>CATIXQ010000011.1:14256908-14270116 GCA_949711755.1 Leptidea juvernica
TTGAATAAAAATATTTGAATACCATAATAATATGCTCTAAGGCGCTTGCTATTTTGGCGCCACTGAGCCGGACGAGCGGGGAACACCTCACTTAGCCACATGGCACGCTGCAAAGAGTATAATAATATAAAGGGAAAAGAGAGCCCTCTCTACGCATTTTGAGCTGTCTATTTGAAACCTAGCGCCATCTGGAAATTGGCCCCGAAACTAACTATACATAAGTATGCTCAAAATTATAGAAATAATTTTTAATGTTGTGACGCAATTACATAACTAACTCTCTACTTTTTAATGTAGGTATTGCAATTTTATAGTTAGTTATTTAATTTTGTCACAACATAGAACATAAAGGATAGATTTAGTAGTGTAAATATGCAAAATGGAACACGAGAGCTACATACATGCGCAAACGCTAGAAGTAGCCGCCATTTTATGACCAGCGGGCAGTGACACAATCAAAGAAAAGTTGAAAGGTTTTAAAGCGAGTGACAGCTGACAAAGCTTTCATTTTCGGGCCAACTAACAGATGGCACTACAGCCTTCTGAAAACGTCACTCTCTGTCCCACCCCAGGCACGCTGTAAGAGGCCTGTCTCACTCCCCGTGTAGTTATCACCTACTTCACCGGTCCGCCAAATTTTTTAAAAATAGAGAAACATAATAAAAAGCAAAGCATGTTAAGGGTCATTGCGATCCAAGCTTCCTAAAGATCCTGCAACAATCATATTTATAGTGATTATTATTATAATGAAATTACCATTTATGATAGCTAGGTAGATATTTATTTCCTAGTAGGTATTACTATGTCGTGGTCTTCCAACGCTTGCATTACTATCTGCAACTAATGCAGATTTGACAACGAAAGAATATTGTTTTAAAATTACGATTATGTAATATTAAATAAATAAATAACCTATTTATATTATAGCAAAAATTAAGCATTTTTTTAAAGATGACCTTATACTAGGAAGGTACAGTTTTGGGTAAAGAATACAAACCCTATTGTTGTCAGAATAGGTAAGAGTCACGCGATAGAAAGAGAGGCAATTTCTAGGTAATCAAAATGTAGGTTAATAGTGCTGTGCGATCTGAATTACACCTTACTCTGTAGCCACAAAAGTCCCTATTTCTCTAATTGATTTTGCAGAGAGAGACTTCTGTTCTTGTACTATTATATATTCTTTGGCTACGACGGACGATCCTATATTATACAGTTAACAGATCTCTTTTTAACTAACTTTTAAAGATAATGCAAATACTACGTAATTTATAATGAAACGTGCTGTCATTCGTTACACATGACATTAAAGTTTGAAGTAGTAGTAATTACAGCATCGCAAGAAGAAGTATAATCCGGCTAAGTTTGAAAGCGAACAGTTGCTTAAAATGTTCGGTTTTCTCCTTTTTATTTACAAGATTATAGCCGACATCTGTCAATCTGTCCATGACTGCACGTTTCATACAATCGAGTGAACCACATTTTTCTTAGAGTTTCACTAGGCTGACATTGTCTTTAAGCATACCTTTGCCGTTCCGCTTTCAGACTGCGAATGATGTCCTTATATGTGTATACATGGTGTAATATATACTATATACTGCGCCTGGTATTCTCTTCCGTGACAGGTGAGTCACGTGATTGGCCTAAGAATACGTCATTAGTTGCGATGACTGTTCTCAAACTATTTTCGAGTGAAACACCGCTATATATGTGAGCGACACGACAATGGCGAGCTGTCAGTATGACATTATATATTATATCCTGACGTAGTCTTAGGCCATCGTCGGAAGAGAATACCAGGCGGAGTATATTATTATACCACGCAGGGGCGTGCATTGTTTTTGAAGTAAGGTAGGCACTGTGGATCTAACTAGTCTTAGTTGAGTTAGGAAAATTTTCATGAGTAGGGTGTTAAATAGAAGTTTAGTTATAAAATAACGGGACCAAATTTATCTAAATAAACTTTAACACTAATGCTATATTTATTTAGTTTTATAACGAGATAGGCACTGCCTAATTGCCTATATGATACGCACGGCCCTGATACCATGCGTGTATAGAACGTCATTAAGAATAACAATAGATTCTCTTTCTTTTTCTATCTTGCTGTATGTCCGTAATAAGTGTTCTTTTCTCTAAATACTGACCGTAGGACGTGACGAGTACTGCTACCGTGGCTGAGCTAAGTCTGGTGGGAGCCGGCAGCCGGTCCAGGTTGAACACCTGGCGGAGACAGTTGCGTGCCGACACCGGGGCCGACTCGGGCACGTTGCGACCGCTCTGGCTCGTCTCATACCTAAGGAAACACAATGCATTCATTATTAATACTGGAACAATTACTGACATTGCATACAATATAAAATAACGGAACATGTTTCAGTTAAAATTTGAAAATCAATTGAAATATCAGTTACTAGCTGTCCCGGCAAACGTTGTTTTGCCATATAAAGTATAATTCACGCGATAGTTTTATAAATAATAGCCTATGTGTTATTCTGGTGTGTAAGCTATATTATTGTAAAGTTTCATCAAAACCCATTCTGTAGTTTCTGCGTTAAAGAAGTTCAAACATACATCCAGTCATACAAACTTTCACATTTATAATATTAATAGGATTATATTGACTGAAGAAACAAATCTTACCATAGATAAAGAAAGGATATATGGATATATATAGAGGCCCTATTATAACCATGGTGACGATTATTAAACTGGTTAAGTTTACTATGTTGAAATAATAATAATAATAATAATATTGACACACTTTTTATACAAATTATCTTGCCCCAAGTTAAGCATATATAGCCTGTGTTATGGGTTACAAGACAATGATATATTTAATACAATATACTTACTTAAACATACATAAATTCATATAAACATACATAAATACATTTAAACATCCATGACTCGGAAACAAACGTCCATATTCATCATATAAATGCTTGCATCTACCGGGATTCGAACCCGGGACCTCTAGCTTAGTAGGTAGGATCGCTAACCCCTCGGCTATACAGGTCGACAGTAATATATTTATTTGCAACAAACACAATATTAACATAATTATACAGAACAAACATAAACAAAAGAAATAATACTTTTGAGCGTTTGTCAAAATTTGATCACACTTCAGCAATATGCTGATTACTATCACAAACAGCGCTGGCCTTCTAGTGGGACCTTAATGTAGTCACTTAATATTTATTTTTAACGTGTTTATTCTGTCTCACCAGTGATGCTGCAATCTAGAGCTTGTAACAAACAGACACACACCTGAGCAGCAGCACACATGACGCGACCATGGAGTAGGCCAGCAGTGTTCCGATGGACATCATGTGGATCAGCTGCTCGAGCTCGAACAGCATCGCCAGTGTACCTTCAAAATTACGGCTTATAAATAAATATTACGATTAAAATAGGATTTTGCCGAATTCAACTTCTTATATATAAAATTCTCGTGTCCCGGTGTTTGTTACCAAACCCCTCCGAAATGGCTGAACCGATTTGTATGAAATTTTGTGTGCATATCGGGTAAGTCTGAGTATCGGCCAATATCTATTTTTCCCCTAAATGATAATGGTGACCACTAAATAAATATTTTTTTAACAATTTTTTTATTTTTTATTTTATTGTGATTCAGCATTGAAAAAAAACACAACTTCAAATTTTCGTCCTTCTAAGATCTACTACTATTTTTGTTTCGCGATTTTTATATTATTCTGTTCCATCCACCAAACCGATATAGGGTTGCAAAATGGCAATCGATTACAATAATTGTAGTGAGATATATTTGGTAGGTCTTAGAATCGGTCAAATATTTTTTTTTCCGATAAAATTTTATTTATTGAATATTTTTAACACTTTCTATGGCAATACAATGTTTGCTGGGTCAGCTAGTACTTTTAAATATTTATAAGCTAGCACCCAAAGAATCATTGAGAGCGAAGTTTAAAGAAATAAACATCTTAACAGTTGCTTCTCAATATATTCTTGATAATATTATTTATGTTCAGAGTTCACATATGTGAATTTGCTAGAGACTGTCATTACCATAATGTTAAATCCAGGAACAAACAAACTTATTATGCTTACTACTCTGCTAAGTCGAGTTAGTAAGTCTTTTGTGGGGCGAAGTATATGCCTTTTCAACAAGATCTCAGAAAATTTTCAAAACAATAATGTTTTGCGAAATGCAAAAGAATTGTAAAAAACCGTTTGTGTGGTTAAGGTTACTATAACATAAATGGCTTTCTTAATGATACGACAGATTGGGATTAGAGCGACCACGTAACACATTGCACATTGTAATCATATTTTTATGAATAAAAAAAGGCTTAAAAACATAAAGTTATGGAAAATAAACTAGCTCATCTTATAGTATTTTTAAACAAATGTATATTTCTAAGGGAAATATCAATATCAGCACACACTTCATTAAATTCTCTATAAATTCTTATAATGGAGTTGTTACATGATACATTGCTATTTGAGGAATCGATCGAAAATAGGCATGAAGTAGGTAAGTAACAGATAGTTTTGGTACTTTAAATTTTGTTAATCTAAACTAATGACATTCTTTACATGTAGGTAAATCACGTCGTATAAAAACAAAGCGGAAATATGGAACATGCCATAACTTACACCATAATAAGCTTCAACAGCTATATCTATTCATTGCCACATTCACTCTCAGTTGTTCATAATATTATTTTTCATTTCTCATACTCGGAAAGTAATGTTGTTTTGATGTGATTATTGGGTGGAAAATGCTGCTTCCCGCCATAGAGAGGGAAAAACTCATACAAATTACTTCCCACCTAAGGGCCGGAATGAAATTTGAAAATAGTACTGCTGTCAGCGAAGAGTTTTATGTAAAAAAAACTAATTTAAAAAAAAATTGCGGCCATGTGAAAAGAAAGCTAAACAGCCAGTATGAACTTAGCGCAAACTTCTTTGTGCGATAAGCCGCAACAATTACGCAGTGAGTTCCATATTTACAATATAAAAAGTCGACGTAAATTGTCCTAATTTGACAATTCATTTTAAATAGGTACTACTAATATTATATATATTATCATATAATATTATATATATTATCAATAAATAGTTTATATAAACAACTAGTTTTATTTTCCTCATAATCGAAATGAAAAGTAGAGTGTTTAACACGGGTAAAAGAATCAATTCCTACTCGACTATAGCCTAAATCTAAATACCTCGGGAATTGATTCCTGCGACCCTCGGTTAACAATCTGCTATTTCTTCAGTTCAGGTATGATTCGGACAGTGACAGGTGACACTTGACACACGTCTATGGAGAAAAGTGTCTCTATCGGACTGCGAATGATATGCCCTTACATGTGTATAGAACTTCAATGAACTCAACAATTGGCTGTCTATATCAACATTCACAATGTTATGTAAGACACACATATTATCAGATATCGCTCGGTCAATTTCTGCACACTATCCAGCCCGCGAAATTTTTTGTGTTTGACTTCGGGAAATTGTAATAATTAAAAAAATGGGGACTTGTTTTTGAGGCATGTTGGTTTTTTTATGACAGTAAGGGACGAGACGAGCTGGACGTTCAGCTGATGGTAATTGATACACCCTGCCCATTACAATACAGTGCCGTTCAGGATTCTGACCCAAAAAAACCACCAAAAACGTCCGGACCCAAAAAGTCTGAGCGGCACTACAATTGAGATGTTAATTCTCATTTGCCCAGTAATTTAACTAGCTACGGCGCCCTTCAGACCGAAACACAATAATACTTACACAATGCTGCTTCACGGCAGAAATAGCGGTGCTGTGGTTCCCATAATCTAGCCGGCATCCTGTGCAAAGGAGCCTCTCAATGTTTCTCTTTGACATCGAAAGGCAAGTGACAGTATCTTCTAATATAAGTAGAATCGCACTCACTTATAAACTAAAAACGTATAAACTAGTTCGATAAGAGAGGCCTCCTATCGGTGAGAGTCACCTGTGAAGAGTCCAGCAACGAGGGTGCCCACGAGCGGCGTCTGGTACTTCTCGCTGACTCTCCCCATGAACTGGAACAGCAGGCCATCAGACGACATGGCGTATATGATGCGCGGCAGAGGGAACACAGCGCCCAGTAAGCTGTATATATGCATTAAATTATTATTTAGATGTCTGCAAAAATTCCACTTCTTACCTGTATCATACCGCCGTGAAATTGCGGATATTTTGTTGCTTATAGCCATTACAACTAATAAAATAGATTGTCGAGATCTCTTATCGAAAATATCTTTTTACACACCTTCAATTTTAGCTCGTAAAACTAGTGTTTTGTTTTATATTTTACCTAGCTACTCGTATAAATGGCTTTCTGTTATTTTATAATGCATCTAATGTAAAGTGTTAAGCTGTAGAGTCTCCAATAAGATAAATAAATAATAAATTAAAAAATAATTTCAAATAAGAAACTACTAAAAACTACAAAACTAAAAAAATAGTCGAATCTTTTATGGGGCGAGGCTTTTTTCGACATAAATGTATGTATTACGAAATTCAAAAGAATTGTTAAAAGACGTTTGTGTGGTAAAGGTTACTATAACATTAATTATTTTGTTTTATATACATTAATGATACCAAAGAATGGATTATATCGAAATTTCATACAAAAAAAGGGGGCCGCTGAGTTTCTTTCGCCCGTTTTTCTAAACTCTGAGACATAAATTTCCGAATGGTAGTAGTTTTGATGATCAATAAGTGATTTCATATCCATTTTGGATGAAATAATGAACAGTAAAGCCTACCTAGAACATAGTGCGCAGATGGCCCCCACGCTGACAGCGTATTTAGCCCAGTGCCAATGCAGCTGCTCGTATACAAAAGGAAACGGAGCCTTTTCATCCTGTAATACAACACTATTATTTTATCGATATTGTACATATATTTATGTTATAATGTTTTGATACATTTGTAAGTAAAAACTGCGTTAAAACTATAGAATAATTTTAATAAGGTTAAAGAACAATTTTTTTTTTTAATGATTTGCCTTACATTAAATTTGTACTGATCATATGAACTATGAAGCCACAACCTAAGTGTTGAACAAGACATACCGAGATTTACGAACGATACGTCACTCGAACGGTTGGCTCATTGGAAGAGCGCTCAGAAGAAACCTGAGAGGCGGACTCGGGTTCGAGTCCCGCATCGTTCATAAATTTTGATTAAAAATTTAATTGTGATTAAAGAAATGTAATTAGTGCTAATTCCTTGCAGGACAACTGCCACCTGTATATATATGTACGTTACACACCTGTATATATATATATTGCTAGGAACAAACTTGGCGTGTCGCGAATCATGACTTGTCTTCTTAAAGCGGCCATAATTTGTCCACGAAGTTGTTTAAGCATTTACTAGACAAGGACCAATAACACGAAATAAATTACTATCACAACACAGACGATAATTTATAAGTTATCTTTACTTTACTAGTTACTTTAAAAATGTGTTTAGATTTGAAAGAGCGACATCTAAAGTCAATTTCCTAATATGTAAATATTGTGGTTGAGCAGGTTAGCAACTGTAAAGTAAATGATCCAGGATCTACTTTACAGTCGATAACCTGCACACTGTAGAAATAAACTGTATAGATTTGCAAGAGCGACATCTCACGTCAATTTCCTAACATGCAATTATTGTGATTGCGTCATTCGGATGGCTGGCTCAATTGGTAAGAGCTCGAACGGAACTCGTGAGGCGCGGTTTCGAGTCTCGCATATTCTATGAATTTTTGTATAAATTAAATTTGCATTTAATCACAAATGTAAGGGATACCTTAGATCATTTATACGTCTAGATAGAATATGACAGCTGTGAAAACGTCGAAAAAAAATGAGTTTAGAGTTACCTAATTGTGGTTTAGGACTTTTTTCTAATTTTTTTGAACACTTTTAGTTAATTTTATTGTTGATAATTATTAACTACAGTTGCAATAACCACATAACAAAACTATGAATAGTTTAGACAATGCGGAACTTGTTCAGAATTGTGTCGTAAGTTCAAGATAACTGCTCCAGCTAAATTCATGAAAATGTTTAAGGTATCAAAAATAAAATAAAATGGGGAAGCCTATGGCTTTTAACTATTTTTAAAAACTTCCCAGAACATTGGCCAATGAAATGAGCCAAATTCAAATTTTAGCTTTGGACGTCAACTTCTCGGCCACCCTGTATTTTAAGGTTAGATCATACCTGATAATAACGAACTGTTTAGGGGGCGTCCATAAATTACGTGAGGTGTTTTTTTGAATTTTCTGTCCCTCCCTCCCCCCTGGTGATATGTCGTGAGAGTTTATTCAACCCCCTCCCCTATCCCCCAATCTCACGTGACATTTTTCAAAATGTGGGTTTCTTACATAAACGGGTTGGATTATTATTGTAAAGATGTATAACGTCGATGTATGAACGAAATTATTTTCTTTCGAACGAATTAGTGAATGATCTTAATCGTATTAAGATTACGCTTAAGATTAAATCTTAAGCATGTACAATCTGAATTAAATGGACATGAATAGAAAAAAAAATTGCGTGATATTTGCCGAGACCCCCCTCTCTCCTACATATGATTAGATGAGATTTGACTCGACCCCCTCCCCCCCTTAAACATCTCACGTAATTTATGGACGCCCCCTTAGTGTATAGTAATTGTATGGTGAATGTGAAGAAGCTTTATCAGAAGTGGGATAGTTAAGCGAGCACCTGCATGTAGTAGGGTAGCATCAGGGTGAGGACGCACGAGACACCGCAGTACGCCAGGAAGACCACCAGTAGGGACGCCACCACCGCGAAAGGGATGGACTTCTGCGGCCTCCGGGCCTCCTCCCCGGCCGTCGCCACGCAGTCGAAACCTGACCGACGCGATTTCAGTGTTTTAGAAAAGCAAGAACTTTTAAGTTTCTTCAATTAAAGATCGATCAAGCCTTGAAATAACTCATGGCACAACTAGCCTCAGATGTCATGAAGTAAGTAAAAGTAATTTTTATTATTGTGACCGTTTCTATAAAAACTTTTGTTTATGACAATAAGGGACGAGACGAGCACGACGTTCTGATGGTAATACGCCCTGCCCATTACAATATAGTACCGCTCAGGATTCTTGAAAATCCCAAAAATTCTGATCTGCACCACAATTCGTCGCGCTCGTCTCCTTGAGAAATAAGATGGTAAAGGCATAAAGGCATAAAGAGCCTCCCACTGGTAACTAAACTATCATGGTTTGGAACACTATTTGGATATTTACTATTAGGTCTTGTCTATGTGGACATGTTCCGTTTGTGCATACAAAGAACGACGGCAAAAAAAAGTTAGTCTCCCTCCTCTTTGACTTGCCTTGCCATAATCTGTCTGTTGCGTTCTTTCGACGTCGCGTCGTTCGTTATATGTGGTCTCGACATTTTTGCGGATGGTCTTCGTCGCTCCATGAGCATAACGTTTGAAATAACATTGAAATTTTAGAAAATTCTTGTTGCGTAGTAAAAAAATACAAAAAAAAACATAGTTAAAGTAAAGTAAATCTATTTCGTTGCGACTCAAGATAAACTAATTGATCACAAATACATAAAATCACCATTTGTGAGCAACTAGAAAAATATTTATATGTTGGTATGTACCGTAATTATATGCCTGTTTATGATATCTTATTACTTATGTGTTGCAAATGCTATTTGTAGTCCATAGTGGTAGATTCTGGAATGGTTTATGAGATCAGCCTCACCGATAAAACCGTAGAAGCAGACGGCAGCTCCGCGGATGATACCGGCCAGCCCGTACGGCGCGAATCCGCCACTACCGAAGTCCTTGCTACCAGTCCTGGGTACTTCTGATTCCGGGATGCGCCAGTTCTTGGTGTCCGCTGCAATCGTACCATTACTTACATAGTGTAACTTTATTTCAGAAGTGGGATCAAAAAAACTACGTATCAGAAGTGGGTTCAGCTAAAGTTATGTGTGTGATCTACTAACTCAACACTAAATTTTAGGAGCCCGTTAGTCGAGTGGTATGCCTACTGCTTATGAACGGTTTCAGCTCGGAGCTATACTTATAAAATTACTTAAATTAATTACTTTCAGTAAATAAATAAATAAATAAACGTCATAGCGACAAAACTACCAACATCAAATATATTTCAAACGAAAAAAAATGTAAATATTTTGTAAACCCTTTTGAAGTTAAGGTAATAACTAAATCAGACATACGTAGAGCGTTCAATAAAAAGTGAGAATTCGTATGTGAAATAGTCGTCTTTAAGCACAATGCTTGGAATATCTTTCTTCTAAACTTAAAATTCCCTTTTTAAAAAATTCTTCAACCTGCACACCTGTACTACGCGACTACGGCTTCATCATCATCCAATCTACAATTCTTCAGCCTTGAAGTAGATTGAAATCAATGTGGGCAAGGTGAGATAAACATAGATGATACTCTAGTATTTTGAAGGCAGCATCTTGAATTGGAGCCACAGCAAAGCGGAACTGTGAACCGGGGCATTAACTTGATGGATGAAAACAATTTTTGTTAGTTTGCGTCGCCATTTCAATTTTGTTACGCTGTTTTTTGTTTTTGTTCTTTTAATAAAGAGCTCCATGGTCGTGCAATTTAATCATAACCACCCCTTTACTATCCCGAAAAAAAGATCACGATCTTTCCGGCCGAACAACTCGCCTTGAATATCTTACGGAGTTGGAGATGATGGTTTCTTCCAGGTCATAAGGCTAGAATTCTGGATCATGTTGAAGCCATTTTTCTTGATTATGAATATAAGATATAACTGGTTTTAAAAGTTCCAAAGAAGCTTTCGTAGTTCCAAAGTTCCGTCTCAGTTGTTTTTGTGCATCAGTAAGTACTGCGAACCCAGCGCGAGGTTATATTTTCAAATAAACTTTACACTAATAATATTTAAAAAAAAACTTTATATTGAAATTCTATGGCTTCTACGGTTTCTTTAGCTATAAAATGTATATACTATAGAGACATGGCAATGTGTTTAAACATTTTTTTCAAATTTTTAACCATTTCTTTGTCACTACCTTTGTTGGACTACACTAGCGTGGGTCATATTCTTTGGTGGACTTCCACATTTAAATACGGCACCAACATGCAGCCATACAACTCTCACTACTTTAGAACACCTCTCGTATTAGATATGAGTATTTCACATTAAAGAATGTGTGTGCGTGTGTGTGTATGATATATATGATATAATATTATATTAAATACCTTTAAACGATCCAGAAATTATGACAAATAGAACTACACAAAGGTTAACTCCAGTGCAGAAATTGTTGAACTTGGTCGATTCTTTCACACCAAAGGCGAGTCCCACTAAAATATGAACAACATATTTTAAATAAGTAAGAAGTAAGTTAGTAATATAATAATAAGTTAATGATTTGAGTTTTCTTTAGTGTTAATTCCGCCAATGTCTGTATTTACACAATTCGACACGGGTTACGCCTCCACACGAGGCATACTCAGGACGTGTTGTCTCGCCAAAATCTGACACGAGACTGGATCAAATGAGCAGGAAGCCGCTCTTTTATACCCTCGTCCCATGAAATGACCCGCTGTGATTGGTCGGCTGTTGTGACGTATTAACCCCGGGAAAAAATACGTAACAATGGCGAAGGGACTTAATTTGTTTGATCATTCAAACATGTTGTTTTTGTGTTTTATTATTATTCTTATTGCTCTAACACATTCAAGCGAAATCTTTTTTCACATGTATGTTAAATATTAAAATTATTATTGTTTCCAAGTGAGTGACCGGTATCAATTAAATGTTTCCCGAAGTGTGATTTTTCGGGATGATTATTCCTAAATGCGGCAATATGTTCCTTTAATCTAATTTCGAAATTTCGACCTGTTTGACCTATATATACCCCGTTACAAGTGTCACAACTTAGTTTATAAACGCCGGATTTTTCGGAATTATTTAATCGATCTTTGCCATTACATATTCGATTGACATTGTGATTCGTTCGGAAGGACACATTAATATTGCTTTTCCTAAATTAATTATATTAATGTGTCCTTCCGAACGAACATTTAATTGATACCGGTCACTCACTTGGAAACAATAATAATTTTAATATTTTACATACATGTGAAAAAGGATTTCGCTTGAATATGTTAGAGCAAAATAATAAAACACAAAAATAACATGTTTACATTGTTGAATTAACAAACAAATTTAGTCCCTACACCATTGTTACGTATCTCTTCCGGGGGTAATACGTCACAACAGCCGACCAATCACAGGCGAGACAAAACGTCCTGAGGATGCCTCGTGTAGAGGCGAAGCACGTCTCGAATTGTTTAAAGACAAATATTGGCGGAATTAACACTAAAGAAAACTCAAATCATTTGTACAAATCTTTCAGCATCCACTCTCTAATTTGGCTGGACATCAACTAGCCCTGCGAGACTCTTCAACGAGTATACTGACCGGAAAAGAGCATGATGACAGTGAAGGCGAACACGTCGGGATAAGATGCGAAGTGCGGCGAGTCTATCGGCATCCATTCCCTCAGCGGGCGGGATATTGCCTGCTGCAGCAACGAGTCCAGGTATTCACTTAAAGCCTTTGTCACTGATGCCGCCCCTGTATTAGCATAACAAGAAGTGTATTATATTTCGCATCGAAAGATTTTAACATAAAAAACATTAAAACTAAATATATAGATAGACAAAATAAGGCTGGCCACACAATGAACGGCGCCAAATGACTCTCGAACTTAAGCGAACAAATAACAATTTAAAAGTAAAATCATTCCCGGCAGGTGCACTTTAGCGCTGCGTGTCTGTCTGGTTGGACAACAAATTACTTTTTTTATGGAAAAGGAGGACAAGCGAGCGTACGGGTCACTTGGTGTTAAGTGATCACCGCCGCCCACATTCTCTTGCAAAAGCAGAGGAATCACGTTACCTGCCTTTAAGCAGCTCATTCCACAGCTCTGTAGTACATGGAAGAAAGCTCCTCGAAAACCTGCCCTGTTGAAGACCGCCACACATCCAGATGGTGGAATAATATCTTAACTTGTGGCGTTTCGTGCGAAGTTGGAATTCGGCAGCAGGATTAAGGTGAAAGAGCTCTTCGGAACACTCCCCGTGATAAATGCGGTAGAAAACACACAATGTAGTTCCACCTCTACGCAAGGCCAAGTGATCCAG
>CATIXQ010000011.1:14270126-14298593 GCA_949711755.1 Leptidea juvernica
AAAACACACAATGTAGTTCCACCTCTACGCAAGGCCAAGTGATCCAGTCGTTCACAGAGCACTGGGTGCCCGACAATTTGAGCTGCTCTACGTTGCACGCGGTCAGACCAGAGATGATAGCCGTACTCCATGAATGGCCGAACTTTCGCTTTGAAGAGCGCTAGAATGTGAGCGGCTTGAAGCATTGCCGTGATCTATTAATGACGCCCAGTTTAGGCAAGGCTATTACTATACTTTTAGCAAAATTGAGAATCGCAATGCTTTGGAAAGCTGCTCTGTGCATTAGTAATTGCAACCGTTTGGCCGCACCGCATCGCGCTGCCGCCCGTACAGACGTTAATTTACAACAACGAAAACGCGTCAATCGCTGAAGTCCGTTCTCATGCATCCCATATTTTACTTTTTTTTTATATTATCAGTCTCTTTCATAAAACTACAAACTTTGAAGATAAGTTAAATCAAGAGACTTAAACATTTACCCGCTTATTCATAATGGTCCGCTAACTTTAAACAGCCGCTAAGGAGTGTTTTTTCTCATTCTGCCTTAGGTCAATAGAAGAAGACAGAGTGAGAATTAGCAATGCTTTAAGTTATCAGACTATTATGAATAAGGGGGTTAAACATCAAAATAAATATAAATACCTATAATATACTCCAGGATGAGGTTCCAGCCGATGATGAACGCTATGAACTCGCCGACGCACACGTAGCTGTACACGTACGCCGAGCCCGCCTTGGGCACTCGCGCGCCGAACTCGGCGTAGCAGAGCCCTGTCCAACAGGAAGACTACCATTCGAATAACATACATTTATAATTTACTAGCTGACCCGGCAAACGTTGTTTTGCCATATAAATTATTTTAAGTGATCAACCGTTTTTTATTCGCTTACCTAACAAATCCGACTACTACGAAAGTCTATTCATTCTTCGGGTTAATATATTTATAAAAATACAAATTCAAATATTGTTATTCAAAGTAGGATTTAATATCATTTATTGAATGTCAAAGACTACTATGATACTCAAAAAATTGCAGTTTTCTATTGGTAACAGAATTTTCAATGAATTATAAACGCTATAGTTTCAAGGGATGGATAGGTAAGGAATGCAAAAGTTATAGGAAGCTGCTGCAATATACTCCTATAAACTATGTTAGTAAAAATAAAACGAAGTAATCCCTTATAATTAACTATACAACACGTCATGTTCAGATAAGTTAAGTTTTCGTTTGTCTATTCATCTTTTGCTTGCTAGTCGATGAGAGATGGCGCTAGTTAAGTTTTCGTTTGTATAGATGTTTTGCTTGCTAGTCGATAAGAGATGGCGCTAGTTGTATTCATTAGTAACAATCACATTTATTTTATATTTTGTTTAATTCACACTATAGTTTTATAAATTATAGCCTATTTGTTATTCTGGTGTGTAAGCTTTATTATTGTAAAGTTTCATCAAAATCTATTCAGTAGTTTTTGAGTTAAAGAAGTTCAAACATACATCCAGACATACAAACTTTCACATATATAATATTAGTAGGATTAATAACCAACTCACCAGTGGGTAAGAGTTTTATAACCAACCAATATGGACTAGGGCGATCATTCAACACCTGAACTACAGATCCATCGGGAGATAGCTGAAGAGATACAATTCAACTGAATATTTATTTAATAAATATTCAATACCTACACTAAACAAAGCTATGTCTGGTTTTTAATAAACACTGGTCGATTATTTGATTTTTTGACATCAATTGACTTTCAAATAGTGTCCTTTGGACTTCCCGGCTAATTATCCAAATGTTGTGATTTTTATTGAGTGTAAGTTAAGTTTTGTCTTTATTCAATTCGTTACGAGTTTAGTGCCAGAATTTGGCGAGTTAACATCTCCTGAGGATGCCTCATGTAGAGTCGAAACACGTGTCGAATTCATTAAAGACAAAACTTAGCGGAATTCACACTCAAAAAAACTCACATTTGTAAATCCAATAATTTTTTTAACGGCTAAGCTCAGTAAATTAAATTAATTTGTGCGCTAATTTGATCATCATACACGAGGCTGTGTGTTGCAGCCCGAGACGTAGGCGAGGGCGTAAATTAGCCGAGTGTCTAGTGCGCAAGTTGCTCACGAGTTTCATACGCACATCTCAACACAGTTGCGAGGAAAAAACAAACATGTACCTACTGCATAAATCATTTAAACATAAATATTTTGTAAACGAAGAATACAATTAAATACATCCACTCCCACTCAACACCTTAGAAAGGAGGGGATGGCTGAAAAACAGCGCTGCATGGAAACATAAATCCATGATTCCATGTCAGATGAAGCTGAGCCTTTTCCTTTTATTTATTTAAAATATCACAAAATCCACAGAACTTAAATTAGGTTATAATAATACTATTTTGTAGAACTTACATCTAATAACGGATTAACAATATTTATAATAAGACATGATATTTGTGCGTGTGTGGTTTGGTGAGAGTGCGTGTGTGTGTTTGTGTCTGTGTGTGTGTGTGTGTGTGTGTGAACCTTCCTTTAGATTTTTACTAACACTCCTTTTAAAGCAGCCTTTACTGTTATTAAAAAGTTCAGTACTGTTGAATTGCTTATTATAGATGCATAGAGTGCGACAGATTACCGAATTTTCATAATAATTAGTGTGACTCTTTTGCCTATTGTTTCATCGCGTAGCCTAATTATTCACTTTATATTTGTAATGTTTTGTATGGCAATAAAGAATTTATTTATTAAAATTAAAATAGTTACCTGCAAATACACTAGCCACTGCTGCCAATAGGAAGGACAGCACTACAGCTGGCCCCGCGTAGTTTTTGGCGACATCTCCGGCCAGCACGTAGACTCCGACGCCCAGTGTGCTGCCCACTCCCAGCGCCGTGAGGTCGAGCGCCGACAGTACTCGGGCCAGGCGAGCCACGCCCTCCTCGGCGGCCTTGCGGCGCGAGAGGACCCGATACGCAAGCCGCGCCGCGCGAGTCGCTCCCGCTTTAAGTCCTCCTGCAGTAAATACGTCACATCACAACTGAGATAATAGAAGGCAACATATTTTCAAAACAACCAAACCAAAGAAGACAACTGCTTTAAACTGTGATGGTTATGTATGTGACCGCCGTGGCCAATACTCTTGCAACACCAAAGAACTTACAAGAGTGTTTACAACCTTATAAGGTTAAATAAACATATACTAAGTCTGGCCATATAACTGTTACAATTACTAAAAATAAACAAAATATTACATTTGAATTTGGAATCTGTCATTTTTATATGATTGTTCATTGAGTTTTCTCATTTTGCCGCCAATACATTGTATAATATATTGCGATATTAAAATGTAGTGGGGTGATAAAGAGAACCGATTCGCTATAATTGCTTTACACAAAGTAGGTATGGAGCCAAATGCAATTTTTAAAACTCTTTATACGATTGGTATCAGTAAAATATTTGTGTATCGGGCTATTAACAGGTACAATGAGACTTCCTCTGTGACAGAAAAAGATCTGGCCGTACACACTATTATTTGTACGAAAAAGGTGGTCAAAGCAATAAGGGAAAGAATTCGAAGAAATCCTGTCCGAAACCAAAAGATTTTATTTCGGGAGATGAAGATAGCACCTAGATCCATGTCGCGTATTTTAAAAGATGACTTAGGACTTGTAGCCTGTAAGAGACGTACTGGTCATGGGTGGTAAAATCGTAAAAACTACTGAAGCGGTACGCGGTTATTTATGGATGAGAATTTTTTACAACTGAGAAACATTTTAACAAACAAAATGACGGTATTTATGCTCAAAGCTCTAAGAAAGCTTCCCAATTATTTGACAGAGGGCAACATGAGCACTGTCCGACTACAGTTATGGTTTGGTGGCAAAACATTGGCACAAGTGTATCAACATACCATTCTTGAGAAGGTAGTGAAGCCCCTTAAAAACGCTATGTTCAATAACCAAGAATGGTCCTTCTAGCAAGTCTCGGTGTCATGGAAAGAGTGACTGCTTCTATAACTGCCTTTAACATTTAATGGACTGTATTGCAGCCAATGGAGACCACTTCAAATAAGCTTTTTATGTTTTAAATTGTTTTATATTTATGTATTAAACTACAACACTGTAAAAGTAATAAATGTAATTTGCAATAGAAATGTTTTTTTTTCTTTTCAGTATTTATGGCGAACTGGAGAAGAGAGAGACCCATGACACACTCCAATGGAAATAGCTAGAGGAGGCCTTTGCCAAGCGGCATACTGAGTTAAGAGACATCCTCTAACTCAGAATAAAAAGGGCTTAATAGATAATAGAATAGATTTATGGCAAGACTAGGTATATAAAACTTGTAACCGAAAACACATTACCTATGTCGCTTTTATTGAAGAACGCGAGGAAACAAGGTGAAAGTCAAGTTTTCAAATGATTATTTCATTAGTAAGTATGAACTGTATAACATAGTTATGAATTATGTTAGTCAGTAATGTTGGCTCTTATAGTTTGATAACAGTAACAAATGCCTTGTGATTATTGAACTTGCAACGGAGAAACTTATAAACTCTATAACCATGTTAAATAATCTTTCACAACAATGAGTTAAATCATTAATTTGATAAGTATTTTTACATTTTAAAAGTTACCTGATACAATTAATAATTCCTTAATTCAGAGGTGGAATAAAAGATTGTACAAACAAGTGTTTTATAAAGCATATTTTTTTCTTCTACAAATATATTATGATTATTATTTTAGACTTCTATAGAATTCCACAGTATTAGTGCTGCCTAACATAATAATACTTACCTAAAAATATAAATAAAAACTCCATAGTCATCTCACAAGTACACAGTGTACAACTGTATTGGACCGTGACTAAATTGTGACTGAGTTAGTCGGGGCAATAACTCCACAATTGGCTTCTTATTACTCTGTCTGATTGATTTAAACATTTTGAGTGATATCACCTATTCATCAATTACTAATAAAGTATCATTCATATTATGCCTGTATGTGTATTATATTTATACGTGGTTATTATATTAGATAATTTATATGTCTAGAGAGAGCCTCTTGCTGTTAGGCAGCACATGACAATAAGCCAGGTTTATTACTTTAGTGTGTATGTCAAGCTGCGTCGTACACTTACAATACATGTCACTTTCTTTCAGTAGAATGCCAATTATCCGGATCAAATAAAACCAGGGGGTATTCTGTATAATTGAAAATCCGGATAACCAATTTCAAAGCAAAACAATATTTACAGTATAATAATTTTTCAATATGTAATAGGTTTTACTTAGATAATATGATATATAAAAAACGGGCTATAACAATAGATAATGAATAACATAATACCAATGTAATTCAAAATTTTGGTTTAAAATAACTTGTTATTGATCTTTGACATAATGAATCACATCTTTTCATTGCAGCCCAGTCCCTGATGCGCTTCAGTTGTAACAACTGTATGGGATCCCATTCGTCCTGTCTTTCAAACCACATAAAAGCAACATCTAGAGCGTCAAAAGCTTCTGAGTGTGATGGTACTTTACATACATCCCCAGTTTCAATCTCTTCATATTCTCTCTCTTTACTGTTCAAATCCTCAATGATGAAGAAATCTTCACCAGTTAATATTTGGAGTCCAGGGTAGTCACTATTGCAGTTCAGCCACTTCTTAATATTCTCTTCATCGCACCCTTCACCAATGCTAAGCTTAATTTTCATTGTTTCTGTTATTTCTTTACTACCCGGGAATAAACTGGTGGTAACATGTCTCGCTGCGCCGTCAAAACATTTTTAAATTAATAATTAGAGCTGAGACTAAGGAGTCCGGATAATCGGATAATCGATGTTTGTATAATAGGGATTCTACTGTATTTAGAAAATGTTGACTTTGACTTTACTATTAGTAAAACTCAAATAGAATTTGAAAAACAAAATTTTATGAATGATGAGGTACTCAAACCCATGACCTGCGGCGTTCCGTGCCAATGCTCTGACCAACTGAGCTAACCGTTTGAGTGCCATATTGCTATAAAATCTTGTATGCTTTGTTCAACTCTTAGGTTGTGGCTTTGTCTTAGGTCTGCATCTAGTTTACAGTTGATAACCTGCTCAATCCTAATATTTGCATATTTGGAAATTTACTTGAGATGTTGCTCTTATAAATCTAAACAATTTGTTATGTTTTTAAAGTGATAACCCTCACTTTTAGGATTAAGTTGGTTAGAGCACTGGCACGGAACGCCGGAGGTTGTGGGTACAAGTCCTGCATCATTCATAAAATTTTGTTTTGCATATTTTATTTGTGTATTAATCCTTGAAGTGGGAGTTATCACTTTAAAAACATAACAAATTTATTAGTAAAACTGTTTTTTATCATCTGAAATCAGTCTCGGCCATATCAACATGTTTTTTATTGACCTCAATTCAATTCATATGTTTATTTGACAAATATACGGTAAATTAAAATATTGTGAGAAAACCTACACACATCTTTGAAGCAGTTAAAGGTTTTGTGTGAATATCCAGCTCACACTTAGCTTAAAACATCTTGAAAACATATTGTTTTGAGTGAAATAGGCGAAAAATGACATCTAAATAGCTACAGTAGTAGATATTGTTCATTCCATTATCTCTAATTTTTCTTTATATAAAGTTATCTTTCAGTCAGAATTAAAGACAAGTACATGAGTAGTATTTTATCAAATCAGCAAATAATAGTTACACACTTCAAATACATCACTGCTCTCAGATGCATAATTGAAGTGTATGAACTCATAAGACAAAGGCAGGGTGGAATAAGTGGCCTACATAGACTGAAGTCTTGTGTGACACTAAAATGCCTTTAAGAACTGAGGACAAGGTTTATATAAGTTCAAAATGAGTATATCAGGAGGAGGTTCAAAGTTGCAGAGATGGCTGAAAAACTGAGTGAGACCATTGAAGAAATTAGTTCTGTCGAGCCCTCATTCAGACCACTCTTATAAACTTTTGATAACACTTTTCTCAATGGTATATTAAATATTGGCTATGAAGCAACTAGAGAGTGACAGAATAATAATTAAAGCTCATCCACACCTTAGCACTCTCACACACCATATGAATGTGTGGTCATCTGTATTTTCGGGTCAATATAATGTGTTCCTTCTACAAAAAGCAGGCCACAACAAACCTACATTAAAGGCCAGCAATAGGGGTGATCACTTGCCATCTTAATTGCATTATCACTGCCATTTGGAAGTGCAATGTTCATCAATAATGTTATTTCTATTATTTTATTCAAAAAACTCAAACATCTGGTCTACCAAAACTTACGTGACTAGTCAAAAGCATGTTTTCTCAGTTATAAAAATAAATAGAAGTACTTATCAATAGTAGATCTACCTACCTTAATTTATACAACTTTTAAGCAATAAGTTTTTTTTTTTCATTTAATACATGAATGATGAAAGTCATACCGTCATTGTATGCCTCCTTGATTGTGTATGAATCTCCACGGTTTTCGGGTCTTACTCCATTAGAAAATCCATTTTCATAAGGGAAACTCATAATTTAAAAATTTTGTGCCGCATAACCTAACGCAGCTTCTAAAATATTTGACACGTTGGAAGTATTGCTCACAAGCAACTCACTCTAAAGCTAAATAAGCATTTAGCACAACTCTCGAATCAGCGAAATACAATGCTATTGGTAACAAAAACATGATCTTATTTCATAAAATAATGCAAAGTACAAAAAATTGCATCATTTTAGTTTGTAGGTAATCGAATTTCAAAATAGCATGTTTTTGACATAATCAAATGTCATTTGACTGTTGACAATGACTTTTCTTTTCTGGCATAGCTGGCAATACTGCGCATTCAGCCAAAAACTCGGGAAATTACTTAGAATAATAACGGGAAATGGGGTCTTTTCTCTACAGAGAGAGAGTGTTAGGGCTCAAATAAAAATTCAAATATTTTTATTCAAAATAGTATATAATATCACGTATTGAAAGTCAAAAACTAACACCCATTCCAAAAGGTATGCCTCAGACCTGAGAAGAACGGGCGCAACAAACTCGACGGGTTTCTTTGTTTTTTCATAAAAGACATGTTAGGTAACAAAGTCATATCGTACAATTAAATTTATTATTAAATAGCCTGAGGGCGGTCGCTCTTTTCCCAATCTGTGGTATCATTTAGAAAGTCATTTATGTTTACTATACAAACGTTTTTTAACAATTCTTTTGAATTTCGTAATACATTTGTTTTGAACATTTTCTAGGATCCAGTTATAAAGCAAATATAACGCCCACAAAAGATTTACTAACTCGACTTAGCCGAGTAGCAGGCATTTAAAGTTTATGTTTGTTCCTGGTGTTAATATCATCGTATGACAATTTCTAGCAAATTCATAAATTAGGTGCCTATACACATAGGTACATAACATTATCAAGAATATATTATGAAGCAACAGTCCAGATATTTATTCCTTTCAATTTTGCTCTTATTGATTCTTTGGGACCTAGGTTATAAATAACGCGAATAGCCGTCTTCTGCAGCACAAAGATGGTATTGATATCGGCAGCATTGCCCCATAGCCATATACCATAGGACATAATACTATGAAAATAACTAAAATAAACAAGTCGCGCCGTATCTGCGTCGCTAAATTGTCTAATCTTATTAACCGCGTATGCTGCAGAACTAAGTTCATTAGCCAATCTTAAAATATGGGAGCTCCATTGTCATTTGGAATCCAGAGTAATGCCAAGAATTCATCATCATTCAAGAATCAGAACATTCCATCAGTTTTATCACCTCTCCGTTTAACAAAACACTCGCATCTACATTTTTGACATTTGGTACTGTATATTTTATATATTTCGTTTTTCTTCCAATAGCAAGTTACACTAATTAATAAATTGTTAATGTTAAATATAACATTATTAGTACTAAACCAGTACCCGATGTCAGATAGAATATCATTTACTTGATTTTTCATTAATGTAGATTCTAGATTCTTCGTCATTTCATTGATAAGGTAGTAGATAAGGAAGAGGAACAGTCCAAGAATAGACCCTTGTGGTACCCCTATACTGAGAGGACTCCCAGGACAAGATTCGAAACTCGAACCGTGTTTTTACTAGGGCGTAAGGGGAGTAGATTATTTAAAATCTCAAATGAGTGTTCACTGTGCATTGTTGGGTGCGGTGATACATCTCATGTTCTGAAGTGAAACGAACTATTTTTACTAAAAAGTTATGGGTTTGTACAAACTAACGGAAATGGGCTTCGGGGTCGTTCGCGGTCTTCATCACAACACAAGATCTAAGTCGACTGCCATCTCTACATGCATCGGTGGCGCCAAAGTGAGTGGAAATTTGTTACACAACTCAGCAAATGGAAACGGAATTCGGCGTAACAATTAATATACGATTAGTCAAAATTCTTCTACGATTACTAATTACGTTTAATTTGTTGCTGTTAATTTAAATTTTAATGTTTATATAGCAGAAAACGAAATATTTCGAAAAAAAAGCTAAAGATTCCTATTTCCGTGGTTAATTAGAGAAAAAAATGATGCCCTGTATTCAGTAAAACATGTCTGTTAATGTGACGAAAAGATTGCCTTTCTTGCTTGTTTGTTCTTCTTGCTGCTTATATTTATTCAATTTGAAGCCCGTTCGCAGAATGTCGACAACGCCAATACGCGCTTCTTATACTTATATCTTTTTATTTATTATTCTAGAAAGTTCTATTCCTACTCAAACCTCTATTTTCCTTTATTTCATATAATAATCATATTACTGTGTTAAACTTATTACAATATCTTACATACCCTTATTCTACATACATAACACTATGTGTGTGCATCCGGCGCCGCCTGCTTACGGAATAACGCGAGATTGTACAGAACACCGCAGCGTGCATATTATGTATGCTTATTTCCTATGTATTTCAACATTTATTACATTATTTATTCTTATTAGTACACTATGTAAATAAATAACAACACAGAAATATACTTTATTATCCATGAACACTTATAAGAGTCTACCTTATAAATTATTATTTCTATCTATAAAACAAGTAATCCAAAGTCATACTTAATAAAAACATTATAAAATATATTTAAGTGAATTTAAAAGTCTTAACTTTCAAGTAATCAATCTTTGGAATTAAACATAATAGTCTAATACACGTACTTAATATTCTTAATGTAGATCTACTGCACTTTATTATTCATTGTTATAATTATTCAAATACTATCATTTGATTATTGATAGTTGATAACACTAAACATTGCTATTCACATTAATATGAAATCCTTATCAGTTAGAACGGTTGGTATCTATTACCAGGTCTTTCGTGCACAGTTAACTAAAACTATTTATAGTGAAAATATTAAACGTACCTGCACAATTATTTGTACTTACCAACCTACGAGTAATGAGTACACCTAATATTATGTGTAATATTCATTGTGCGTATTATTTTTCGTAAATATTTATCTTTCAATGATTTAAGTGCGTATTATTTTTCGTAAATATTTATCTTTGAATCCTCATCATCATCATCATCATTTCAGCCGGAAGACGTCCACTGCTGGACAAAGGCCTCCCCCAAAGATTGCCATGACCATCGATTCTTCGCTGCCCTCATCCAACCTATCCAACGTTTAAATGTGCTTAACAATATATTATACGTAGGTCACACTAAAACTATTGCGTAACATAAAAAAACAACATATTGTTATAACCAAAATATTATTTTTATTGCTTTACAAAACACACAACACACCACAGCAAAAACAACAATTGGGTGGCATGACTCCCAGCCTTATTTATTAACTATCTCAAATATGTAGAGGGTTCGTATGTGTACGTGTAATCGGTTCAAATGCACCCTGCCTTTGAACATTTTGTTTTTGAGGCAAACAAATTTTTTCACTTCTAGGTAATCGGAACTTTTTGAATTTCGAATGTTTAAATAAAAAAAATTAAAAAAAAAACAATTGGCGGCAAATCATTTGTCAATTGTTTTTTATCACACATCAAAGTTCTACAAACGCAACGAAAATGGAATTAAGTGGAAGAGATTTGAGAGTGATGATTTTTTATGATTATCTACTCCATACATACATGTTCTTTTTATAATTAACCAAGCTAAAGTATGCATCACTATTACCCACAGAATAGGTAAAATAGATTGGCCATCACGAGTAATTTGTTTGGGAACCACTGTCGCCATCTCTTTGAACTGTTCTGTGATTACACCTATACGTTGATTTTTGAGTCCTTTTAATCACGGACATTTCAGATCCTCTCGTTTTATTTAGGAAATCATATGAATTAAGAAATAATATGTGGTGAGATATTAAAGTGGACCAATGTTGAAATAGCCTTAGAAAAACAAGACTAAAAACTATGACATCACCCATATCAAAACGTACAACGGGAAACTCGACGCCCTTGAAATATTTTCTTCTACATCTCGTCTGTTTTTGGAACACGACACATCAGTGTATGACTTAAAACAGATGTTGGTTGATTGTCTCCTAAGATGCCCTAGGTTTGATGATATATTTATAAGAATTGGACCTTGCAGTCCAGTTCACTCAAATCACTCCGAAAAATATGGGCCTTTCTCATGATAACATGCCGAGACAATTACGTTCCTGGAACTGACAATCCATCGAACGATGAGTAAATTGATGAGCAACTAACTGCTGGCAAACTGTGGTAGTAATTAATTTAAAATGTACACCCCTAATAAACCTGCTAAAAATAGTCTGAAAACTAAAATGATTTGTATATATTTCATATTGAATCACTGATTTTAGTAGCTAAAGTAGAATGTTTTGAAGATGTCTGTGGTAATTTATTAAAACTCAGTAAGTAGGTACCTCCTGTTTGTCAGCGAGTTATCGCACCGGAGAGCATTTGAGGGTTTCTACACCTTATTTAGTAGGGGATATTGGTCATCCTTTGTATTATTTTTACTCTATCGGTGTTAAAACTTTAAATTTTATGCACCTATGTATAGAAATAACAAATCGTAGGTAGTACCAAAAAACTAAATCTTTTTTTAACATCATTTTTTATATTTTGATTAAAGGATTATGTTAATAATATTATTAATATTTACTTTTGGTTAAAAGATAAATGCAATTTTTCTGCAAAAAATATATGTGCAAAGCCACCCAAAAAGTGGTGTACCTACTCTTAACACCACTTTTAAAAACCATTGGGTAAATACTAAATTCATACAGAAGAATTAAAAAACCCAATTAGAATCGTTACCTTTTATTAACTTATTAAGAATATTATGTATTTATCATAAGACTAAATAAAAATATTTAATTTGACTCAAGAGTTATTATAACTTTTTTTCAAAATATAACAAGAAATTTGTTTTTTAACATATACTGCGGAATTGCACCATCGGATTCCTTGGCATAGTTAAAGTTAAAAATCGAAATATCAAATCAATATCGAATACTTATTTGGAACTTTTGACAGGTTGCTATCTAGCTATTTAACATTACCAATAGCTTTAACCGGCGAAGATTGGACGGTTACGGTTAACAGTTAAAGTTATAACGTCAAAAACATGTCGAATGTTGCAACACATTTTTTGTTTAACCAGTAGTTTAACTTGTTTGTTATTGCTAAAGTTGAAGTTGTTGATGCAACAGTTTACTTACTGATATGTAATTCTAAACTTTACAATCATCTTTAAGTTACGAGAATATATTCTGTGTGAGATCTTTATTAGACGTTTTGAACGTAAAGTAAATTAAAAAAATAAAATCATGTGGCCATCCATAGCTTTGGTATTTATTGCAAATTCAAATTATTTAAATTTATTGCTAATCTGAAATATTAAGCCTATACATAGCTGTAGTCGTTAAATTATTCTAACAAATACAGTCGAATGATGTCAGATTTACTTATTACCTATTTTGTATAATTTTAAGTTCTTCAATTTACTGGTGTTGTACAATTTAACTGTAAATTTAGTTACCTAAGTATACCTGCACAGTGGACGGTTTAAGAAGACATCATTGTGTCGTTATTTCTATCTCACTATGTCTATTTTGTGTTTAAGGATGTTCCCGAATCCTTCGAAGATAAGATACTTTCAGACACAAATAATTACTGACGACTTTTTTATGGAAATGGAGGTCAAACGAGCGTACGGGTCACTTGGTGTTAAGTGATCACCGCTGCCCACATTCTTTTGCAACACCAGAGGAACCACAGGAGCGTTGCCGGCCTTTAAGGAAGGTGTACGCGCTTCTATGGAAGTTGTACGCGCTTCTATTGAAGGTACCCATGTTGTATCGTCCCGGAAACACCGCACAAGTAAGCTCATTCCACAGCTTTGTAGTACGTGGAAGTAGTAGCTCCTTGAAAACCGCACTGTGGAGGACCGCTGACTGACTTCTCCGACTTAATGAACAGCATATTTCTTTTCAAAGTTTACCATAATGAAGAAATTATCTTACTTACCTCCATACTAGTCATGTGCGCCGATGCCGAAAACTTCGGCGGCGATAATTTTTGTAATGATATATAAATATAATATATATAACGCATGTCCTGCGGGTCGCAAAATGCATAACAATCGTGCGGCCGAATATCGTTCATCGTTCGCGCCGATTTTTCTAGCCGTTCAGCGATGTCGTGTTTTGATCGGCGGCGGCAGTCACAGAGTACATTATATAATATGCGGCAGCGGCAGTCATCGGTGCGGCGTAGCACAGACCTCTACTACCTACTTGTCAAGGCTTAATTAATCTAACAAGAACCTTACGTTGGAGCAACGTTAAGCTATATTTCTATACTGATACGGATAAAAAATATATTTTTTGATGAACAATAAATGACAAGCTGTCCTCTTTTAATACTATAATATCATTGTAAGCTGTCAATAAAATACATTTTTTGTTGCTGAAGATTTAATAGATTAATTCATATTTATTATAAGCTTCTTAAAAATTGAGACTTATACACGGAAATTTCATTGGGAGAACGGACATACGCGGGGAAAACCCGGCCTATTTGGAAAACCATTGTTCATCAATCAGCAATATTAAAAGAAATGCACATTAATTATCAAATTATATTATTAATCGAAGGGATTACACGGTCTGAAAAACAAAACAAAATTCCTATAAGGCACCTACTTACCTACTTAACCGTTCTGGCCCTCGTCAAAACAGTTAAATAATCAAAGGTCAAAACATAATATATCAATAACTTAATAATTTTGATCACCGTGAAAACTCCAAGGTTCATAATATAATGTTGAAGTATGCGGAATTTCTGATCTATATTAAATAAGTTTATTTCTTAAACAGTTAACAATAGATTTAAAATATATTAAAAATAATTAATTCAGAAAGTAATAAATAACATTTTCTAAAGAAGTTATATTTTATGTTCTATGTGTCTATAGTATTTTCTTTAATTAACGCGGCGCGCGACTGTTACACATCTAAATAAAACATGTAATTGTAACTGTGTTTTTACATTAGATTTTGTGAAAAAGTTACATTTTTTTTTTTGTTAATCCGACGTTTCAATACCTCTCCAGATCTCGTTTTGAGAATTTTCATCTGGATCTGAGATCTGGAATGGTCTTGAAACGTCGGGTTAACTAAAATAAAAATAAAAATAAAAATGTACTTTTACGCAAAAATCTAATGCAAAAACACAGTCACAATTACACGCGTTTTCATCCTTTAAAAGAGTTTTATTCCTTCAGTCTATCCATTTTTAACCAACTTCAAAAAGGAGGAGGTTCTCAATTCGGTTGGTATATTTTTTTTTTTGGTGCTATTAACGGAAATCAAGAGAACTTAATAGTTAATCTAATTACTTTACTGACATGACATAAGTAATTAATCGTTTTTTGTAATCATTATGTGTGTATATTTACATAATATTATTTACGTTTAGTTACTGTGGCTTATACCGTTCCGTTTCGTTGAGTTTTTCTTAACTTCCATGTAAACGATTTTTTTTTAATAAATTACAAACAACCTTCAAACTTTTATCGTGATTCCCAAATCTTTTTAGTCTTTTACCTGATTATAGTTTTAAAATATATAACAACTTACAATCATTATTTTTACTTTTCTTATCATTTATTTGCCATACATAAGGGTAGCCATTTCAAAATTTCAAGTAAAGAAAGAAGTATAATTGTGATAAGTATAAGTAGGTACTAAGTACTAGCCATTCTTTAGTGGTTAATTTTTTTGAATAAAATTAATATTATTAATATACCTAATCTTAATTTTCCATTGAATAGTCGATTGCCAAACCAATGATATAAAAATTTTAACAAAAAACAATCGACTTCAAAAACACTATTCCAAAACAATAGATATAATATGCACTTAAAAGTATAAAAATAATTGCGTATTTTTATACAATCTCATCTCTTTTGAAATCAGATACACTCTATTTCTACTAATAAAAGTTCGCAACCCTAATAACACGGTTTACGGAACGGTGCAAATAATTTGAATTTTTTTTGATAAATAATACAAAAATTACCTATGTTACTGTAACGTTTCTCTGTACTTAATAAATATATTAATAATCATTACGACAGGGCTAAATCTATGTATCTATAAAAATTATAACGTAATAAATTAACACATATTACTTAAATATATGCATTTATTAACTTTATAGATTATTTTCAAGTACATGTAAAATATTTGGAAATAAATACCTATACATATTCCTGCCCCATATCACATCAATGTGGTTAAGTCTTTTATACGAAACAGGGAAATACTCAGCATTTGGCAAACATTTGTATAATAATTTCACGTCGGGAATCGTAGAGAGTACATCATTATTTCCTGCAAACAAAACTACTCTCATTTCCACCTTCCTTAGATCATATTTAGGAGGCAAAACAGATCTATATATATCAACATTATTTGGACCATAATCAAATTGTGAAAAGCTTTTCGATATAAAATTTTGATAATAGTGCACGAAATTCTTCCTTGACGTGCCCGTAGGATTATGTGCAATCACTGTGAGGTAGAAATCAAACTCGAACTCGTCAGGGTCGGAACCAAAGATTGAAAATATTAAACCATGCGCGCATAGATCGTAACTTCTATTGCTTGCACATGCCGTTTGGAAAAGTAATGTTATAATATTTTGATCTCCAAAAAGTTCTTCATTGCCAGTAGCCTGAAATATTTCAGATAATGTCGGAACGAATGTAGCGAAGTAATTTTCCGGAGGTTTCACATGACCAACGAATGCTATAGGAGCCAGTGCTGCCAGAACAGAAATCTTGTCGTTGTACTCAGGTCTCGTCGATCCTAATACAAAGAAGATTTCAGTACCTTGCGAATGAGCAATAGCTTTGATCCTTTGCTGTCCAGTTTTACTTAAAATAAAATCAATCAAAGCTGGTAAATCGTAGTAGCCCATTTCATGGAATGAATAGTCCCAAAACTTCTTATCTGAGTCCGGATTTAATATAACGTGTCTTCTTCCATAACGACAACCCCTTACGTTACCAGACCAGACACTGTAGCCTGCTGCTAATAGGAGGCCCACGTGAGATGTATTCCCTCGAAGAAGAAATCCATCTGCAGAATCTAAAAGACCATGCATCAACAGGACATCCCCCTTTCCTTTGTCTCTTCCTTTATGATAAAAGAGCTTCAGGATATATCCATCTTCTGTTGTTACATCGTACTCCACTAGCTCATAGCCCATTTCCATAGACATTTGGGTATAATTTCCTCTTGGATAATGAACACCGTTACTATTTCTAATCATAACCATTAGCATTACACAAAATATTAAATAAACATTTGTAAATGTTTGCGCGCACATTGTCAATAGTTCGTGGTATTGTTAACAATGAATAAAAATCTAAAACACCCTACTCCTAACAGCATAGTTATGGTTGTAACCTTGAATAATTATTAGCCACTACTAAGTAATTGATTCATTTTTTCGTTATTCAACTTCTAGCTGTATCAAATTAAACAATTAGCTAAATACCTAAATTAATTATATTTTAAGTACACAATAATATATCAGTAAGTGCTGATCAAATTATTTTTAATTTATCTACATTTTGCAGATTTCTGTCATCGCATAGAGCCTAGATGTAATATGTGCCAAAGATATATAGTACTTCCGGAACACTCGTAAATTTGAAAACAAAAATGGAAACTTTATTAAAGTTTTTTTAATAGTTTACTTTATTATTTATGTTTTTTTTTCTATCTCGCATAGTGAGATCGAGCATTTTTTATTTTTCGAAGTCTCTTTAGTAGAGTTCCCGGGGAAGGGCTTGTCATGGTTACTTTAATAGCATAGCTCATGACGGCGTCGTGGGGCGGGTTCCATCCCAAAAATATAGTATTTTAACTATTTACAGTGAATGCAAATTGATATATCTACTACATTTGACGTTACATTTTTGACAGTAACACAATTTAGTCAAAACTTTTGAGTATCGTTGGTGCATAACTTTACATACATTATTAAATTAAATTACCATTTTAAACAATGCTTTAAGTTTACCATTTTACACTAGGTTGAGCAGCGCTTACGGCGCAGCACTACACTGTAGGCGCGCCAGGAGTAGCGTGCGGACAGCGGGGGGAGATGCTTCCGCTCCTTACCTCAGGTCCGACTGCATTCAACTCGCACGCAAACCATACAATAATCCTTACCGGATAGCAAGGGCCTGGGCCGCGCAAAGTGAACAGTCTCGGCGACACCAATAAGCGATAAAGTGTTATTGGTGGTCTGTTACATTGTAAGAAATATATCATTGACTGCTGCGAAGTGAAATAAATTATTTGCGGTATTATACTGATGTTTTTCGATACATGTAGTCCTGACACAATATAACAATCTTTTCGCCACAATCCGCTAGGCAGTGGGAGGCTCCTTTGCACAGGAAGCCGGCTAGATTATGGGTACCACAACGGCGCCTATTTCTGCTGTGAAGCAGTAATGTGTAAGCATTACTGTGTTTCGGTCTGAAGGGCGCCGTAGCTAGTGAAATTACTGGGGAAATGAGGCTTATCATCTTATGTCTCAATGTGGCGAGCGCAATTGTAGTGCCGCTCAGAATTTTTGGGTTTTTTGAGAATCCTGAGCGGCACTGCAGTGTAATGGGCATGGCGTATCAATTACCATCAGCTGAACGTCCTGCTCGTCTCGTCTCAGCGTCAGACAAATAAAATAATAAAAAAAAAAAATACCCACTCGTTCCATAAATCGTTCGATAGGTTAATGCCCCAATGATTGTACAGTGTTGTTGATAGTAAACAATAAACAAAAGAAGTAGGTAAACATGTTGTTTGGAAACAATAAGTTATCGCCTTATTGTGACACCGTAAGAAAATTCCTTCAACGTGACCTTCGTAACGTTATACCAAAGATATCATATTATGAACCTGTTTGTTACCAGTCGAGTGCATACATAAATATTAATTAAATCATATATAACATTATAATATTTTAATTTTAACTACATGTAATTATTTTGTCAATAATTTTAGATATGCATCGTTAAAATTAAATCATATTTATTCAGTTAAGTCAAAAATAACACTTATAAATATTTAAAGTTATAAATTTACTATTTATTTTTTCGATTGTTCCTGTTCCGAGTCGGTGTCATCAAGATATTTTTGTAACTACATACATAGTTATAGGTGAGATGTGCTTGAGTCGTGAGGAGGCGAGAGGCGAGAACGGGTCGCGGCGGAAGGACATCGATTCCAAAAATAACAATAATCGTAACTAGAATTAGATTAATTAATTAGGTTGTATAAAAATTACGCAATTATTTTTAGTGCATATTATATCTATTGTTTTGGAATAATGTTTTTGAAGTCGGTTGTTTTTTTTGTTAAATTTTATTTTAGTAGCATTGACTTGGAGCTTGTTAACAGACTGGTTTATCACGAATAACTAATCTGTGTGAAAATTCGCAAATTATTTAATAAATCATTTTTAATACTAGGGGAGCGGGGGGCACGTTGTTACAGGGGTAAGAAGTTACACGCGTTTTTTACCGGGATTTTAAACTCTTTTATGGACATTATTGGACTCATTCGTTTTCTTATAACATCGTGCATTAGATAAAAACAATCAGTGACAGTAGGTTGTGTGCGTGTGTCCAACCAAGATTTGATTTGATTTGATGTGATTTCAACCAAGTAAGTAAAAATCCTTAACGAAATTTTTGATTCCTGATGACTATATTTTTTATTTTGTCAAACTTTTTAACCTTGAACGTTCATAATATATCTGCCTTTAATTTACAGTATTGTTTTATTCTACTATCGATATATCTTAATAATGACTTCAATTTATATTAAAAAACTTGCCATGGGGCAAGTAGTTACAATTGTTTGGAGTAAGTTGTTACATGTAACAAAAATATTACCATATCTGGTATTGTACCGTTCGTTTTCTTATTTTAAAAATTCTATATATTCTTTGTTTTTTCCAGAATGAGAAACAAAAAGAAAAACAGAAAGAGGTACAACTAGTAAAGGAGTTTATGAATCTGCTGCAGCAGAAGTACTGCAGAATAAAACGAGCATTCGTAAAGCAAGCGAGATGTTTAATTTGTGTCCGATGTCCTTATCCAGGTATGTCAGAAAAACCAAAAACAACGAAAGTTGTTCATTGGGTTACGTTAAACCTAGATTGGTATTCTCAGAAGAAACAGAACATAAATTAGCTTCTTATCTACTCAAAAGTTCAGAATATATTTTGGTTTACTATCAACAGAAGTACGCAAACTAGCTTATCAATGTGCTCTAAAACTCGACTTTAAAAATATTCCCCCCAGCTGCCATAAAAATAATACGGCTGGGCCGGACTGGTTTAAAAGTTTTATGGATAGAAATGCTCAACTATCGCTACGAACACCAGAAGATACATCTTTGAGTAGAGCAACATCGTTCAACAAAACCAACGTTAAAGTTTTTTTTTTGATAAACTGAAAGGCTTGTTCCAAAAATATGAATTCACTGCTTCAAGAATATGGAACGTTGACGAAACAGGTGTCACGACGGTACAGAAGCCTAAAAATATAGTTGCTGCCCGGGGTCAAAAACAGGTCGGTGCGATCACATCTGCCGAAAGAAGGACACTTATTACTCTTGTATGTGCCATAAATGCTGCTGGGAATTCAGTTCCGCCGATGTTCGTGTTTCCCAGAATGAGATACACTTACTACACATACTTTTTCTTCGTACTGGACCAGTAGATGCGATTGGAGCGGGCAATTCTTCGGGATGGATGACAGAAGTAGAATTTTTATATAAGATTTAAAAATATTCCTGCCAAAGTGATTTTCTACAAAAAAAAACTTAAATAATTACCATAATAGATATTAAAATTACTCATAAATGTTAGAAGACTGTATAAAGTGATCTCTATTGTTTATATCGTTTTGAAATACTAATAAAAAATATGAATCACTGATGATTTTCTTTATTTATCAACCGTAACATCGTGCCCCGCTGATGTAACAACTAGCCCCAATTCCGGGGTAAGATGTTACAATCTACTTGTTTAGTTAAATTCTCCATTGTGAAAACATTACATAAATTTTAATAATTCTTCAGTCATATTTTAATGGCTAAATAGACATACTAACATTACAAGTAATCAAATGTATAATTTATTTGATAGCTTTTGTCATATTAGCAACTATCTAAAAATTGTAACAACGTGCCCTCCGCTCCCCTATATAACAATATCCTATTTAACATAATATAATTTAATTGAACAGGTTTTGAGGAAGCAATAATAAATTTTGATTACTTGTTGCGGATACAACTTTAGGCGAGCAGGGCGACCTCTACACGCAAATGTAGAGTTATTTATGAGCTTGATTTAAAAATGCTTTTTATACAAATAGATACCGTCAGGTTCTAAAAATATAACTAGATTAATGTAGGTACAAATTATATTATCATATTCATCATATAAATGTTTGCACCTACCGGGATTCGAACCCGTGACCTCAGTAGGTAGGGTTATTTCGAAATGGCGAATAGTAATGATGTTTTTTAACTAATCAAACTTTAGTGAGACATTAGCATTCATAGATAATTTTAAAGATGTTTTAAATGTCAAGATTGCTGGCAGATCTTCTTAGTAGCCTATCTACTACTTAATTTGGAGCAGTATATCAATAAGTAACAAAATCAGATTCATAATAATACGTAGGTAAGTATCAATCGCTACTCTGTGGCAATTTAAACGTATTTTAATATGTAGGTATTACAATACACAGCGTGCCACTAAAATGGCGTCATTAAATGAATACACGTATAACTACTTAAACGTAATCATGCCAAAAAAATCTGTAATAAAATAATAAATACATAATTGACCTAAATACATCAATTTTCCAAAATATCATTCGGAACGATCTGTAAGTAATCTAATAGCCGCGCGCTAGCGTGGGCACTGATAGCTGCTTCGTGCGTACTTGTGCGACCAAGAAAGAGTGATTTAAATGTTTATTCAAACAAAACAAATCTTATTAATATATTCACAATACTATGATTACATTAAAATAAAAATATTATTACGGGGAAGCGTACCAAGAATACTAGCAGTATTTCCGTTGACCGAAATAGCTGCCAGCGCTTTGGTTTCGTGTGGCCCTATTGAGGCGCGAAGATAGTATTTTGTACATTTTCCGCGCCTCTGGGCTCCACGGGTCAAGTGTCTAGACACCAAACGACGACACTAGTGCCCTTCCCCGTGTCCAAGCCGCAGGGTCAATCCATCGGGACTCTTGCCATCGAGGCGGGTACCATTTGGCTGTCAGCTGTTTTAGCTGGTATATTAAGAACGCCAAATGCCCTGCGGATGACTTTACTTGACCTGCTGGCGTGACGACTGATACGGCCTGCCGATTTTAGGCAGGATAGCCCGTGATGCCCAAGGACATCTACATGAACGTCACATCTACATTGATGTGGTTCATTCAGTTTTATACCTAGCCAGAGTGATACTCTTATTGACAATGTCATATTGTCAAGTAGCGTTCCAATCAGCGCAGAAAGCAATGCTTGTAACCAAAATAAAACTACGTTTAAAAACACCGACTTCAAAAACTGAAAACTATCAAGTAACGAAAAAAAATATTTAATACACCCTTTTTGCCTCTAATATTAATAAAATACTATTATTTATATGCGCTACCTATTGATAGGTTTTAAGTTGGTGCCAAGCCCTAAACAAAATAAAACTTAATATTATAAACAGCTTACTTACTGTAATTCTCAAGGTTGTCTGGCATGTCTATCCGCTTGGGTTATTTTGTTCTAGACGAAGCTATCCCTTACTATTACATTTGGCTTGGCACCGACTTATCTATCTATATGTATCAAATGTAGCTATCAATATGTAGCACATACAAATAATAGTATTTTATTAATATTAAAGGTAAAGGTGTATTAAATAAAATTTTTAATTATTTGATACTTTCCGGTTTTTAAACGTGTTTTTTTTTTATTTTTTACTTTTTAGTGAATGAAAACTCCCAGCCGTACACAAAAAACAATTATATCATCGAGGTAAACAAAAATTTTCATTAAAAATGTTCTCAAATTGAAAACTACTGGGCCAAACTATGTAAAATTTTTATGGGACCAAATGACATCTATTCTGCAAAAACTAAAGAAAAATTACGTAAAGCGGATTATAAATCTCAGAGTATTCGGTGTACATACATAAAAAAAATACCGATCGAATTGATAACCTCTTCCTTCTTGAAGTCGGTTAAAAAACTCCGACTCATTTTGTGTCACAGCCAAAAGGCGAGCGCGGTTTGTTCTGTCAGTAGATGTGATCAAAACATCATCAAAGGATGACTTTCAAAGAAGTCCTTACTTACTTTTTCTTAAATATAATATTATGTAAATTCATTCTGTAAGTAATCTAGTATCCGCGCGCTGACGTAGACACTGACTCATACTTCGTGCCTACTTGTGCTGGTGGTCTAAAATAAAATGAGACCTCAAGAAAGCCCATTTTTGCAAAACCAACTACCGAAGATCGTTCAATTTTCCGTAGAAAAATGAGGAGACCCGACCCCAAATAATTGGATTCAGGGAGGGCAGACGTCGAAGAAGAGTGTTTTCATTTGAGGTCGCCAATGTATCAGCACGCAGTATGTTCAAACAACAACAGTTGTGGTTGTAAAGAGGTCACCACTAAACAAAGAGTATGTATATTACAGCCGATTCAAATTAAATTACGTCGTCTGACATTTTAAATGTATTTAGCAACAATATCTGGCTCTGTGTTCTCTCGTTTCATTCAGTGATCAATGTAATATTTTCCTATTTATATTTACTAGGTAAATTGATTGCTAGGTGTATGCGGATTCGAACTTATCTAAATTATTTACATGCTGAAGCTATTACACCTTTTAATTATTGAATGCTTAATATTTTGAAAAATTGAAGTAGCTAGCAAACAACAATGGAGGTAAGGAGAATTATCTGTGTATATGAAAAAGTACCTGTAGGTACTGTTTGTCCGTCAAAATGCATTAAATTAGGGTGGCGCTACAGTAGCGTCAGGGTAAATCTTAAAAGAAGCGCCAAATATAAAATAATACTTATCACTCTAGATGCACGCTTCCCTATAATAATTCTTTAAGGTTATATTTACTTCATTATTTTGCACAACGTAAGTTGTTGAAATTTTCCATAATTAACTACTTTAGTCGACAATAATATTATTTTTTTTAATTAGGCATACTTCAATTCGATTACAATTGCTAAATTCACCATACTTCATACCGTACCCTGTGCCTACACCAGCACCATTGTGAAAGTTTTTTGAACTGTTATTTACAGCATAAGCTGGACAATTTTTCAACTTTTCTCCCTTAAGAGATGATTCTCCTTGCCTCTACCCTCCATAAAAAGAACTTTAGCAAATCTACCATACATGAGAGGTAACGGATCAAATTGGACACCTGTTACGCCGTAAATATAGAATCAGGATAATTTTCCGCCCCCTGACACAGATTGGAAGTCTTCTATGATCTCCTAAGGATCGGCACCCCCCTGGAGAGCCCTGGCGTCTACGAAAGTCCATGCGAGTGCGGCAAAAGCTACATTGGTGAAACGGGAAGCAACTTAAAAACCAGACTCATCGAGCACATCCGCAGTGTACGAAAATTAGACAACCACACTTCAGCAGTGGCAGAGCATGCCCTAAACTCTGACACGTCACATTATATTAGGTTCGATAGGGTGAAAGCATTGGCTCGCAATAAATAAGTGAGTACATTTTGTGCACCCGCGGACACCAATTGTGACATAGAGGCAGTGATACCGTGCTCGTCATCACCAAAGGCGCACACCGTGCCCCCCGGCCCTGTCCAGCCGCGCACTACGAGCCCAAGTCCGCATTAAGAGACAAAACGTTATCGCGAACCCACTACACTCCTAGAATGTGCGGGGCTGGCAAACCAACGGGAAAAATCTTAACCAATACGAGGTCGCTCCAGGAAGTATGCGAACACCCCTGGAATGTTCTGAATGGCCAATACTGCACGCAAAATGGACCCATACTAGTGATGTCATTGCGGAAACAGGTGCCCCTATACCATACCATACCCCACTACACTAACCCTGATGAAGGACCTCTGAATGGTCCGAAACTAGTCGGTACCCACACCGATAAAACGTGAGTTAAGCCGTATTAATAAATAAATACACAATATGTTAGTCTCAAAGAAGCCTTTATTACAAACTGATCGAGGTTACAAAGTATTTTCTTTGTTAGCTTGAAAATAGAGAGATCCATGTAAGTACGACAAACGTCTTAAAAAATTCAGTTAATACAACATAATTCAACATAAACATTTACGATGTAATTAAATCCGAACTAGCGTCAAACATGCTGCGAGTTGAGGAATCAATTGACGAACAGGTTTAAGCTCCTGGAGGAGCATAGCTTGAAGAAGCAGAGCACTGGAAAGCGACGGTAAGGAGCGGCAGGGCCAGTCAGCTTAACTGTTCCTGTACTGTTTGTCCGTCTTTTAATGTTTAACGTCTTAGGTTTGAATTCTTCGCGCGGTAAATACCTCACTTCTTCCCAAGGTTTTCCCATGCTGAAAAAGTTACAGTAAACAAAGCATATACCTTAATATAGACAGAATTTATACCTATGGTGAACAAGTAATACTTTCCACGATAAAGCGAATGACTTACTTAACTAACTCATGGTTAGTTAAGTAAAACCAGCTAAGTAAAACGAGCAATTGAAATAAAGTTTTTCATAAAATTGTACATATATTTATTTATTTAAACAAAACAAACCTTATAACTATATTTACAATACTATGATGACATTAAAATAAAACTATCATTATGGGGCAGCGTACCAAGAATACTGGCAGCATTACCACGTTGGATAGCTAGGCTGATCCGTTTACCGAAATAGCTGCCAGCGCTTTGGTTACCAGTAGCCCTATTGAGGTGCGTAGATAGTACTTTGTCCATTCTCCGCGTCACGGGGCGCCACGGGCCAAGTGTCTCGACACCAAATGGCACAAAGATGTAAGACTCACTGAGACCGACATATTTGCACCGCATGCTGTCTTCGGCAGTCGAAGCAGCAGCCCTAGCACCAACTGACGGAACTTGGACATGAGAAGGAGCCAGAGTATCGACGCAAGTCACATCCCACACCAGCGCCCTTCCCCGTGTCCAAGCCACCAGGGTAATTCGGCTCATTCCATCAGGACGCTTGCCATCGCGGCAGGTGAAATGTAAGAGCGGCAAATGCTCTGCGGATGACTTCATTAATGCTGGCGTGACGACTGATATGGCCTGCCGATTTTAGGCAGGATAGCCCGTGACGCCCAAGGGCATAAAGTAATTCTAATTAATTTTGCAGTCCAAACTTAACCTTATTACTAAAAGATGTGAAATGCCAAACATCAAACCGATGAGGGTATCTACGATTAAGGGAGGCTTTTAGTGAACGTAGTGTTTAAATTCTCTTCGGCTTTTAGCAGTAACCGCACAAACCTGAGTTTTCTAAGGGATAAACAAGCCTAAGTTGAGGCGGCACCATTCTAAGAATTACCATACCACAGTCTCGATTTCAGTCATAGCTTTGTCCTAGTTCTTGTTGATGTTTAACAAAAATTTGAATGATAATATAATATTTACTACCAATACGTGGAATTTTGACGTGTTGTTTAGATACCTACCTGTTTTCATTTATAGTGTCTTCATGCTTCAGTAACTGTACGAGATTAAACATAGGAAGTCTATTTCTTCTTTCAAGGTTCAAAAAGACATTCTTCGGGGCTCCTGCACTATGCACCTGAAAAGACAGATCGGAAATAGAATCTGGCTGAATCTAAAGTTCTCAAGACCTTATTATTTGGTGCGCACCTACCTGGACAACTCGAGTGATCCCAAGTGTAACAGCGAAGTGGAGTAGAATAGCTATACGGATATACGCGCCCCTCATATTATCATCCGACCAAGTAGTGTCAGGTCTCCGAATTTATCCAGAATTTTCTCGACTTCTAGTACAGAAAAAATATTTAATTTAACAAAAGGTAACAGGATAAGTGCTTATACTTATTTGAGACAGTGTTATCTCGTTAGGTTCTTTATAATAGAATATTCTCTTGCGATTATTCGCAATGTATAAAAATTATAATTAATTTTTCAAGCTTGTACCTGGAGGTCATTGTGCAATTTCACTAATGTTTTATAAAATGCAGAATAGGTAATCTCCTGACAAAAAACTCTGGTTTTGTTAAACTATGTTTAAATACATTATTATGTTTACAAATGAAATAAATATGTCATGAAAAAATCCTACGTCTATATAGGTCACAGGTTAAAGTTCACACAAACAGCGTTTCAGAACGGCTGAACTTTTTGTTTGAACCTTTCCTAGTAAAAATTATATTTTAGCAAATTATATTCAAATAAATGTCAAATACCTTTATAATTAATGTAAAAAGATATACATCTAGCAAGTGGAAAGAGACCCATTGCCACTCTTTTAATACAACATTTACAGCATCGCCGCTTTACAAGTTAGGTTACTAACGCCTATATTAATTACAATCTATGTAAGTAATGTGATGCAACGACAATACTCAGACATAATTCACACGAGTAGGGCTACCATTTAGTAATTTGAAAAGACCTGACAAAAAGCCTGCAATTTCAATAAAAGTCCGGACATTTAAGTTGATCACGTTTAAATTTCGTTTCTCGTAAAGGTTAAAGACTTATTTGATATCAGTTAATATTATGTAGTTTTACTACAATATTCTAATTTAAGATTAAATCCAGACAAGATCCGGACTAGAGTATGAAAGTCCGAACATCATAATCCGGACGGATGGTCCTACACACGAGTAAGTTAACATACAATGTACTTTAAAAAGAAAAGTCAATAGTTATTGAGTACAGTAAGTACTGATGCATCAAACCACGCGCGTTGCAAATAAATAAATACATAATGTGAGAATTAAAGTAACAGTAATAAAGTATAATTAAATCTACAAGATAACTTAAAGTATTAACAACATGAAATACATTCACGAGTTTTTGTTCATCATTGATCTTCTAACGAGAATAGATTGCGATGACATAATGGCACAATTAAATAATCTGAATTTATTTGCAACAAGGACAAATAAACAATTGACAGCTTTTAAAATTCAAATATTAATCTAATCTCTATAGGAAATGAGAAGGTGGAGTTTAAAAGAATCGGTACAGAATTCTTTTAAAAATATATGAATTTTATTTGAGTTTCTTGGACCCGTTTCTTTCCGGTTTATTTATTTTTAAATATATGAATGATTTGGTTGATTCTGACTTTGGATGAGTCAATTAAAAATCCCACTACGAATATAAACAGTTGGGATTTGAGTTAGCTAATATTAAAATACCAGGAATTACTGTGATTATAAATATATATTAATCATTACACCCTTACCTGTCCGTAATCCTAACAGTCAGAAGCCAGGAAACCTGCTGACTGATACAAACCCCCGCAACAGGGAGATTTTATACTAGAGATGTGGGCGGGCGGGAGCTTTGGGAGTAACTTTTTGCTTTTCAATTCGCTTCAAGTTCATGTTTAATTAGTGATATATTTTAAAGACACAGAAGTGGAAGATTAACAATATCAAGTCAATCTATTTATTTAAATATAAAGTAATTTTAATGTTGATGTCGTCACTATAATACAGAAAGACTCAAGGGTCTCTAGTAGAGATTGAGTAAATTGACCAACTCGGTATTACATGGACCTCACAATTTTTTAATTGTTATGTCTTGATGTCATCTCATTTCTTGTTGTTGATAGAGCCAATATTTTCCTTTCCGATACCTTCTACTTATTACAAACCAACAAAGAATTTTCTT
>CATIXQ010000011.1:14325605-14372103 GCA_949711755.1 Leptidea juvernica
GTCTCATTTGCCCAGTAATTTCACTAGCTACGGCGCCCTTCAGACCGAAACACAATAACGCTTCCACATTACTGCTTCACGGCAGAAATAGGCGCCGTTGTGGTACCCATAATCTAGCCGGCATCCTGTGCAAAAGAGCCTCCCACTGGTACCACATGTAAAATTATATACATTTTTAGCATGTCTCAAATCCTGAACTAATCGATTTCCTTATTGATTGCGACGCTCATAAAATTTTCCTATCCCTAATCATTTTGGTCTTTTCTTAAAACTAAACTGTTGCCTTCTTCTAAAATAAGGTACTAAAAAATTCCTGCAAGAAAAATTACACAACGCAGCACAAACAGTAAGGAAGAAAAGAGGAATCTGAACTGCGCTCTCCACTGCCTCTAGCTGTCGCTCTCAATCTATTCACTCTGAAGCTAGTAAATTTTAGTCATTAAAGTAATATCATACGCGATAGTCAATTTCGATGCAACTTACAAATGCAAAATCTAAATCGTAATTTCCCATACCGATAGGAAATCTATTGTCCATACCAATTATTGTGTCAATAGACAAAACGAGCAAAACGTTCATCTACATTATTTTATACCCATTATAATATCCTTCAGGATTTCTGAACACCAAAAATTCTAAACAGCACATTGCTTTTGTCCAAACACACAACGGAAAGTCTGTGTGATCTTGTGCCAAATAATCTCTTAAAGGTATAGGTTGGAGGTCACGATATAACCTATGAAATGTGTAGCTTACCAGTAGTATAACTCCAGCGACAATGCTCCATATGTCGTCGACGACAGACTGAGCGAAACCCAGCGCACTAAAGGCGCTACTCGTTACAGAATACAGTTTAGAATCCTGTGCGGTCGGTCGCTCGCTGCCCACGATCTTGTACCGCGAGTTACAGGTGAGTCCGTATTTGTTCGTGTAGCTGTTTTTTGAACTTAAAAGCTGAAATAAAGTATTTCCTATATTAGAAAATTATTCCATAATATGGTCAATTTGACCTTTCAAAGGCGCGCTATATATTTACTTATAAATAGCAATCGATAAGTCGTACCCCAAATTCTTGACAACTCTAACGTATTGACAAATTCTCATTAAAAAACGCCCAGTTTTGCGTACTGTTAGGTTGTTTAGTTTTAAGTGTTTAAAAATAACTTGTTACCATAGCACATTTATAAACAATTTAATATTTTGTATTCATAAGTAACATTTAGTATTTTATTGCATTCATTACTTCATATTTTTACGGAACAAAATTACCGCGTTGCAAATATCACTGAACTTAACTGAATTAATATTGAACAGATCTCTATTGCTAATTGTTAATTATGTAGCTTTCTTTTCTAGCTGTCGAAAAGATTTTTAGAGTAATAGAAATATATGCTGAAAAATCTGTATGTATGTAAAGATAAGTAGTGCAGAAGACAATCCAATATATAAAATTCTCATGTCGCGGTGTTTGTAGTTAAGCTCCTTCGAAACGGCTTGACCGATTCTCATGAAATTTTGAGTGCATATTGGGTAGGTCTGAGAATCGGACAACATCTATTTTTCATCCCCCTAAATGTTAAGGGTGGTCAACGCCATTTCTTTTTTTTAATTTTTTTGACATTTTTTTTTAAATTTGTTTTTTTTTTATGAGTCCGCATTAAAAATACATACAACTTCCAATTTTCACCCATCTACGATCAACAGTTACTTTTCTATCGCGATTTTAATATCGGCAATACAACGTTTGCTGGGTCAGCTAGTAATACATATAATAACATTCGCTACCTTGGTAGAGCTTTGTTTTTTTTATTACGGTTGGAACATGGGCTGTCAGACCTTTCATGTCAAAACTGTAATCCTCAATGAATCGACCTAGAACTACTTTTATGCACGTCACGTGCGGTAGGTCAATTACTACGATAAGCCAATTGAGACAAAGTTGCCCATATTTCCGCCATATATATAGCGTGCGCCCGCAGTACACATGCAAGTGCATTCCAATTGTCTCTGTCTTCTGATCACTTTTGACTGTATTATTTATATAAATACTATATAAATACGTCCATTTGACAAAATATCGCACCATTTATTAGATAGCTAAAAAAAGTATGTCAGTTTTATTTTAATTGTCAGCCTTATTTATTAACCTCATTAAATTACATATACGGTTCGAAGGACCAAAACTACTTTCTAATGTAACATATAAACTGCTATTTAGTTGTTAGATTAAAAAAAAAAACAAATTCTTTAGTTATGCATTTCCCTACATCTCATGATAAAAGTAATTGTATCAGTGTCGCGCAATTCTGGTAATGAGCGGGCATGGTCACCTTAAAGTGATCCCGAGTCTCGGTCTCTGCCGTCGTTAATATTTCGTAGGGTTAATCGACAGTTCTGATGGTGAATTGTTAATACGGACGCATGCTTACCTGGTAGAATGCGTGGAAGTTTCTCTCTCCGGGCTGCAGCGCGACCACGCGGCTCTTCTCCAGCAGGTAGTTGCTGATATGGCCTCCTACCGGGTCCCCCTTGTAGTCAAAGTTGATGTCCATGTACTTGCCGAACCGCGACGAGTTATCGTTGCGATTCGTCTTTGCGTTGCCGAACGTCTCCAGAATGGAGTTCGATTGTATCAGCACGTTCTTCACTCTGCAATGATATATATAGTACTATAGTGTGAGTTTGTGAGTTCAAAGTTCACACGAGATAGAAAGTGTGGGAGAGATATTGGGAGTTAATGCAGGAAACACGGTGAATGGAGCTTTGCACTCCTTTATGAAAAGTCAGAAGGTGTCTAATAAGGCTGGTATGGCTGTGCATGAGGAGATGTCGGTTCCAACACTCATGTACGGAAGTGAAAGTTGGGCAGAAGACACATGAAAGCAGAATATATGCAGTCGAGATGAGAGTGTTAAGAAGTATCATAGGAGTTAAACTGAGTGACAGGATAAGAAATAGTGATAAGGAAACATTGTGGTCTGAAAGAAGATGTAGTGACAAAAATTGAGAAAGGTATGCTTATATGGTTTGGCCGAGTCGAGAGAATGTATGAAGAACATTTGACGAAAAAAGTGCGCGTAAGGCGAGTGTGAATAAAAGTGTTGGAAGGGGTAGACCTAGGCGGACGTTTCGAGACCAAATCGTCTTGAAAAAAGGCAGGGTCAAGAGTACCCTAAACCGAAGAGCATGTATGAAGGGAGTAATGAAAGGGCACGAAGCGAAACAAGTATGTAAGGATCGTAGCAAGTGGAAAGAAGTGGTCTCTGCCGACCCCTACGGGAAAGAGGCGTGAATTTGTGTGTGTATGTATGTATGTATAGTGTGAACCTCAACGAGCCGTTCATTCTAGATTACCTAAGGTGCATAAAGATTATTATTAATTATTGCTATCATAATACTGGGAAACATAAACTGAAACAAAAATTAGCAGCAGCTCTGCTAATGATCAGCTAGAAATCACACGAGAAACGATAGTCAAAGACAAAAATTTTATATGATATATCAGCTCTAGATTGTGCCCAAAAACTTATTTTAAACGCTACTTTCTCATATTATTTGAATTAATGAACACTATACATCAGTTGAGATTTCCAAACGTCGCCATTACAAAAATATCGATTCAAACTGTTTCCTTAATCTAAAATTTCGCGAAAATATCAAAGGTGTAATAAAAATGAGCTCTATTACTAATCTGATAAGATAAAGAAATTGTACTTATTATATTAATACTCTAAACCCGTGTATACGCGATATTACTATAGATAAAGAAAATATATTAAAACCCAATACAATAGAGATATATTTATTTACCATGGTGATAATAACATAACAAACAAATTGCAACAACATTTGTTAAGCGTGATGACGCTACGTCAGTTCGTGAAGGTGCTTTGACATGGGGAAAAGAACTGATGAGAAACTTCCAGCCCATCTTTTAAATCGCACTAACTAAATTGTTTAATTCTAGTTGATAAACAACCTAACCCTTCCCTCACAATACATACATTATAAATCTAATGTATGTTAGAAAAACATTTTTTTTATGGAATAGGAGGACAAACGACCGTACGGGTCACCTGGTGTTAAGTGATCACCGCCGCCCACATTCTCTTGCAACACCAGAGGAATCACAAGAGCGTTGCCGGCCTTTAAGGAAGGTGTACGCGCTTTTTTGAAGGTACCCATGTCGTGTCGTCCCGGAAACACCGCACAAGGTAGCTCATTCCACAGCTTTGTAGTACGAGGGAGAAAGCTCCTTGAAAACCGCACTGTGGAAGACCGCCACACATCTAGATGGTGGGGATGATATCCTAACTTGTGGCGTGTCGTGCGAAGGTGGAATTCGGCGCCAGGAATCAGGTTAAACAGCTCTTCGGAACACTCCCGTGATAAATGCGGTAGAAGACACACAATGAAGCAACGTCTCTACGCAACGCCAAGTGATCCAGCCCTTCACAGAGCACTGAGTCCCCGATAATTCGAGCTGCTCTACGTTGCACGCGGTCAAATAGATCGAGCTGATACTGGGGTGCGCCAGACCAGAAATGACAGCAATACTCCATGTGTGGCTGGACCTGCGCTTTGTAGAGCGCTAGAATGTGGGCCGGCTTGAAGTATTGCCGTGCTCTATTGATGACGCCCAGCTTCTTCGAAGCCAATTTGGCTTTGCCCTCCAGATGGCCACGGAATTGGCAATCGCTCGAGATTTCGAGACCCAGTATTCCGATACTAGGCGAGGCTTTAAGAGAAGTGTTCTCGAAGAGCGGTGATACGACAAATGGGGTTTTTTAGTGGTAAACGCGCAAGCTTTAGTCTTCTGGTGGTTTAATTGGACAAGGTTCAATTTACCCCATTCCGCGACCTTTCTCCCGGCATTATATATGAGGATTATAATTTTGTTTAGGTTACAATCGAGGTGAATCACCTGTCGATGTATTCCCTGTGCACCTGCGTGGTGTTGGCCGCTATGTACTTCATGATGAACTTGGAAGCCTCCGTTTTGCCGGAGCCCGACTCGCCAGATATAAGCACACAAGTGTCTCTGCCCTGCGAACAAAACAAGCTTATAAAATTACAGCTGGTATCAATAGAAACTTAAGTACAAAATCGAAACGAAATGTGCAAGAAATCTGTGCTTTATAAAATCAGAAGATACCTTAGTACAATTCGGGGCAAATTTGAATAGATACATATTTTAATTGATCCATAAATTTTTTTTTCTTTTTATTAATTTATGAAATTGCCGTTTTTCTACTTTCGGTTGATTTTTTATTAAGCTTCGACAAGAATGATGGATACTCCGAAAATTCGATTGATTAATACGAGCTCCGACGCGGAGCTAACGTGGCAGAAACAGCTCGCAATATCAATGTTGCGTTTGGAGAGGGGACTCCTAATGAACGCACCGTGCGATTTTGAAACTTTGATTTGAAGAACGAAACACTAGGAAGGCCTCCCACACAGGTGAATAACAATGAATTCAAAGAAATGGTGGAAGCCGATCCGAGCCAAACTACCCAGGAATTAGCGGCATGGTTTAACGTAACCTTCCAACAACATTTGCTACAAATCAATAAAATAAAAAAAATATGAAAAATGGGTGCCTCATGATTTAACTGATCTGCAGAAAGAAACGCGTGTTGAAACTTGTGTTGTCTTGTTGAATCGATACAGAAATGAAGGAATATTGGATCGAATTATATGAGGCCATTGCTACCATGAGAGCCTTAGAGCCTTCACACTACAGACAGAGCAGCTACCTCACTTAAACCCGCTGAGGATTCTTAAGGGCTTGAAGAAAGTGATTTATGTTCAGTACGCTAGCCTATATTTCTATACCACCAAAGGGTTGGTAATTGTTAAGAAGTGCGTCTGGGGTACGATTAACCTGCGGATTCTACAATTAAAAATGAATACAAATAAATGTTCACACGATGCATGATAAACTGGCATAAAAGATAATTGATAAAGCCTTTCCGAATGCAAAGAACAACGGCGAACCAAAGGCAAAAGGTCTCCCTTCTCTTTAACTCTCCTCGACACTCACTCATTCTCTTTTGTTTGTTAGCTTTCATTCGCCGTCGTCCGTTATATGTGGACCCGGCATAAGATGTCATCAATCGATTTTTATTATGTGGGAATTGGCCAAAATCTACAAACCCTTTTAATATATTGCCCTTCTCAGGTCTGAGTTACGTTAGTAACCTATAATCTGTGTCTGAGGCACATCTGTTAGAATGGGTTATAAAGTTTTTTTTAAGTCATTATTAAATCCTATTTGAATATAAATATTTTTTACTTTGATTTTCGCACTAGCCACCGAAAAATTTGACATCGTATTGAATAGAGAGAGAATATTAGGCATGGAATCCTAACAGTCGAAATTTACTTCATCATCTAGATAACTTCATGGAAATACTACTTAGCCATAATAGCATTTTACTTACGGCTATCCTCGGCCGTCGATCAGCCGATTCTTTTTCATTATGAGCGCGTGTAAAAAGCGCGCGGCACAGCAGTTCATAATAATATAGGCATTCTTTTAATATTTAAACCTTGTTAGATAAAACCGTCTTAAAAACGCCGTTCCCATTGTGAAGTATACAGTTTCGTTAAATTATAGATAATATACATGTAAAATTACAAGTGTCTATACTTGGCGGTTTGAGCCGTACATTGATATATCAGTTTCTCCAATAACATATGCCGCAACACATCAAGTCTGACATGAAACCAATTTAAGATGCAACAACCTAACCACCAAGTACCATAAAAGTGTGTGAGCCATCGGCGACGATTGCCATCGTCCATACAACCAAGTACTCCTAACTGCAGAGTACGGTGAGCGGCGAGTGTCTCATCAACGATGGTAGCCGTATAGAACAAAAGGCCGTAAACGCTTAAATATACGACTTTTATGACAATAGCTGATGATAAGCCACTTTGAAGAGTTACTGAGACGAAAGGTGCGAAATGTTTTTCTTTTATTTTAGTACTTTGAAGTTTATTGGAACATTTTGAAAGAGTACTTTTGTTCGCAGTTTGCATTAAGTTTGGATTTCAGAAGTTAAATGTTTCCAAACGTAGGAAAATATAATAAGATGGTATTAGGTACTACAACTAACAAAAAAAATAATAACATCACAAGTAATACTAATAAAATAAGTTACCAGTGGGAGGCTCCTTTGCACAGGATGCCAGCTAGATTATGGGTACCACAACGGCGCCTATTTCTGCCGTGAAGCAGTAATGTGAAATTACTGGGCAAATGAGACTTAACATCTTACGTCTCATGCTGACGAGCGCAATTATAGTGCCGCTCAGAATATTTGGGTTTTTCAAGAGACCTGCGGCACTGCATTGTAATGGGCAACGCGTATCAATTACCATCAGCTGAAGGACTTGATCGTCTAGTCCCTTCTTTTCATAAAAAAACGCAAAATAGAAAAAAAGTACAATTAATCGGTAAAACATTAACGAGTTCCTCCATGTTGTTTTCATAGTATTAGATCACAATATAATGGATTCTTTCTCTTAGAAAAGAGTTCGCAGGAAGTTCCCCTAATATGTTTCCTAAAATGTTTTGGAGCACGTGGCGTGTAATGGGAACATATAAATCTAAAAAGAAGGTAATAAAAATGTTTTAGTGCGGATTCCATGCGAGGTGGCTGTAGACTATATTTAACATTACATTGTTACATACGCTTGCAACGCCCCGGATATTGAAGGATTTGTGCAGCAATGGTTTGCACATGACGGCAACACGAATAGATTGAAAATCAAATAGAAAAATTATTGCCGCATATTTTATTTGAAAAACAACATTAGATAGTTTAGATAACAAAGATTTACTGATGAAATGTATATTTTGATTGAGAAAGAGTCGTTGAAGTTGAGAACGTTGAAGTAGAGTTTTCCCAGTTAGATATACTCATATACATTGTTTTATGTCCAAGATTCCGATCATACCAAAGAGAATTTAAACACTACGTTCATTCATACTAAATCTACTAATTGACACACTCTTTACACATCTTGCCCCAAGTTAAGCATCTATAGCCTGTGTTATGGGTTACAAGACAATGATATATTTAATACAATATACTTACTTAAACATACATAAATTCATATAAACATACATAAATACATTTAAACATCCATGACTCGGAAACAAATATCCATATTCATCATATAAATGCTTGCACCTACCGGGATTCGAACCCGGGACCTCTATACAGGTCGTCTAATTACTCGCTGATAGTCTATAAGTAACATGTGAGACATTTTTAATTAGCTATGGCAATTCTTAGCAAGATTTCTAGGATTGAAATGAAGAAAATTGCCAAGCAGAAATTTAAATGTTTTTCCGACATACGCCTATTGAAATATGTAGTTTCTCATACGCGGTAGGTAATTTAAATTTACAATGCTCAATCTGAGTTTAATAGACATTTAGCTTCTTAAATGCTGTAAGACACTTTAATCAAAGCAAATGGCCATTATATTTTAGCACTACAGTTATTGCGACAACATTAATTACAATACTGAGGGAATACTGTATTACAATATTGTAGACCGAAGTTATATATTCTGTTTCAAAACCTGCAGTATTTCCTTGTCGATAAGGTCCTTAGTACTTCACAAAAATAGAGGACAAGTACGAAACTGATAGGGCAGTTCGGGCTTTCCGTACTAATTTTATACGAAAAACAATCACTATATTACACTAATTAAACAATAAATAAATATATAACGTTAGAATATACTTCTGATGTGTTGTAAGTCCTTGCTTGATGCCCAACATCTTGTATGTGTTCCTATAGGACAATGCAATGTTCCTTCTTTCGTCTGGTCTTGACCAGAACTGTTGTATCGTGGCTGTATCCCTCAATATTAATTTGGATTTATAAATGGTCATTCAACTATGTGACAAGGACATCGTGTTGTAAATAAAATAGAACCACTAAAGATGAAACAGTACTGTATTGTCTCATTGAAAGTATAACAGGCCTTCAAAAAGATTTGTAAATAAGTGCTTCTATTCACACACATACTCTTAAAGTGATACTCATTAGACAGTAATTTAGAGTAAAAGTAATGAATGATACCTATTTGGCCTTCTATTACCAAAACGCTGGAGTAGCACAAGGTTCCGTATTAGGTCCCATACCATATCTATTTTATTCATTCATCGATAACTCTGTCGTACCGTGCAATCAATTAAACCCTAATACTGCCAGGTATGCCCTAATACTGCATAATAATTAATAGTCGATTAAAATAGCATCTGCACGCATTTATTGAATAAGACGGAATTGGAGCATAAGGGTGAGTTGTTCCGCTCGTGTTCTCTTGCTACACCAGAGGTATAGGAGGAGCGTTGCTAGCCTATTGAAGTGCTCTGGGGTTTTTTAGGATGGAGGTCAGGTCATATCGATTTGAGCGTACAAGGTAGTTCCTTCAGGGTTAATTTGCAAGTGAAGCTTTCTGGTGATTAGCGCTGTGCTCGTGTGAATAAGGGGATCACCTGCTGCCTGAGAACCCGCTGACAGGCGTCGGCGACGGCGTACACGTGCGGTGCCACCTCGAACATCTCCCGGCCGCGGTATTGAGCCATGTGCTGCGCCGCGTATATGTCCAGGTTCTTGTACGGATTGACGGACACGAGCACCTCGCCGATGTACGTGTAGATCTTGTTATGTTGGAACCTAGAACAAAATTATGCAAAATGCTATCTATTACTCAATTTTGACAAATGATGATTGCCATCTGGTGGTTTAGGCGATAAAATCTACCAGTTAAACCACCAGCTACTATAATCATTATATATTTACCAGCGGGAGGCTCTTTTGCACAGGATGCCGGCTAGATTATGGGTACCACAATAGTGAAATTACTGGGCAAATGAGACTTTACATCTTATGTCTCAAGGTGACGAGCGCAATTGTATTGCCGCTCAGAATTTTTGTGTTTTTCAAGATTCCTAAACGACACTGCATTGTAATGGGCACGGCGTATCAATTACCATTAACTGAACGTCCTGCTCGTCTCGTCCCTTATTTTGATAAAAAAAAAACAGTCATTCAGTTCCTTTTCTCCCTGGAGTTACTAACACCTATATACATAATACGGCATGTTGTTAATAAACATACTATCAACAAAAAATCAATTAAAGCATATTATTGAGTAAAAGTATGTGGGCTTTTATATTAATGACCAGTAATTAAGGTTATTAAAATGCACATTGAAACAGCTGTAACAATGCACAAAACAACCATAAAACCGACGAATTCTTTGAAAGTTTCATCGCTATTTTCATGTATCGCGTGTCCAAATTAATTGGTCGCGGTGAACGACCTGGGACGAGCTTGTATGTGCCTAATCTATATTGCACTCTGGAGTCGTAAATCATAATCACAGCCGGCCGAAGTCAGTGCCTGCCTGCGCATAATGTTATAATAATTAATATCCTTTATATGCTGTTCCATATTATATTCCATCCTTTGTCTCCATCATAGCTAAAAGAACGTTTTACCTTTACTAAATCTATCAGATCTCCCAACAACCTCATATTACACTGTCATCCCCATAATACTTCATTTTACGAGAAGTCTTTTGCTGTAACTGCAGTCAAGTTGTGGAATAGTTTACCACTCTATATTAAGCGTGCTCAAAACCTAAATTCTTTCAAATTAATGCTTTCCAAACACAATTTCACATCTATATCAGATGTTATGTAACTGTCAGTGCGTATAATACTATTATCAATTTGAAGTTATTGTATTTATATACCCCCTTATCCATAATAGTCTGCTAACTTAAAGCATTGCTAATTCTCACTATGTCTTCTTCTATTGACCTTAGTCAGAATGAGAAAAAACACGCCTTAGCGGCTGTTTAAAGTTAGCCGATCATTATGAATAAGGGGGATAGTATTTTGTATTTATTTTTGTATAAGTATAGGTATGTAAATTAACTTTTTTTTCGTTTTTTTTTCATACATTAAACATAAGAATGTATGTAATATTATTGTAATTTACTTAGTAAGTAAAGGAATATTTACTGACGTTGTTTTCAAGATAACTGTTTTTATTAATTATTGTATCCTGTATTGTTTTTTGGGATGTCTGGAAGAGATGGCTTCAAGCGATAAGACCGCCCATTGCATACCTATGACTGTAATTAGCTTAAGATATTTTTTTATTACATAAATTTTTATTTTAAAGTCTGTAATATATGCAATAAAGTAAATCTATCTATCTATCTATCTAATGTTATTAATACTATATTGTGCTGACGGGGCGGGATATGAATATCCGAAAGTGTTTGAGTTCCCGTATCATTGAGAGCAACATTTAAAGAAATTAACATCTTGACTGTTTGCTTCTCAATATATTCTAGATAATGTACGTTCATAGGCAGATACGTGAATTTGCTAGAAACTGTCATAACCATAATGTTAGCACCAGGAACAGACATAAACTTATAATGCCTACTACTCGGCTAAGTCAAGATAGTAAGTTTTTTGTGGGGCGATGTATATGCTTTTACAACAAGATCCCAAAAGTATAAGTTATTCAAAATAATTGTTAAAAAACGTTTGTGTGGTGAAGATTACTATAACATAAATGACTTTCTTAATGATACCACAGATTGGGAATGAGGCGACCGCCCTCAGGCTATTAAATAAAAGTTTAATTGTACAATATTACTTTGTAAACATATTTTTTTGATGAAAAAATAAAAGCCCGCTGAGTTTGTTGCGCCCATTCTTCTCAGGTCTGAGACATTCGCATATGCGAGATGTCACATCCTATTTGGGATAAAAAATATTTGAATTTGAATCATCATGCGAGAGTAGCGATGGCTGGTACATGCATTATGCGTGTGAAAAAGGGCTACTTGTAGTGTCTAGTCGATCATGTCATCGAGAATAATGCTTTTTTTGTTAGTTTACTTGTTGATAAAATGATCGAATCGTGTTTTATATAATAATAAATATATTTTATGTTATTTATTTACAGTGTAGGTGAACCAAGGTCACCGACATAGCACAAATGAAAGCGAAACTGAAGTGGCTGGGGGCAGGGCACATTGTTCGACCGACTTGGTTCGGTTGCCGGTGGGGCAGTAGGCTCGAATTGCGATCACGTACCGGAAGACGCATTGTTGGTAGACCCCACCCAAGATAGACCAACTATCTAGTCAAATCGCCGGAATACGTTGGATGAGGTTAGCGCAGGACCTATCGTCGTGGAGATCTTTGGGGGAGACCTTTGTCCAGCAGTGGACGTCTTCCGCCTGATGATGATGGTGATGGTGGTTTACATATCTACTGTATTCGTAACCCTTTTGCGTTTTTTTTATGATAAATATAAAAATCTAAATCTTGTTTGTTGAAACTTTTCAGTATTTTTTCGCATCCCTTTGCACGGATTGAACCACTATTATGGTCCATACTGAAGCTTCTTCTCAATAAAACTCAAATTATTAAGTGTTGGTAAATGGCAAAATGTATGATGACATTCATATGTGTATTTTTATCTGCGTGATTATATCATTTTTTATTTGAATTGAAGGTTGAATGTCTGAGACAAAAACTTTTTAAATGCTTTTGAGTTATATACAGGCAAATGACCCACCTGGTTTTCCGCGGGGTCAGCCGCCTGTGCCCCGTAACAGAGACAGTATAAACTGAGATATAACACACCACACAACTACCTAAGCCGTAGCGGAGTACAATCACATTCACATTAAAATGCGCCAGTCATTCTTAGACTGGTCTCGTTATAATCTAATATATAAAATTCTCATGTCGCGGTGTTTGTAGTTAAACTCCTTCGAAACGGCTTGACCGATTATCATAAAATTTTGAGCGCATATTGAGTCTGAGAATTGGACAAAATCTATCTTTCATCCCCCTAAATGTTAAGGATAGTCCACGTCAAATTTTATTTTTTTGACATTTTTTTTAAATTTATGAGTCAGCATTAAAAAATACATACAACTTCAAATTTTCACGCATCTACGATGAACAGTTACTTTTGTATCGCGATTTTAATATCGGCAATACAACGCTTGCTGGGTCAGCTAGTATCGGCATAAAAATCATGAGTCATTTATTTTTCAAAATTGATTCCTATTCAGAATACTTTTTATGTCAATTGAATCACAAGTACGAGCAGAGCAAGAGCTCCTTAACGATTCCAATATAAATAGGTTATAGTACCTAACTGCTTCCCGCACTCGCAACCGGAAATTACTTTATCCGCGAATACAACATTAGCAATAGGTACTTAATATTCACTGCGACCAATCAAATCAAACAACTAGGTCTTTCGTGAAGTTTCTTTCGTCTTTCTAGTGAAGTACCTACATGACGTCTGTCTCCAGAGCAGTAAGCAGATACTGAGTCGATGGATTTCAATTGCGACGGACGGTCCTTAGTGATGCACCGAATTTGGTTTGAACCGAATACGAACTTCCGCCGAACATTCGGTAAAAATCAAAAAATAGGTTAATTTTCGCCGCTCCATCTCACGAGTGACAGGTTGCGTCTTGTTTATAAATCGCGGTTAGCTACGCCCCACCCGCACTCCGAACACCCCCGCGTGAGTCTGGGCCGGTCGGCGCTTATTAAGGCGACACTAAATGCCTGCGACCTTGAGCGATATGAGTTCATGGCTGCCGGCCCGCCATCTATGTAACAAAGCCAATATTTTCAAAATTCTCGCGTGAAAAACAGTTTATATGCTTACAATCCTCGTTATTCACTACTAATCTGAATAAATGAACCTACACAAAAAAGTACAAGCTATAAGAATAACTTTTCTGAGAGAAGTACCAAAAAAATGCGTCACGCCATGCCAAAAAACTTGTTTAACTTCAAAGAAAAGTGGTAGTTCAAAAAGGCTCGGCAGTGTTAACTATAACCAACAGCAAGCATTAGCAACCTACAAATAAGACTTAAGGATATGTGTAACAGGATTAAGTAAGTGTTCATAGCTCGAAATGCTATACTTTCACCATAAAACTTGTCTAAAAACAACATGTTTGCGTGTTTTCTGCTTACTCTTCGCCTTAAGAAATACTTCATCTTCATGACGCGTGCGTTTTTGTTTACATTTAACATATTATAACGTGTTCTTAGGCGCTAAGTGTTTTAACGAGGTTTTCAGTTGATAAATACTAATATTTTCTTATTGCAAGTCTTTAAGGGCTTGTTTTATGTTACAGATATGACAGATTTTTGGTTCTATTATTTTCAATCAAAAAAATGCAGATGTTTTGTTTAGTTTTTTCTTTATCGTATAAGCCGAACTTCGGTCGAATGTCGAAGTTCTATTCAAGCCGCCGAAGTTCGGTTAAATCGAATGTAACTCGAAGCTCGGCCCATCCCTAACAGTCCTGTTACGTACCTATTGCCTTGGCTTCCTCAACACGCATCTACCGGTTCCTACAAGCCAATTCATTTCGGCGGCGCCCTAGGCCAGGTCATTCCTTTCCCTTAAATATGGTAGTCGCAAATGATGGCTGGTAATTACCTACGTCATGCTCGTGAGCGAGTGCTTACTGTGATGGTTGGACGATCCTGTCACCGACAATAATTCTGTTTTTCGCCTTCTCCACATACAAAGAAAGACAGCGAACAAAAACCATTTAAAGCCAAGCCGCCCGTCTTTTCCACTCGCCTCGCAACACAGGCTTGTTCTATTTCGTTTCATAGCATTAATTTGCCATCGTTCGTTATGTGTGGACCCGGCCTTAGACTTTTTCCTTGGATCGTTAAATCTGCTGTCTTCAATAACTTTAAGTTTTTTTTTATTATTTTGTTGCATTACTTTACATTATAATAGGTTTAATTTAAATAGTCTATTAAATGATAAAGCTGCACATATTATATTGCTATTAATTGATTATGTATGACGAGTTACAAATTCGTACGTGTTGATCCACTGGGAGATCAGCGCTGGTTGCGGCAGTATGAGCATCATGCTGAAGTCAATCTGAAGTGCGACCATTGCGTGACAAACACTTTACCTACGTATAATAATTTATTTATTTATTAAATAAATTAAATATTTTGTTTAACTCTTCATTTCTTTAATTTTAATTGTTCAACTTTGTTACTCTTTTCGCACTATTGTAAATGTTGTTTACACCTGTAAAGACATGTCATATTGTACTATCCCTTGTGTACTTGCTAAAATTTTATAATGATGTGTTGTTGGTGTAACTATCTAAATAAATAAATTAATTAATTAATACTCTATTTGGATTGTTTATGATTGCTCTATATTATTATGAAGAAAATCTTCTGTTTCTTGCAAATATTTCCTCTCTATTTCCATTGATTCAAAACTCAACTTTTGTGATGTGGTGTTAAATGAATTCGAACAACATTGGCACGTGGCGGCTGAGGATTGAACCGAGGGCTCCGTGGTGAGGGTCAACGGTTCAACCCAATAAGTCATCTAACGCATCAAATGTGTTAGTCAAATGTCATTTCATTTGAACATAATATGTATTGCAATAGTAATGAACCGTAAGTATGATACGCTGCCACTACTTGCTTTAGTGCAAGCGAAAATTTAAATTTAGCCAAATTATTATTGCAGATGTCGCCGAATGTGATCTCCAGAAGCGAAAGGACTCGCTGTCGGCATGGGATGCGTCACGCGACTCTTCGCTTGACCCAAATACCGATTAAATCCTCCGAACAGTTATAACAAACACTGTGGCCAATTAAAACGATATCTGCATATGCCGTCCTGCAGAGAGCTATCGCAACGCTTTTGTGAACCCTTTGGTGTTGATTACGTTTTACCAGTGAGAGCGTTATTTGCACAGGATGCCGGATAGATTATGAGTTCCACAACGGCGCCTATTTCTGCCGTGAAGCATTATTGTGTTTTCCGGTCTGAAGGGCGCCGTAGCTAGTGAAATTACTGGGCAAATGAGACTTAACATCTTACGTCTCGAGCGCAATTGTAGTGCCACTGAGAATTTTTGGGTCTTTCAAGAATCCTGCACTTCATTGTAATGGGCAAGGCGTTTTAATTACCTTCAGCTCATGTCGTCCCTTATTGTCATAAAAAAAGGATTGCATGAGCCATATCAATGAAACTGTAAGAGCCTGTAGAGCTAACAATACTAAACAATCGTTTATCTTCGAACGTTGACTTCGTCCTCCAAAATAATACACAGTATTACTCATAATATTGTGTATATATAAAACTTGTATTAATCTGGTTGTAGCGTGGTCAGCGGTTACGTCAGCGCGGCGCCCGCGCGCTCTTTGTAGTTCAAGATCAGCCGGTCAGCAACTCAACCCCGAGCCACGAGCGGCGACGACGACTAGCACAGCTCTCCGAGGCTAATGCCGTCATCCGGACTCTCACACGATAAATCACTTGTGTAATAACATTTATCGGTTATGGTATGATATAGGGGCTCGTATTTCCGAAAAACACATAATTGAGTCCATTTTACGTGCAATGCTGGGAAGTCGAACCAGCTCAGCTCCTTCCAGACGTTCAGAACCTTGGATTTTATTAGACTTTTTGGAGCAACCTGGTATTTGCTTAGGTTTTTGCCCGTAAGTTGGCCACTCCTGCACAGTCCACGATTACGGGAGTGGTCGTTTCATCATCAGCCAGTCATTGCACTTATATTATTAAATTGATGCACTACCGAAGATCTTACTGCTCATACTTTTTTTTATGGAATAGTAGGACAAACGCGCGTACGGGTCACCTGGTGTTAAGTGATCACCGCCGCCCACATTCTCTTGCAACACCAGAGGAATCACAAGAGCGTTGCCAGCCTTTAAGGAAGGTGTACGCGCTTTTTTTGAAGGTACCCATGTCGTATCGTCCCGGAAACACCGCACAAGGAAGCTCATTCCACAGCTTTGTAGTACGTGGACGAAAGCTCCTTCAAAAACGCACTGTGGAGGACCGCCACACATCCAGATGGTGGGGATGATATCCTAACTTGTGGCGTGTCGTGCGAAGGTGTAAGTTGGCCACTCCTGCACAGTCCACGATTACCGGAGTGGTCGTTTCATCATCAGCCAGTCATCCTCTGCAGTTAGGGTTGTCTGTTACGCCGATTGTGAAAAGGTTCTTATTTAGCAACATGATGGGGTTCTTAAGACTTATCTTCCGCGCACTCTCTACTTAAAGGTCAGCAAAACAATTGTGTTTTTAAGAGACCAAGGGCAACTGTGATTAATAACCATTAGATGACTCGGGAGCTCGTGTGCCAATCAATTGAATACCTAAGTTAATCGACGATTGAACTCATTTCTTAGATGAAGATATTACAACAGCGTTACGCATAGCAAATTGATGCACTACCGAAGGTCTTACTGCTCATACTTTTTTTTAATGGAATAATAAGACAAACGAGCGTACGGGTCACCTGTTGTTAAGTGATCCGCCCACAATCTCTTGCAACACCAGAGGAATCACAGGAGCGTTGCCGGCCTTTAAGGAAGGTGTACGCGCTTTTTTTGAAGGTACCCATGTCGTATCGTCCCGGAAACACCGCACAAGGAAGCTCATTCCACAGCTTTGTAGTACGTGGAAGAAAGCTCCTTGAAAGCCGCACTGTGGAGGACCGCCACACATCCAGATGGTGAGGATGATATCCTAACTTGTATCCATACTGCGCTGTTATTTTTAATTTGTGGTGATAGGATCGATTGGTGTTTTATTTTAACTGTTGCCTCTCAATATATTTCTGATAAAGTTACGTACATAAGTGATTTTTCTAGAAACTGTCATGAAATGTTAACACAAGGAACAAACATAAACTTATTATACCTACTACTCGGCTACGTCGAGTTAGTAAGTCTTTAGTGGGGCAATGTATACGCTTTTACAAGATCCCAGAAAACATTTAAAACAAATGTAATACATTTGTTTTAAATGTTTTCGAAATTGGAAAAAAAAAATTAATACGTTTTTGTGGTTAAAACATAACTGACTTTCTTAATGATAGCACAGATTGGAAAATAAGCGACCGCCACCTAACTGGCTGTTAAATAATAAATTTTATGGCGTGATATTTATGAAATTATACTGAAATTTTAGAAAAAATCCCACTGAGTGTCTGGTATCTGTCTGACTTTCAATAAGTGATATCACATCCTATTTTGAATAAATATATTTGAATTGGAATTGTAAATCAGAAGTGAAGAGATGAACAAGACGTTTCCCCGATGATCAGAGCTCTTCTTCTCCACTACAAAGCAGTGCCGCTCGTCACCACGCAAGGCTTTAAGTCTTAGTAGAGCAGTAATTTCACTGGGTCATTAACCAGGGTCCTGTGTACTTAAGGAGTGTCCCAGTAGTAGGAAACTAATAGATATACACTAGGTGGATCTCAATAATTGACGTACAATAAACCACTAAACTCACTATAACACTTAAAAATTGTTTGAAACAAAACTGCCTACGCGTCTATTAGGCAGAGTATTAGTTCAGTTGTGTTTCGACCGCGCTTTGAGTACAACGCCACGCAATGATAAAGTGTTCAGTGAACTGTCCAATATACAGTTTTTAAAATGATCGAGTGTCGTATTTCAGGTAGGTGCCCCTTTATATAAAAAAAATGTTGAACTAACTTGACGTTTTTAATCATTTTACTAAATAATTACATTTCAATTGCTTAAACAAAATATTCTCGCATCGTGTTCGCATAATGAGCGTATACAATAAGACTTTGACCATTACTACCACGAAATAAGGTGCTAATTTGAATGAATGTTTTAATGTTATCTGTATATTAATGTATACGTCGGACCGCTCGGACATTTTTTGACGACCTTTTAACTGGCGATTGGGATTTTAATTGTTAGTACGTCAGTGATCTGCATCTAACAAGTGATGCTTCTATATATCTATACGACTGCAGTGTGCCACATCGAGCTGATGATATTATCGAATACTAATTACAGCCAAACGAAGCGCCGGCCACAGATAACACCATCATTAGCTTTTTATTCGTTTATTTATTGGTTTACGATGACGTAACAACACCTTCGCGATAAACACGATTACATATCAATGTCGAATGATTATAGATCTACCTATAGGAATGTTTCGACTGAACTTTAAACGTTCAACCCGCGTTTTTGTAGCTGCATAGCAACAATTTGCATTAGTATCGTCTCCAGCACGCTGAGAAATTTAAGCAGAATCTTTCCAACGGAAAGATTATAGGGCTATCATTTCTGGAATAGTTAAAGGGTGATCATGAAAGAAAACTTCAAATATAACTTAAGTATAACAAACTCTTGTCACTTTCCTCAAACAAAAAAAATGAGTTACGAAATCCGCAAGAAATTTCCACCAAACATATTTCATTTCCGAATTTTTGTTCACCTCACGTTAAGTCATCACCGCCGCCCACATTCTCTTGAAACTTGTAGTATTATTGCTTCTAGGTAGAAGACAGATGATGAAAAAGTAATAACTGCGTTGCGGGTGGATAGCTTAGGTGTACAGGATGTAGAGTTTTATAAAGGGACCTATATTAACCGACCTTAGTGACTTTAAAAAAAATAAAAGTTAGTTATTTTTGTTATGTTATGTTTGTTACGCTTTCACGCCCTTATGACTTGTCATGTCAGGTCATATGCACAGAAAAGGATACAATTTATTCCAAAATTTTTAAGAGTTCCTGAGGGCTATACCTACAATTTTTTTATATTGACACACTTTTACACAAGTTATCTTGCCCCAAACTAGGATATATTTGAAATAATATGCTTACTTGAACATACATGTAAACATCTATGACTCGGAAACAAACATCCATATTCATCATATAAATGATTGCACCTACCGGGTTTCGAACCCGGGACCTCTAGCTAGCGGATCGGGAAATACAAAGCTAATGAAAACCGTCCCATTAAAGCCTGCTTTGAGTCAGAACACACGACAAAGATTTTACTTCGAAATAGAAATAAGATTTAAAACGACGCAATAAAAATCTTTTCAGATCAAACACCATTACAACAAGCAAGGTTTCAAAAACTCAGAGATGTACTGAAATGCCGGAATGCAAACGGGGAAGACAGCCTGCGAATCAAGTATATCAAAGGCATGCCTAAAATTGTCAGCTCTCTTCCAAAAAACGACACTTTGTAACTAATCGCAATAAAAAAGATAAAACCACTACATACCAAGTCCTAAACAATTATGATGGCTTAATAACAAATAAAAAAATCACTGAAATGTCTATATGCTAACGCACGGAGCATAGTTAAACCCGGAAAGCTTGACGAGCTAGTAGTCAGGGTCACTAACCATTCGACTATATGGATCGTCAAGTGGACGTCAATCGAACACCAATCTTTTATCTATTGAGTATCTATTCTCAAAGACACACTATTTCTCCTATAAAAAATTGCTTATAATTAGTATAATAATGAAGTCGTAGACACGCAATGGTCATCAAGACTCACGAGCCATTGTTGCAGACGTCGGTGATGCAATTAGACTTTATAAACACTGGCAGGACAATGCCAATAGATGATTCAGAGGACATTCGAGTGTGTACCGACTAGTGTGACTAACGTGCTGATCTAAGAGTACTCAACAATGAATATGATATCATGCTGCCAATACGAACATAATCCAGGTCTATTACCTAACTTTTTAGTGCTATATTTCACTGGGACACCACAGAGGCGTAACCAGTCGCCGCTACCAACAAAATGTATACAGCTTTATAGAGACGGTGTCTGTATGGTGACTAGTTTGGTTTTTTTATGAATATAAGGGACGAGACGAGCAGGACGTTCAGCTGATGGTAATTGATCCGCCCCGCCCATTACAATGCAGTGACGCTCAGGATTCTTGAAAAATCCAAAAATTCGTAGCGGCACTACAATTGCGCTCGTCACCTTGAGACATAATATGTTAAGTCTCATTTGTCCAGTAATTTCACTAGCTACGGCGCCCTTCAAACCGAAACACAGTAATGTTTGTACACTGCTTCACGGCAGAAATAGGCGCCGTTGTGGTACCCATAATCTATCCGGCATCCTGTCAGTTCTACAAACTAAAAACAAAAAAAAAATCACTTAACATAAATGTAAGATAGTAGGAAACTCAAAAGATAATACTATGTTGTGAGTTGAAATGAATTATTTACATTTGGAACGACCTCGAAGAAAGTAAGTTAAGGTGACGCGTTGCAGAATGTCTTCATTCGGCAGGAATATTTAACTTTAACTAAGTTATATCATCTGAGGAACGACTATGAATAGCTTTCCACTAGAATAGTTCATTTGTCTTTTATCATCAGATTATCACAGCCATATTTCATGACAAGATAATAGATAAAGTAATTAGGTGTGACTGTTACAATCTTTCCAACTGTCTAAACATATTATGTGTTTGATGTTTATATGAACTGACCATTAAATTGTTTTTTAAAACAGAAACCCCGATTTTATTCAAAACCCCTCGTATATTTATAAAAAAAACGCAGAGACTAGTGTGATATTTAAAAAAAATATAAATAATACGCTTACTAATACCACAGCTAATACTAATTTTAAAATTTACATTATACATAGGATACAACACAAAAACCATTAAAATAATAATTATTTTAATTAAATTATCGAAATCAAAATCAAGCGCACTCGAAAAAATTAAAAGAAATTGTCGTGTCGGCAGCGCTTTGATGGAAGGTCATTGCCTTATTGCAGCCGTACGGCTCACAAGGTCCCCGCAATTCGATATTGTTTAAATTGTTTAAGCATTGCATTATAATATATATGAATGCTATTGTAACTTTTGTACTTCATCCTGACTTGCACTAAATAACTTATAAAGTTTTACAGTGAATAAAGATTTTTTGACTTTGACTTATATTTAAAAATGAATTGCTGTTCGTTAGTCTCGCTAAAACTCGAGAACGGCTGGACCGGTTTGGCTAATTTTGGTCTTGAATTATTTGTGGAAGTCCAGAGAAGGTTTAAAAGGTGAATAAGTAGGAAAATGCTGCTAAATTAAATAAAAACAACAAATTTGTTTTTCCTTTGATGTGTCCGTCCATACATAATTTCTATGAGAGAATTTATTGACGCACGGTTTGACAGTTCTGCTGTGAAACAATTTCATTACGACAGCAGGGTGCATATTTTACGAAGTAATTTTTGATGTTATGATATATTATTGACAAATTCATATAAGAACATTATTTTATTTATTATATACAGAACAACGTCTGTCGGGTCAGCTAGTATGAAATACAAAATTAATAAATCAAGTTGAATAATTAAACCATACTTTACCGATAAGTATGCAGATGATAAAGTTCAATGAGTACTAATACTATTAAAATTAAATTAGTTAACTTTATATCTTTTTTTTTATAAATTATTGTCGGATTACGACCTAGGAGCGACCTTTAGTTGTTTTTATGTAGCAGCTGTTTTATACGTCTTAATAAATATTTAAGAACTTCAATACGCTGGATATAAACTACGTCATTATAGCTGCCTAGATCTTCTTGTGGGCACTTTAAAAAGGAAAATAAAGCACTTTGTTCCTCGCCCAATGAACGTACCTAATTTGTGAAGTAGTTTGTTAATACGCTCGCCACTATAACCGCGTTTTGTGGGCTTTTGTGTATCTACGAACCTGTACTAACATATTCTTTGGCGAATTAAAGAATAAGTTTGAATTTTTTCGCAAAAAAAAAGTTATCGAAACCCCGATTTACTTGCACACACATAGAGACCGAAAGGCTTGTTTATTATAAACTAGCTGACCCGGCAAACGTTGTTTTGCCATATAAATTGTATTGATCTTTTGCTTGCTAGTTGATAAGAGATGGCGCTAGTTGTATTCATTAGTAACAATCACACTTCTTTTATATTTTGTATAAATCACACTATAGTTTTATAAATTATAGCCTATTTGTTATTCTGGTGTGTAAGCTATATTATTGTAAAGTTTCATCAAAATCTATTCAGTAGATTTTGCGTTAAAGAAGTTCAAACATACATCCAGACATACAAACTTTCACATTTATAATATTATAGGAGTAGGATAAATAAAAAATTGTTAAACTTTACAAAACTATATAAGAAGTAACTCGCAATTTTTAACCGACTTCAAAAAAGGAGGAGGTTCTCAATTCGTCGGTATGTTTTTTTTTTGTTTGTTACCTCAAAACTTTCGACTGGGTGAACGTCCAAGGTGTCATCCAAGATAGGTTTGTAACTACATACATAGTTTTGGTGAGATGTGCTTGAGTCGTGAGGAGGTAAGAGGCGAGAGCGGGTCGCGGCGGAAGGACACCGATTCCAAAAATAACAATAATCGTAACTACAATTAGATTAATTAATTAGATTGTATAAAAATACGCAATTATTTTTATACTTTTAAGCGCATATTATTTCTATTGTTTTGGAATAGTGTTTTTGAAGTCGGTTGTTTTTTTGTTAAATTTTTTTTTATTAAAATATTTTTTCTACCTACAGTAAACCGGTAAAGCGTCTTATAAGCTATATTATAATACGTTTACGATTTTATTATGTACGTTTATAGTCATTATTCATGTAATCATCAAAGTAATTTCGTGATTTTGAGATAAAAATTTAATTTATGTTTTAAGAGCCCGGTATTACGGTAATACTTTGTGGGGGTGCATGTTAATGCATCTTCGCAGTATATGAAAAGAGCATAGATTAAAGTTTTGTTCGAGCCCTTTTACGTGCATTATTTAATATATGATTTGAACTTAATACAGCTTGTATTATATTTAAACCATAAACTTAGTATACTAGCGTAAGAGACAAACATTCTTCTTTTTACGGCTAGTTTTACAGATGTGTTAGTGCGTTAGTGAAGTGTATTTTGCTTTTGGTCAATCCCTACAAACATAATCTAATACAGAACACGACACCATTATATTTTAAATTAATATCCGTTAAAACACAGAACACTAACGATAAAAACACTAAAATAAAAACGCGGTCCAATTTGACCGGAGACTAATGGACACTAAATTGTTTCAAAACGGTTTCATGGTTCATCTATTCCATCTCTTTCTCACACCTTGGTTTTTATGTAAAGATATTTATCTCACTTTCACACAGGAATCGTCTATTACTGTAGTATGTTTATGTTTCAAAACCAACTTGAATAATGTCAGCTGTATAATAATCTTAAAAGCAATACGATAATGTGTGTCATATATGTCAAGTAATAACTGTTGTTGTCATCAGCATATTAAACGAATGGTACAGTGAGGGCTCAACGGCGTTACAGAATTACTCTAAACAAAAACATCAATGTTATTACAAGTCATAGGTCGCACACACACGCGCGCGCGATACATCGCCGCGGTCACCTGCTTCGTGTGTGTGCTCAAGATAACGACAAACGACTACTAAAGGCCTACCGCAGTCAGTATACTAAGCGAGTCAGAAAATAAGATAAGAAAGAAATTCAGCGACCATATAAGTATATCGATTACTCAAACAATCGTGCTGGTAATGATATTCCATGGAATATTGTTTTAAGCGAGCTTAGGGTACATTTAGGGATTTTACAGCACCACCAAAATATATTCGTACTCAGTTATAAATATACTTTTTTTAACTTTAAAAATATCTTTAAAAATAATATAAAAAAGGAGACTATATCTTTTTTTTATGGAATAGGAGGTCAAACGAGCGTACGGGTCACCTGTTGTTAAGTGATTACCGCCGCCCACAATCTCTTGCAACACCAGAGGAATCACAGGAGCGTTGCCGGCCTTTAAGGAAGGTGTACGCGCTGTTTTTGAAGGTACCTATGTCGTATCGTCCCGGAAACACCGCACAAGGAAGTTCATTCCACAGCTTTGTTGTACGTGGAAGAAAGCTCCTTGAAAACCGCACTGTGGAGGACCGCCACACATCTAGATGGTGAGGATGATATCCTAACTTATCATTTGAAGCAATGACAGACCGTGAGGATCACGTACTAACCACTGGACAGGCTTTTCTATATGTTTGACAGAAAATTTTTGGTGTCTATTTGAAGCGCAACTCGCGTGGTCCAGTGGTATATGGTAGAGGTCAGTGGGATAACGCAAATTTTATTTTGGCATATATTAAAAACTATTTTGTCGAATTAATACTAAATATTTTTGAGATTAATATCAATTTAAACGTTTTTTTTTATAATTTTGCATACATTTTTTATGGAAAAAGAGGACGCATGTCGACGACAACGTGTCACCACTCACACGTGATGTTAAGTGATCACACTCTCTACGCAAGCTAGGGGAATCACATATTAGCGAGTTTAAAGCGCGCTTCGTGTGTGTTGAGCCTGAGTTATTTATTTGGAAGTTGTTGAGCGTGCTCCTCATACCAAGCGGTCGGTAGAAAGCGTGTCGCGGGATATAGTGTCGCACGCGTAGCCAAAACAGAACCGGCTTCGAGGACGACCATTGTTCAGGACAAGAATTCCGCAGACCAATTGTTATGGACGCACCGAGGACGATGACAACACTAATGACATCATCTCATTAGTAATACGAGTCACCTGTGTTTGTCTAAGAAGAGCGGCTGACATTAAATGTTTTTTATTTAAGTATGATAGTTTGTTTATAATAACACGTTTGTAACTTTATAATTATGAAAATTCGTTTAACTTATTCATTTTACCGATAGTAATTAGTAGTTTATCGTTTGTATTAATCCTTAGTTCCAGACTTCTAACACACTATAATAGTTGTTGTGCTATATATCAGCTTTGTTATAGACAGTCTTTTTAAGGGTAAATGTATACACTTTTATAATAAAGTCGCAGCCACTGTTCAGGCATTATCTATAAATAAATTTACATGTTTTATTAAAAAATAGCTTTGTCGTAAATCATACTACTCCACAGCTGAATATCTAAGTGATCCGACAGAGTGGGACTAAATTATGATTATTTTATAGCAATGAAAGTACCTACAATATTATATAATATTTAATTAAAAAGAGCGCAAAAAAAGAATTCTGGGAGAGTTTCTTGCGCTGAGAGAGAAACTCTCAGAGCGCCATTTGTTTCTGAAGCGGTAGTAGTGTCTAGAATACCTATTAGAAATACAATTCAAAAAAAAATGTAAAGGAATCACTTTTGTGAAAATAAATGCCTTTTATGCCTTTTTTAACATCTTTATAGTAACCAGAAAAGTATAATATTTACTTATAAACGATGATAATAATCTTAATGCAAACGATGCGAACCGCATTAAGATTTTTACACAAAAATAGAAAAAAAAAAAACAATAAATTTTGGGGGTTATTGGGATAAATATTTAGAACTGAAACTAAAAATCTTTTTTCATCATGGACCATGCAGCATCTATGGATAGGTCTTGAGGTTTCAAATATCATTTTTTTCTATACTGAATGGTTTCGCGAGAGTCACTCCCAAATCGGTAAAATGTGTGTATCCACCCCCCGCCCCTGTAACTTCTAAAAAAAGAGAATGATAAAACTAAAAAAAAATATGATGTACCATGTTACCATGCAAACCTGCACCGAAAATTGGTTTTAAGGAGATCTACTAAACAGTTTTATTTAAATACGTCATATAGCATTACAACGAACTACAAGAACTTCTATAGTATGTTACTTGCTGCTACGGAACCCTTCATGGGCGAGTCCGACTCGCACTTGGCCGCTTTTTTACATAAGAGGGTGAGAGGGCAAGAGGCTCACGTGATGGGAAGAAGCTAGGCAACCGCCCATGGACATCCGCAATATCAGGGGTCATGCGATGCGTTGCCGGCCTTTAAGTAGGAAGTATGCTCTCAACTTGAGTCCCTACGTCGTATCGAGGCAACTGCAGCCGGTAAACGAAAATCGAATGCCGAAATTTCGGTCCGAAACGAACGAAACGACGAACTTCGAATTATAACCTAACAAAGTTATTCGGATACGAATAGTGCGGATGGTTTTCGTTTCGGAACCTTAGACATAACCATAAAAAGTGTAGTTGTGTAGTGTAGTTACGATCATGATAATGTAAAACAACGAAATAGTGTATATCAAGTGAATTTGAGAATAAAGTAAACGAAAGACACAATGTCTAATCGCGAATTTCGTATCGATCTTCGCATCCGCAACACTTTCGCAATAGGAAAATGTACGATCCGAAACTTCGTATTTCGATTTTGTAATGGGGCTCCGGATTCTGGCTCTATTGTAGAGTATTTTTGATGAATAATAATAACAATCCTTTATTCAACTAATAATATGTGGTACAAAACGTTTTTGTGCCCTACCCTCTGCGATAGGATACCCTGAGTTGCAGAGGCTAGGTCCTTCCGAAAGGCTATCCATTATTAAACATAATTAGCAAACTCACTAAGAAGAGGTATGTGTGTGTGCGTGTATGTGTATGTGTGCGTGTGTGTGTAATTGTGTGTGTGTGTTTTTTATTAAGTATAAGTATAATTGTAGTATAATTTTTAAGTATAATTAAATAAATGTTAGTAATTGAATATTAAGTTTTCATTTTAATAACAATGAAATGAATGAAATGAACATAAAAAAATATAATGGAATACTTGTTAAAGCTTAAAAGCAAATCTCTGGCCTGGTGAATATTGAATTTATCGAAGAGTATACGCCAAGGTGCGTCGCCCGACGGTTAAAAGGAACAAAGACGATATAACCATTATCTATAAATGGTTCGTGTGAGTTTTGCTTACATCATAATATGCGGATGTCAGGAGGAAATATCGCCGAAACACAATTTCCTCAAGAATCAACGTTTCGTAGGCTTTTGTTATAATTCAAAATATTATGCAAATATTTCGAATTGCGTAAAAAACTAAGTGGCTTAAACTAAGCGCTTTTGAATCGTCACTATAAATATTTCTTTTAAATTACTGATTCTACCATATGTTCGGAAAAGTAGAGCTCTTTTCAAATTCAAATATTTTTGGATGTGACATCACTTATTGAATGTCAAAAACTACCATCCACTCCAAAAAGAACGCTTCAGACCTAACAAGAATAGGCACAACAAACTCAGCGGGCTTTTTTTTACAAAGTAATATTGTACAATTAAAGTTACTATTTAATAGCATGAGGGCAGTCGCTGCATTCCCACTCCCTATTTATGTTATTGTGATCTTTACCACACAAACGTCGTTTAACATTCTTTTGAATATCGTAATACTTTAGCAGGCAGTACGCCTTGGGGCACGTCGAACTCCTCTTCCTTGGAGCGACCGCGCTTGCGGTTCTCGGCTTCCCGAATTTCGGGCTCGAGCTCCACATTTCCGCCCGCATTTTGAACATTTTCTGGAATCTTGTTGTAAATACATCGCCCCACAAGACTTACTAACTCGACTTAGCCGAGTAGTAGGTATTATAGGTTTATGTCTGTTCCTGGTGTTAACATTATGATTATGACAGCTTCTAGCAAATTCATTTATGTGCCTATGTACATACATTACATTATCAAGAATATATCTTGAGAAGAATATACAAGAACGAACGGCCACTCTATTCAATCAATAGAGTATTTTACAATGGCTGTAAACAAAACAAATTAGTTTATAAGGTGCTGCATCCAATTTATGACTCGTGTTCAAAGTTAAAAGCGTTTAAACATAAAATAGTTCATAAAAAGTAATAAATAATAACATGTAAAAATATAAATTATCCTATATTGGATGCATCAACCCTTAGAGCTTGAATTCATTGTATGTGTAAGAATGCTTCGTGAACATGAAGGTCGTGATTACTGTCACAATTAGGAATTCTTAAGATTTGAATTCCGCAGCTGATTCTAGCATCATGGTAAAAGAATTAAGGTGATAAGGATACAGAGTTGCGAATTGTACGTTTTGGCCTCAGTCTGTCTTCCTGTTGAGTTGAAGTTTACTACTTGAAGCCTTGAAAGCCAGGCTCCTTTGCACAAGATGCAACGGCGCCTATGTATGCCGTGAAACAGTAATGTATTGAGTTCCGGTCTTAAGAGCGCCGTAGCTAATGGAATTACCGGGCAAATGAGACTTAACATATTATTGTCTCAAGATGACGAGCGCAATTGTAGAGTCACTCAAAATTTTTGATGTTTTTCAAGAATCCTGAGCAGCACTGCATTGTAATCGGCAGTTCGAATCAATTTGTTTCAGTTGTTCGTTCGGCTCGTCTCGCCCCTTATTTTCATTAAAAAAAGGGCCGATACTTGAAGCCCCATATCCGTCCATAAAAGCTGGCGTCCTATAAATGTTGCGGAATAACAATATCTGGACGACCAAGCCTTGCTCAGATTTTTAAGAATGTACAAAAGTTGAACAAAAAAAACTAATAGGACATCTGGATTAGAACCGGGGTATTCTGCCTTCCGGATCACCCAATGTCCTCCACATCTGAGCTATTTATAAATAGCGAAATTTACCTTTATATTCTGTTATTGTAGCTGTTTCTCATTAAAACACGGATAAAATCACATTTTTTTAAATTGAAACCTAATTGAACCGATTGATTTCTCGCCCCCGAAACTACCTGTGTACTAAATTTTATGAAAATCGTTGGAGCCGCTTCCGAGATTCAGATTATATACCTATATACAAGAATTGCTCGTTTAAAGGTATGAGATAATTATTATGTGAGGAATGTTGAAATATTCATTGTTCGCTATCAGACATAATGCTCTGTGCTGTCAGCACTTAGTTCTAAAACTCGAGCATGACGTCACCGGCCCTGTATGAATCACACGTTCTACCTGATTACATATTATATTTGTATTTATCGGAATAACGTGGATATTCATTACTGAGTCATCATCTACGCAAGCACACAAAACAAGATTTGCTATGGACGGACCATAGTTCTGACTCTAGCGGCCTTACAAATAAACTTGGTATAAATTTATACCTGTGAATAAAACCCAGAATATGCAAAATGTTTTTAAATAGACATTTTGTTTATGATTGGTTTATTCGGACGTATAACGTTTCTCACGTTTATTTGCAAGGCTGCTTGACATTCGGCTAACTTCAGAATAATCATTGACAGTGATATAATAGTCAACATTTTGCAAATTCTTGGTTTATTCCCAGGTACAACATTATACCAAGTTTATTAGTAAGGCCGTACGACAGTAATAAACCGGGTATCTTACTGCTACCTTCTCCAAGTTTTATTGATATCGGTTTCAATATGAAAAGTACTTTGTTTTCGTGTTTTAAATATTTAATAACTTATTCAATTATTGTTCTCTTTACTGTAATTGTGATACATTAAATTGCTGTACTGATTTATAGGTAATAATTGAAAAATGTCAATATTAAAAAGTTATGTTTCAAATCATATATTTCAAATATGCTGCCTAATTATATTATGATTCTATTAAACAACATCTAATTCCTACTGGATGTCGCGTTATTTCTTATGAGAGAAACTACACTCAGCGGCACAATTAACCGCCCACCTTAATTTTTCACGATTTTGGTTAAAAAAAAATTGTGGCCTTACTTGTGAATGTTATTTTATAACGTAGGCATATTGAAGTAAAATGAAAGATAATATTGTTTTTAATTATTACGTTTTTTTATAAAAAAAAAGTCTGAAAAACACTTTGACCGTAAATTAACAAATGTGATGAAATGGCTTAAAAATAAAAAATCTGCTGAATAAATGAATTCTAATAGTGCGTATTTCCACCTATAGCCCTCATGACTTCCATCAAACGGTTTGGCATGCTGTCGATGACTTTGATCTGTTGTTGTGGAATGTTCTGTCACTCCTAAATCACGGATTGTTTTAATTCATCTATGGTGGTTGGAGCTGGTATGCGGCTTCGAACACGTCTTTTTAAATTGTCCCATATGTCTTCAATAGGATTTAAATCTGGGCTCCGGGATGGCCATGTTAATTTTCGAATGCCGACGGTATCCAGGTACGCGGTAACAACTCTAGCAACGTGGGGGCGAGCGTTGTCCTGCATTAATAAAAAATCTTCGCCAATAAATGGAGCAAATGGCATTACATGAGGTTCCAACACTTCTGTTACATACCTCTGAGCATTTATTCCACCTGTTTCGAAGATAACCAAGCCGGTGCGTGCTTCGTAAGTAATGCCGCCCCATATCATGATAGAGCCACCTTGGTAACCTACTGTTTCGACAACAGTACATGGTGCAAACCTTTCATTCTTGCGTCTGTATACACGCTGGCGACCGTCAGGACCGTGCAAGCATATTCTTGTCTCGTCAGTAAACATAACATTCTTCCATTGTTCGATATTCCATTCGGCGTGCTCTCGGGAAAAACGAAGTCTTTCTCTCCGGTGGCCTACGAGCAATTGTGGCACTCGAGATGGTCGAAAAGCTCCAAGGGCATTCTCTCCTAGTCTTCTTCTCTCTGTTCTTTCACTCACTTGAACATTGCGAACCTCACGAAGTTGGTTTCGTGCCTCAACAGCTGTAGTGAACCGATTTCGTAGAACATTGGTCACAAGAAATCGGTCGTCACGAGCGGAGGTGCATTTTTTCGGCCCTGTCTTGGTCTTCGCTCATAAGAGCCAGTTTCCCGAAACCGTTTCACTGCATCCCTTAAGGTGGTACGTGCGACACCAAGCTTCCGCGCCACGTAACGCTGACTAAACCCTTCGTCGATAAGAGCGACGGCTCTCGCCACTGAATTAGCATCAAATGGCATGTTTGTGATGTCCAAACACTAGCTTTAGGTTACGAAACCAAAAAAAACTCAAATTGTTTACTTTAAATGCCACTGAAGCAATATAAGCAGTATGGCAACGATAACGATAATGAGACGAAGTTCGATATTTATCCTATTCACAACTTATGCGTAAAAAAAACAAAGTTAAGTGGGTAGTTTGTAATTTTTTCGTCACTACATTTCTTTCACACTTGACTTATTTATGCCCAATAACTTACAACTGTGATAACATCAAAATTTGCCACTTTAAAAGGGTGGCCAGTTAATTGTGCCGCTGAGTGTATATTATGATATAGTTTCTCTGTCCGAATACATTTTTACAGCAAGCCTGACAATTTAAGGTCGCCAAATTAAACTGCAGAACTCAACAAAAAGTTGTATGTAGTATAAACTGTGTAATAATAATATTGACACACTTTTTACACAAATTATCTTGCCCCAAACAAACAACAAGGGAACAAGATAACTATTATATATTTAATACGACATACATACTTAAACACATATAAACATCCATCCGAAACAAACATCCATATTCATCATGTAAATGTTTGTACCTACCGGAATTCGAACCCGGGACTTCTAGCTCAGTAGGCAGGATCACTAACCGCTGGGATATATGACATAGTCAAATAATAGAATGGAAGGTGTAAAGCTACATGTCGACTGTACGTGTGGAGTATGTACTTGTATACACGTTGCTCCGCCAATTACCTGGTGACCCGAGTGCTGGTACCGTTACCATCAACACAAATGACTCGCTTTTTGTTCACCGGTGACCGCTCGTACACGACAGACCTCATCAAGCTATTTAATACTAAATTCCAAGCATGGGGTCAACTGCATTTGCTATGGATTCCTGTTTACAACTTTAGCTTATATATTTTTGGAAAATAATAGTTCATCGTATAGAAGTGCATTCACAGAACGAGATAGTTAGACGTAGTTAACACTCCCGCGCGTTCGATCAGGGACATATCAAACAATAATATTTAAATTCAAAATAGGATATCACTTATTAAAACTCAAAAACCCACTCGGAAATTTATGTCATAGACCTGAGAAGAACAGGCGCAAGAAACTCAGCAGGGTCCTAATTTTTTTAATAATATTTCGATACAATCAAATTTAAAATTTAATCCATTCCCAATGTGTGGTATCATTAAGAGAGTCATTTATGTTATGTATATAGTATCCTTTACCGCAAAAACGTCTATTTACGAAACGTCTTTTGAATTTGGTTAATACATTTAATCTTAACATTTCATCGTTTGTGTGACGTCAGTAGTCAAACGATACTTTGATTGGTGATTTCTGCAGTTTCAGCGTGTAGTTGTAGCACTATTACGACAATTAGATGGCTGCCTCTCCCCATCTCAACGCGCGGGTATAATGCTAGGTACTACTACTATTAAAAGGCAGGTTGGTTTAGTCCTTCATTTTTATTATTATAATTATCAAATATTTGTTATTTATTATCAGTTCAAAGATTTACAAACGTCATGCTGAACCACGAAGAAACTTCTATTGCTTAAAGACAAAAGAACTACATTGGATTAAAGGTTCACACAAGTAAACCGTTACTTCACATTTCAGTTGCACAGGTCTGCTGATGGTTTCTATCGCCTGAATCGTAATCCATTCATGAACACATAGCGCGCGCTTTAGTTATAATCAGAAGTGGGATATAATAACATATTTATTTACCTTTCATTTACGGCCGTAAATCGCAGTAATAACGAAATATCTCAAAATCATCACACACACGACAACATTAATTATCTACTACTGAGTGAAGTTCTGTACTTTTCCCCCCCTTGACAATGTACTTTGGCGACACAAATTTTCCGTCCCTGTCACTCTAATCTGATCAACGCCTCCTTTCTTTTTTATTTCCTTCCAGCCGATACGCGTGCTACCAATCTCTACATTCGTTCTGTTCTTTCTTAATCCAAAAATTCCAAAGTTTTTCTCCCAATATTGTGGAGATGTACCTACTGAAAACTACTGAGTGCCTGTCCAAGCTGATAACATAAGGTGCTTTGTGAACTTCTAGCTGGATAATCAAACATGAGTCGCTTCAGACTCATGTGTAACTGATAAACTCTGCCCGAAAAACCTCATTTAGTCCCAGACTTCAATACTCTTCACTTTTTGTATATAATATTATTCTCAGATCTTTGCCTGTCCAAGGTGATAATAGGCTGAGAACGTAAGTTGCTTTGTGAGCTTGTAGCTGACCGATCAAACATGAGTCGCGTCAGACTCATGTGTAACTGATCAACTATGCCCGAAATACCCCATTTCGTCCCAGACTATAATACTCTTCACTTTTTGTATGTAATATTATACTCGGATCTTTGCCTGTAAAAGGTGATAATAGGCTGAGAACGTAAGGTGCTTTGTGAGCTTCTAGCTGACTGATCAAACATGAGTCGCTTCAGACTCATGTGTAACTGATCAACTCTGCAAGAAATACCTCATTTTGGCCCCAGACTTCCAGTACACTACACTTTTTGTTTGTGTAATATTATACTAGGAAGAAATCAAAACGTTTTGCTTAGGTTACATTCTCACTGTCCGGTCCACATTTGACACAGCTGAAGACCGGTGACTGCAGGGTCGTTTCGTTTAAACCCAAACTTTTGAGGGAAGTCAAGAAGTTCTACGGACAGTTATACACGACCGCACGGGCACCTGTTACCAACAAGGCTGAAGACCCAAGAGGTGATCACTAGAATGCACTGCCAAATAATTTTATTTAATTCATAAAATAGCTGTCTAGCGATTGTTATGTACAAAATTAAGTGTGGTAAGTGCTGTTTGGCATTGCAATTAATTCAATGGAGGTTGTTTTTTATCCTCCAGCAATTAGTTTTTAATTATCAACGTTAATGTACAAGCTTCAACGGCAAATGAATTTCGAACGAATTATCGGTCTCCATCGGCGGTGTTTCGAGGTTGGATCTAATTATAGAGTCATATCATCATATGGAGTAAAATCGTCCTACACCGTAGCTTCTCTCGTTCATTCAGAGCTGGGTTGCCGAGATCACTTAACACCAGGTCCCAAGCTTCGTAAATATAAATAAATATTATAAATTCGTTAAAAAATACTGACACTTATAATGTCAATACTAGAAATAGGGATGCGCTTTTGCTAGTGGTGTAAGTCGACTTCATAACGTCAGAAATTTATTCAGAGGTCTTGACAGAGGTGTTGACATACAGAACTTACCTTTAAACGAATATAAATGAGTTCTGAAGAAAAAGTTGTACATACAAAAGGGACTAAGTATAAAATATCTAAACATCTGGATCTAAATAACCCTTGCAGGTAATTGGGCTACTTGGGTATTACATGTCTGTCTCAGATTGATAAATGTAAATATATTTAAATAAGAACTTGTAATAATCTGTTTTGAAAAGAGCGACCTTAGAGTTTCTTGCTCGTTTTTCTCTAAGAACCTTTCGAATTAACTGTAGTAAAAAAAATACATATTTCAAGTGTGATGTGATTAACTTTTTTTTTTTAATTTTAAAATAGCTTTATTATCATAACTATATAAATAAAATGTACGAAAGCCAGTGTATATTATTATTAAGTCCGGAACAACATCATAAGATCATATGTTTTACGAACAAAAAGTCCATCAAAAACGTTTTAACATACAGGTACTGTGATGATGTGATAAACTACGAAATAAAATATTTTTAAATGGATTTTTGTAACTTTTCATAATCAGCATTTTTTTGAGTGACAGTGACAGCGCCAGGACATGGTCCATCTGAGTGGCATCTAACGTATTTATTACAAACTACGGTACATACATTACGATGTATGACCTTAAAACAACGCTATACCGTGATATGACCATGGCAATATAGCACTGCCCTGACACTTCATATGAAATATCTCATGAGACTAGTAATGAAGTAATGTTAAAAAAGAATTCCAAGCGTTATGTTTAATATGTATGGATGTTTTGTGATGTGCTCAACGAAGAGTAAACTTTTACCCACGGACGAACTCGACGTAAGCTATGGGCTATGATATGATATGACGAGCGTGATGCCTCAGTTATATTTTTAGTATTGTCTTTGTTATTGTTGCTATGTTTCACAAGTTCAAGTATAACCAAAACATTCCCTAATAAACAATGGCGGCCTTATAAATAAACCATATATATGTTATACCTACCTGAGAATAATCCAAGAATATGCAAAATGTTTACAAATTGACATTTTGGATATAATTTGATAATTCGGACGTATAACGTTTCCCGCGTTTATTTGCAAGTCTGCTTGACATTCGAAAAACTTCATAATTACTATTGTATTGACAGTGTTGACAGTGGTTAACCGCTAGTTGCAGAAAGCATATTAATTAAAGTTAATCTTTCGTTATATCACATGCTATCTTTGACTGTCTAAATGAAAAAAAAATGACGGTATTATATTTAATGAAACATTACCTTTAAGGATGTTTCTGCAACTGGCGGATAGTCAATATTTTGCATATTCTTGGTTTATTCTCAGGTATAACTGTATACAAAGATTATTTGTAAGGCCGTTAGTATTTAATTTTATATGAAAGCAAAGTCAATTTGATATAAAAACAGTGTAATTATCATAATATTTTAATATAACTACTACGATATCTACTAGTAATGAGTATTTAATTAAGCATGACTCATTGAGGTGATAATAACTGATCTAATAATATTAAATGTGTCAGGCAATACTAACAGCAAGTGTTTAAATATAATCTAATCAAGAGATAAAACGGGCATTGCAGTGATAATATATCTCAGCCGTATCAATACTATATTATCGGATAGGTACCTGTTGTCTATCGGAAGATATTTATCATCGTGAAGTATGTCAATCATGTTACCGAAGTATAGAAGAAAATTGTTGTGATATGTTACGAAGCTAAGAGGATTACATTACTTACTGTCAAAATGTTTTTTGTAGATCCCATTAAATTAGTAGTACTTTTCAGTGTTATATTACTATGGTGAGGTCTCCACAAAAGCAGAAAGGAGTGGAGACGAGAGGATATAAGCCGCGCAGCTGTCAGGCTATTTCCACCAAAGCAGGAGATGTGAGCTGTGTTGAACGAAGAGAAGGTAGCGGGGAATAGGGCTTCATAATATGGAAAAGACTCTTTACCATATTATTATTAATATGAACAAATAATTATTAATAGTACAAAGTCATTAAGGATAATCAATGATCAATTGGACATAATTCCAGAAAAACGTTCCAAACCACAATCATGTTGAAATTGAATTAAGAACACAAAACCGGTGAAGTGATTCGTATTAACGGACTAACAAAAAATAGCAATCCTACTGTTAAACTTTAAATGACATCATGATTCAGTAGCCCAACCCACATGTATGGAATACACTAATATTGATTAAACTTTAAACACGAATTCCTTAGAATGTGATGAATGTGGCTTGGAAAGTTTTTGAGTAACTAAGTCCAATGACACGATTCCTTATCCTAAATATATGGTGCAAGGTTGAAATGTTATAGTTAATATATCATTGTATTTGTTGGATGCGATTACTAATTTTGACAGTAATCACGACCATTATGTTCACGAAGCATCCCTACACAAACAATGAATTCCAGCTCTAAAGGCATAAAAGGCATTTATTTTCTCAAAATTGATTCCTTTAGAATTCTTTTTGATGTCATTTCGAATAACTACTAGATACTACTACCGCTTCGGAAACAAACAGCGCTCTGAGAGAGAAGAAGCGGCGCAAGAAACCCTCGCAGCATTTTTATTTTGCGCTCTTTTCAATAAAAATATACAATATTGTACAATGACTATCGTTATAAAATAATCACAATATAGTCCCAGGCTGTGAGTAATAGGATTTACGACAGAGCCATTTTTTTTATAAAACATTTAAATTTATTTTTAGATAATGCCTGAACAGTGGCTGGGGATTTATTATAGAAGTGTATACATTTACCCTTAAAGCTATTATGTATCTTATGAAATGGAAGGTTGATGTATCCAATATATGATTATTTATATTTATACATGTCTTTGTTACTTTTTACAAAATAGTTGATATTTATAACTCTTTTAACTTTGAACACAATTCGTATATTAGATGCAGCACCTTACAAACTAATTTGTATTGTATACTAGCTGACACCCGCGACTTCGTCCGTGTACACACATGACTAAACACGTAGTACTTATAAAAATCTTTATTACTTAACAAAAACTTAAGATTTATCGTTCATAAAAAAATTGTTTTCAAATTTTATTTGAGCTAAAATTAAGTTTAGGGGACACATCAAAGGAAAAACAAAATTGTCATTCATTCACATTTTAAACATTTTTATTCACTTTTTAAACCTTCCCTGGATTGCCACAAATAATTCAAGACCAAAATTAGCCAAATCGGTCCGGCCGTTCTCGAGTTTTAGCGAGACTAACGAACAGTAATTCATTTATATATATATATATATAGATTACATTGTAAAATACTCTACTGATTGAAAAGAGTGGTTGTTGAGTTTTTTGTACGTTCTTCTCACGAGCTCTACTTTTTCCGAAAATATGGTAGATTCAAAAATTTAAAACAAATATTTTAAGTGACGATTCAGAAGCGCTTTGTTTAAGCCTAATTGGATAAAGTTTATTTAACTTTGACTATCAAATAGATAATACTACCGGAGCAAAGGTAAAACCGGTGGGAGGTTGCTTTGCACAAGATGCCGGCTAGATTATGGGTACCACAACGACGCCTATTCCTGCCGTGAAGCAGTCATGTGTAAGCATTATCTTGTTTCGGTCAGGGCGCCGTAGCCAATGAAATTACTGGACAAATGAGACTTACATCTTATGACTCAAAGAGACGAGCGCAGTTGTAGTGCCGCTCAGAATTTTTGGGTTTTTCAAGTAGTAAGTAATGGGTAGGGCGCACTGACTTGTATACCACTGGACAGGCTGTTCCATATTGTTGACAGCAATTTTTTGTGCCTATTTGAAGAGCCACTCGCGAGCGTCCAGAGAACAATTTTGACGTTTAATACAATGGCTGCGAAGGAACGTAAAATACTCTGAAGTATTTTTACATTTTGAATTAATTTCATCCGTTTTCCGTGTTATTTATAGCTCAATAATCAACGTAATAAAGTACACTTTTTTCTTGTTAATAGTTTCCCACCATCTATCGATGTTTGCCGAGGTCATCACTAGTTTTAGTACCGCAGACTCTCGCTACATAGCCAACAGTGCCAAAAATGCGAACATGGCACAAAAGCACTTTGACAGCCGCCAGTCCAGTGGTATATAGTACGGGTCAGTGGTAGGCCGTATCGATTACCATCAGCTGAATGTCCTGCTCGTCTCGTCCCCTATTATCATACACAGAAAGACACAAACAGCGACACACACCCGACCTCCGCGAACAAAACGCAGCAAGTTATAGTTCACGATGGAAAAGGTCACTGCGATCATAAGAGTGTGAACTTTACGCGGCTATCAGAGCATGAAGCACATTCACTCTTGTTGGTGCACTCACAGAGCCCTCTCTTATGACAGGACATTAACATTTGTAGACACAAACTTCACTGTCTTATAGTCCACAACAACTGCTAAATGAGACTTTATACAATCGTTTCGCTTGAGTAATGATCCATGATCCAGTTTTATGATAGTCATCACTTTATTATCTAATAATACATACGTCAGGGTCTCGTGCGAAACGGCTGAACCGATGATCATAAGGGTGACCCACCTCTAATTATATATTTTTAATTTTTTTGACAAATCCTATTAATATTATAAATGTGAAAGTTTGTATGTCTGGATGTATGTTTGAACTTCTTTAACGCAAAAACTACTGATTGGATTTTGATGAAACTTTACAATAATATAGCTTACACACCAGAATAACACATAGGCTATTTATTATTTATAAAACTATCGCGTGAATTATACTTTATATGGCAAAACAACGTTTGCCGGGTCAGCTAGTTTTTAACAATTTTATTTTTTTATGATTCATCATTGAAACATACACACAACTTCAGATTTTCGCCCATCTACGATATAAAACTGTTTTTGTATCGCGATTTTTATATTATTCTGTTCCATCCACAAACCCGCTATAGGGTTGTAAGATGGCAATCGAATACAATTATAATTGTAGTACGATACATTTGGTAGGTCTGAGAATCGGTTGCATCTATATTTAATACCCCAAAAATTTTAATTATAGAATTTTTTTATGTCTTTATATGGCAATACAACGTTTGCTGGGTCAGTATACATAAGAGACCCGGATTTGTCTAGTTTAGAAGGCGTCAGGGGAGCGTCCGACCGAGGTTTCAATTGTAGCCCGGGTTTAAGAGTTGTAAATTCACCGCGATCCGCGATTTCGGCAAACAACTGATTCTCCAAAACCACAAAACAGTGGACTAAAGAAAGAAATATTTTATTGAAGACAGAAACAGTCTCGTCAGTGATTTTAAAAAAATTTAGATCATTTATACGACTAGATAGAAAAAAAATGAATTTAGAACTAACCTCTATTTTGAGCAATGCCTGCACACTAACACAAAGTGCCATACAAATCGCGAGTATAAGCAGTAGCTCGTCACGCACACTAAACTAATATTCCTGGCCTGTTTTTATCGGTTGTCTAACAGCAAGAGACTCTATCTAGACGTATTAATTATCTAAGCTTAAAAAAATACAGTTGACTTGTCTGGGTTTTAAGCTCCTAAATCCGGGGTTTTCACGCTGCTTGTCATGGTTGCCAGATTTCAGTGGTGGCAACCGTATTCGCAACACCGGGGGTCAAGGCATGCGTAGAAGAATGCTCTTATTCAAATTCAAAACTTTTTTTCAAAATAGGATGTGATATAACTTATTGAAAGTCAAAAACCACCACCCATTTCAAAAAGTATTCCTCAGACCTGAGAAGAATTGGCGCAACAAACTCAGCGGGCTTTTTTTGTCATAAAAAATATGGTTACAAAGTAATATCGTACAGTTAAACTTATTATTTAATAGCCTGAATCTTGGTGATCCTTAAGTCATATCGGTTTGGGAAAACTACAGCCAGTAATAGAATAATTAATTATAACAAAACTGCATGAGCAGTTTAAATAAATAAAAAAAAATGCTTAAAATACAGGGTGAAAATAATGTCGAAAATAACTATAGAAAAATTTATCATTGATAAATACTAGCCGGTGCCCGTTTAGCTTCGCTTCACCAAAAAAAAAAAAACTACAAATGTGTTCCAAAACTGCCCCTTGCAAACAAGCATTCAAAATTTCATATCAATTCGACCTATGGTGCAAAAGATAAAAACACAGCCAGCAGGGGCCATCTATTCGGCACTAACAAACTACTTTCGTCAGTGGTTATGTCGCCTATTATTTTTCGCACACATAAAGGGCGACATAACCCCTTCCCATTTAAATTGGGCTAACATTTTTTTTGTTATGGAATAGGAGGACAAACGAGCGTACGGGTCACCTGGTGTTAAGTGATCACCGCCGCCCACATTCTCTTGCAACACCATAGGAATCACAAGAGCGTTGCCGGCCTTTAAGGAAGCTGTACGCGCATTTTTTGAAGGTACCCATGTCGTATCGTCCCGGAAACACCGCACAAGGAAGCTCATTCCACAGCTTTGTAGTACGTGCAAGAAAGCTCATTGAAAACCGCACTGTGGAGGACCGCCACACATCCAGATGGTGGGGATGATATCCTAACTTGTGGCGTGTCGTGCGAAGGTGGAATTCGGCGGCAAGAATCAGGTTTCACATTACACTGACACATAGTACATTCTCTTTTATATACATACAAACCGCAGTTTGATGTGTTGAAGAATATATTATTATCCCAGGTATTAAAACAACTAAACAATAACTTGTAAACATAATATATAGATCGTTAAAGCGGCTCCATTAGCTAGCAGTTATCACCATTATCGCAGGTACTTCTGTCCGCGCTCATCGGTCACGTAGCCGTGTAAACATTTGTGTTGTACTTATGTCCAAGAAAACTGTACTTAGGTTGTACCCAATACTTATAAGTGTAAACGTAATTCATACTTTTATACAAGATGATGACATAGAAGTGTTCAGTTTACCTGATGATGAGGTGCAACACAACACGAAGGCTTAGGGGGCGTCCATAAATTACGTGAGATGTTTAAGGGGGGGAGGGGGTCGAGCCAAATCTCATCTAATCTTACGTTCCCCAGGCGGGGCCGCCTCGGCAAATATCACGCAATAGTATATTTTTTTTCTGTTTGAACCAAAAAAAAATATACTATTTTGGTCCATTTAAAACCAGATTGTTCCCTAATTCGTTGGAAAAAAAAAAAATTATACTTCGACGTTAAACATCAACTGACTGTCAAACCACCATATTTGTTTAATACCAAATAGCTTAATTTACATTACACATTTTTTTTTTCTTTTTACACTAACAGCCCAACGCGTTTATATAAGAAACCCACATTTTAAAAAATACCACGTGAGATTGAGGGATGGGGGAGGTGGTTGAATAAAATCTCACGACATCTCACCAGGGGGGGAGGGAGTTACAGAAAATTTAAAAAAAAAAAACACCTCACGTAATTTATGGACGACCCCTTATCAGATAATCAGTGCGGCTTTTTTGAAGGAACATCTCCCATTGGTGAAATTGACTTCAGTTAAATGAAAACTTCTGAGGTTTTACGAGTAGAATGCATGCGATAAAGTTTACAAACTGAGCTATTATAATCCACGAAAGGTTAATCCAAAACAGCCATGAAAATCGACTTCCATAATAAGTATATACATTTGGGCAGTTGCTAAGACCACAGCATGTAATAAAATAGTTTCAGTAAATTCTAACTCTATCTATATTCTAAGGTAACGAATACAAATTCAATTTCTTTGATTTGAGCTAATACAGTTTTATTGCGACAGTTATCTCACACTTCGAAAATATTGACAGCATCAGACTCTAGTTAATAGCCACTCTATTCACCCCCAATGCGGAAAGACTTTACGAGCTCATAAAACTGAGCGCTTTCCTCAAAGGGATAATTTAATCATGACAGTTGTCAATGAAGCGCTTTCGGGGTCGTAAAACCGACACTTCAATCAAAGCGGCGACCACAAAAAGGGGTAAGCAGAGTGGGTTTCAGCAGGCACCGAGTTGCGAAATTGAGCTATGTATTGAAAGTGCGGTCGGATGCATCATCTGAGACAATGATTGTGGCGCAAACCGCATGTAGTGTTATGGAGACACGCTGACAAAAGATAGATGACAGCCACAATACAGGTAATAATAGAACAGAAGCGTAACTCAGCGGTCACCTTCAAAATTTATACCTACACGGGCGGAGCGCTAGGGTTGATACATACAAAAAGATTGACGACGAGGAAGGTGCGGCAAAGCTAATTTAACTCGGACAGCAACCAGTCTCGTTGGCGTGGTACCCAATAGTTTTGTCTCCCCAAGATTGCTTAGCGACCGTGTAAATCGTGTGTATGTGTGCGTGCGTTATTAGGGCGCTCTAGTATGAAGTTAAAGTACTGTTCTATTACTCTATCAATTTCTTACAATATGTTAACAAATTCTTAAGACCAAGGCATAAGGCATCTCAGCCTTGATGACAAATAACGTTTGTATTCAGCAGTATTTTCGTGCTCTATGCGTAAAAATAAATACAATTCTTACGTATTATTTATTCGCGAAATAGTTCCGACAATCGAAACATATTTTGGCAATGAAAAGTTTCCATGTCATTAATACCGCATTTCTTAATTGCATTGCACTATAATATTATTATTCTGAATTGTTGTTTTTTTTAATTACTTGCATAGTATTATGTCCTATGTACATACTGCTATGGGGTAATTTAGCTGATATTTATACTTTTGTTTCGCTACAGAAAGCTATTAAATATGTATGACTTAGATCCTAAAGAATTATTTAAGGACATTGTACATAGTGGACCAAAAGTCCGTTTACATTTGAATCGGTTGCCGCGTCTAGCAGCGGCGGCGGATGGGGGTGGAAGGGTTACGCATTGCAAGAGCGGCCAATGGGAATTTAGTACCATGGTTTCGTTTAGCGGTAGTCAACGTGCATTTTGTGTACGCGAGTACTATCGAAACAACGATTCTGCGACCTTAGCTCAACGAAAGTTTTGCAATCATTACAAGATACGACACAAAAATCAAGCTCCATCAGGTGTGTTAATTAAAAAAGGTGCTCAAGTTTGAGAAGATGGGTTCAACAATGGATTTACGTCGACCTGGCCGGCCTAGAACGTCGAGGGACCCCGAAAACGTGGAGCGAGTAAAATCGTCTGTTCGTGAACAACTTGGACTATCAACTCGAAAGCGGTCTGCTGTCCTTAACGTGCCAAGATAATGATGTATTAAACCGCATTCTCAAGAAAGATTTAAGTCTACATTCCTATAAAATCCAAATGGTGCGGGAATTAAGGCCTCAGGACCATGCCACTAGGTTGCAGTTTGCGAACGAAATGGTAGAGCGATTCACCAGTTTTACAAACATTTTTTTCTCAACAAGGCACACTTCCACCTAAATGGGCATGTTAATAGACAAAATAGTCGTTATTGGAGTGACACTATGTCATGATGATCAAAAACCCCTGCATTCCAGCCAACCAACCCAGTAACTCTTGACGAATTAAAGGATCGTATTCGCACAGAAATTCAAAACATCTCAACAGAAACATGTAAAGCTGTCATCGAAAATTTCCGCTCCAGATTGCAGCAATGCCAGAATAATGAAGGATTGCATATGGATGATGCGATTTTTAAGAAATAAATTCCCCTTTTGTTTACTATCGAAAACAATAAACAAATTTGATCTACTGTAATTAGTTTTTTTTTAATCATCATTCCAATTATAAAAGAATTTTTGGTCCACCCTGTATAAAATATTAATAAAAATATTGACTGTTGCCACGGCGTCAAAATATATTTTACAGAGAATATTATAGATTTTATTCTGACAACACCTTGACCTACAAGTTTTATTTATTACACATAATGCTGATCATCCTCCACCTCACAAGTCACAAAGCATCTTTAATAATGTGTACTTAGGCATATTTAAAACAAAACAGAAATGATGATCGCAATATTAACTGTTTTTGGCAGAGGAGATTAAGTACATGGAGGAAGATAGATATGAGAGTGCGGGTCACGTGATGTTTAGTGACCTATGTCCATACTCTCCTGCAACACAGGAGCGTTGTAGAACTTTTAGGAATATTAACGCGTAGGTAGGAACATAAACTAGGAACCATAAAATTTGTTCGAATACTGCTTGGGCAAACCGAAGTAAGTCTTTCGTTGAAGTATATAATAATATATGCACTTGCAACAGGATCTCAGAATACAAAAACGATCCTGCAAAATTAAGCATACATACCCAACTCGTTTGTCAAAGAAAGACAAATTAGTTATACCCAAAATTAAAAACAACTATGGGAAAAGAGAAAAACGCTGGATAGTGCCCACTGTCATAAATGAACTGCCACAGGATTTGCTAAAAGATGTTTCCTCTAAAAATCACCTTAAACAAATTCGCACAAAACATTATCTCTCACTGTGCCCATAAAATGAATTTAGTATAAGTTTATTTAATATTTCATTTATAATTTTAACTTTATTATGCCGTGTTAATTTACAAATACGAAATAACTTTATTTCTGTACATTAGGTTTAATAATAGTTTTAGGTTAATATTGTAAATTTAGTATTATTATAAGTAGTATTGTTAGTATTATCTTTACACGAGAACTGCTGCCGACAAACTACTTACGTAGTTTGGCAGACTGTACTCATGAAATTTGTAAACGCTACTGCAATAAATGAATAAAAAAAAATCACCATTTATTGATTTGATAAACTCTTACTATATCAACGTCTACGTCAACGGGTTATTTAAAGAAATAAATATTTAACACGTTTTATTGCGGCATAACGAAGTCTATCAGATCGGCTACTGTAAGGGCTATATTAAGGACACCACGGTGCAGTGGTGCAACCAGTCGCCGCTACCAACAAAATAATAATATATACAGCTCTATAGGGAGTTACTCATATTCTGGTGTCTGGTTGCGCAAACAATTTAATGGCTCGACCAGCACGGACGCGTCATGGCTGGTGTCTGTATGGTGTCTAGATTGGTAGCTCACGGACACCACTTTGACACGACTGGTTGCGCCACCATGGTGGCCCGGTGAAATATACCCCTAAAGGGTCATGTCCCTGTTATTAATACCATAATCAATAAAATGCTATACCGAATCCCTGTGTTAAATTTCAATATATATATCTCTGCAGCTGTAGACGATTACAATAGTTCCGGGGTCGTTTTATAAGCATTTGTAAGGCTGCCGAGCATCGTATCTCCTTGGAATGGTTATATCGAACCTGCTAAACCAAATTGTCACCGAGCGGTGAATAGTACAACTTTGAAGTTTAAGCAGTGTTTAGACGATTAAAGAAGTTTATTTTTGAAGTTATACTTTTTAGGCGCGTTTAGTAAAAATGATAAGAGTGAAATTTTAAGATGCGCGCGCATCACTGTAACACAAAAGTGAATGAGGGTGAAGTTGGTTCCTAAAATATTCTGGCGTTTGGGACATTCGTTATTTTTTTTTGGTTTCTTCGTCCATTATTAGGATAGGCAAAGGGTTCAAGCCCGTACAGCCGTATTCGTTATTAAATAATTAATTG
>CATIXQ010000011.1:14400588-14415201 GCA_949711755.1 Leptidea juvernica
CCGTCATGCCCGTGACCGCGATGCCAGTGGCTTCCGTCATGCCCGTGACCGCGATGCCAGTGGCTTCCGTCATGCCCGTGACCGCGATGCCAGTGGCTTCCATCATGCCCGTGTCCCCCGTACTGACCACGGCATGCTGGCCGCCCGGACCGTTATAACGTCGGCGCGGGGACTCGGCCGACGTACGCTGTTGACGATCACCACTGCAGCTCGCAGATCGCGTGTCTGTACCAGATGTTTGTACATAATATTTTAATATAAAATAATGAGGACCTCTTGAGATGGCTTGTACATTAACCCTTTGTTACATTTATCAAAATCAATTGATTCTGGGTTAATGAACTCTATACAGGGTGCAATATTTTGTCCTTTTTTGAGATTGATACTATTTAATTTTGGAGATGTTATTTATGAATATCATTTATACTTGTGTTTGTCTTCAAATTATATTTTTTTTATTTAATTTCATGAACAGTATAATAGATAATGTAATTGTATTATAAAGTTGAACATATCTGCCAACCGATCGGATTTTAGCATAGTTACCTTCGATATATATATAAATATATTAGCTGTAACATATTGTTGTATATTTGTTAAGTGAAGTTGTACTGCCGTGTGAGCTTTAACATTATGTAGTACAGAATGAGGCACACGGGGAGTCCGAGTGCACAGTATAGTTTTTAACAGAAAGTGGATCCGTTGAGTAGCGAGGCCACATAGTGAATAGATCTCAGAACGACCAGTATATTTCAATATAAATGTTAAGTAAACTTATATAAATGGTACATGATGTATATTTGTTCGTGACCGTTTAGTATTTACTTGTCTGTATCAATTAGCTGTACGAATTTATAGCGCGTATTATATGTAATATGCATATATATATATAAATAACAAAGCTTCTTAGTGTAGGTTTGTCTGGTTCTGCTAACGGAATTTCTCTGACTAAGTACTAATACTAACGTGAGACTCGAAACACTTTTATGGAAGAAGTGACCTGATGTCGGTGTTTATCTGGTTACTTTGAAGATTTGCCAGATTCAGGTCATCGAGAAGCATTCACTTTTTATATTGATTGGAAGCATACCTTCCAACTTTTTTTCTGATTTCTGTGGTGATTCTCTGTGGGAGCTCACAGGATTAAATAACTTTATATTCGTTACGTGGACATGCTATATAACAATATCGCGCCATTCTATGAATAGTATTATTAATTATAGAGTCCCATATAGGGGAACCTCCCCGAAAACATGCAAATTCGACAATTGGCTCAACCGCCCTGTGGTTGCCGCGCCGCGTCGCGTTTTAATTCTTAACATAATGTGTTCAAACAACTATAAATGTACTCAGTATTTATAATCAATAATATTAAAATATATATTTAGTTTAATTAAATTATATAGGTTGCTGTATCTTTTGTATTTGTTGATAATACCAAGTGTAACTACATAGAGACGCACTGACGCGAGGACTCGTTGTAGTTAAGTTTAACTCTGTATTGTAATTTAGAGGTTCCAATGTCGATGTTTTATCTAGATCATGTACCGGAGTTCAAATTCCTTAATTGATTTTCAAAGTCTCGTATATTTAAAAATGTTATTTCATTTTATTATTTATTTGATAATAATTTTAGGAATATCAATATTAAAATCAGCGTTCAGTTAAAATATCGACATATTAGGTGCAACTCTAATTATATCTGTGCCATATTAGCGTGGTTGTATATGGGCGTGTCTGGGTCTTTGAGTGTGTGTGTGCGTGCATGCATGCGTGCGTGCTTGCGTGCGAGCATGCTATGTCTTGTACACGTGTGTTCAACGAATTGATTCAGTGGACGCGACGTCAGTTTGTATTAATAATTCGATGAGCTCGTATAGCACATGCTATTGTTATTGATACAATTAAAAAAAAACCGACTGTTTCTACTATCTGAGTAGCCTTGTTGCTTCTAATAATGTCACTGATTGGATAAAACAAAGCATTTTGGTAATTTCGTAGAAAACAGGTGAAATGTATATGTTGTAACTTTATTTTATTATAAAAATAAAAAAATACATGTGAATTGCTGTCACACCGCTGAGTATTAATAATGTTAACAGAGATAATTGTTTAGAAACGCATTGTGTCTAGTTAAATACATATAATATATAGATATAGAGATGGTCAATATGCAATTCGTCATTTCTACATGTATATTAGCAGAATTAACTTATATACAAACATTTCAAAAATCCTGCCTAAAATAATATAATACTCATTCACAATTTAAATATACTATGTGCCGTGTTATTAATAAAAGTATAAAACTTATCTGTGGCGGGGAGAGTAGGGCCATGATAAGGGCTAAAAGTATATGACTTGCTGAGTTTCACATTTTTTTTATTTGTCACATGTTACTGTCACTGTTACTATTTTTATTTAATATCTTAATATAAAATATATTCAACGGATAAAAAGTAACGAATATTTGTTAAATAATTAAATGAAAGTATAGTATTTAAAAACATAAAAATTTAAACGCCTGCCACTTTGGCGCGCTTGGTGTACACGAACACGTCAAACAAACAAGCACAGATGATTGGTCAGAAGGATTGGCTTGTAGTCATTATTTTACTTCAGATCGCTCTGACCAACGGCGTCGCTTTTCAAATACACGAATTTCCGAGAAATATTTGCATTAAAAATATAATATTTCATGCTCACTAATAAATAATACTCTTATTTGAATAATATACATTTACCCAAATGACATTGTATACATATAGATAAATCACGTCGTATAAAAACAAAGGCGAAATATGGAACATGCCACAAACTACTAGAAGAAGACTGCCATATGAATGCATTACCGCATTTCAGTTGTTTAAAAGACATTTGACACACTAAGGAGAATAGTGTGCTTACATTGTCTTTAAGCACACTTTTGCCGTTCCGGTATCAGGCTGCGAATGATATGTCCTTGTATGTGTTTAGAACGTCATTGATTTACCCAACTGGATATATTAGACCGATGAGTACGTCCCCGCCACTGATTCTCGTCCGGAATCTACAAATACTCGACCGATGGCTATTTTAAATCAATGTTAGTTCAGTTAAGTTAAATAAATTTTTTTAGTATAATTTAATTTATTAATGCGAGGTATTTAAGTATTATTATACATGTCACCGAGTTCGGACATAACATTATTTTGCTTGTAGCGTTAGACAATTTTATTTACTTTAAATTACTGTTGATGTTGTGGATTGCGTTAGTCTGGTCAAGAAGTTAATTTTTGTTGATCTGTTTCAGTAGTCTCCGAAAAATGTGTTAGTGTAAAAATTAGGCGTGGCTTGCACAAGCTATAGTACGTTGTGATTGATGTTTTTTACGCCTCTGAGAAAATTATACCTAAATATTGGTCTTAAAATCCGGGACCGTGAATTATTTTATTAACTTATGGCCTTCTCTTTTCAATCGTAGTTTTCACAAATCTCAATAATCTTTTGATAAATATTTACACAAACCGAAAAAAAAACCATCAAAGATGCACTTGTTGGCTAGACTAAATAGGATATTTTCAATTTGACGTAATCGATTCCCAATACTATTTTTGCTGTCATTGCAAATAAAATATAAAAGAAGTATTCTCCTCAGAGCTCCTTTGCCTACAACACTACATTATTTATAGCAACTCTGCCGGAATTCTGATGAGAAGAGAGAACAATAAACATACGATATCGCTAAGTACTACCTAATTTTCTAAATGATACATTTTGTATTGTTGTTGACTTATATCATAAATGTCTGATTTCTGACCAAAATAGTAATTGAATACATACTTTGGTTTCAAATAGATCCGATAGAAAAAATGTTGTGTGGTCAAAGTGGTCTAATAATTACTAATGTATTTCACTAAATTTATTGTTGTTTTTTTTATAATTTATTGTAACAAAAATGGCTAATTAGTTAATTACGTATTGGACTCACGTTAATAATAATTATAAGTTGTAAACTTCACACTATAACGTCACTTGGTAACTACGTGTTATTCGGCATTGTTGAGTATGATTGACTTCTAATAATCATTTCTCGTTCACTCTGTGAAAAATTATTTGGTTCTCGCTATTTTTATTTTCAGAACCGAAAACTATGGTTCGCGCTCTACGTCTTGCTTGTAGTCAGCGTAGCGCTACAATAACGATATTAAAATGAGCACACGGGTAGAACTACTAAGCCGTAATCATAAAAATATTAATCTATAAATTACAGATAAATTATTGAAATTTTCACTTAAATGATAAACTTTAATCAACTTTAACTGGGCGCTTCTCACCTACGAGTTCTGAACTCTAACTAAGGCTAGGGAGGGGCGTGAGACAAGTAGGTGTACGTAAGTGGCTACGTCAGCGCGTTTCTACTTGATTAATTACAGGTTGTTCCGAAATTATATTATGGTTATATAGCTACCCGTGCGTTCATTTAATTTCGCTTTTATTGCTATACGCTGTACCTGGTGGAAACATCCCATGATTAAGCATCGCTTTTAGGTTATGAGAGAAAAATTGTAAATTTAATTATTTAGTTCGTTATTAACATTCCCTAATGTCATTAAAATACATTATAGTTGTGTAGCAAGAATCTAGGTTTACTAATTTAATATTAGTTATATATTATTCAGTATTTAATTGTAAGTATTCTGTTTTGGAGCGGTGTGCGGTCACGTCACTGCTGTGCTATGACGTCACAATTATCACTGACAGCCGTCAGATCCGCGCTCCATCATTGGCAGTAGGAAAATGTGTCTGAACACAATTAATATACATGCATATAACCGAAAACAGATAAAATATGGATTAACTCTCACGTTTAGTGTCCTGTATTTTGTGTATAAAAATTCAAACTAACTTTTTACATTAGCTTAAAATCTGGTCTAGTGCCAATTGACAAACTAATTGAAATAATAAATGAAACCAATAAAGTTTATAGTAGCTATGAACATTCGGTGTAAAAATATTGTTATATTATGTATGGTACTATGTACGCTGTGGATCAGTGCTCCAAAATTATTTAGTAAGTAGCCTGGCCACCACATATTACATTACCAAAAAACTTTATTGTCTTAATACGAACACACTATACACACAAGAGCTCTGAGAGTATTGTACCGGGTGACGTGCCCGCGTGTCGTGCGCGGGGTGAGGGGAGGGGACCACATGGCGGTGCGTTATAAGTTGCCATCATAATATTGTATTATTTTTGTTATTTTCTGTGATAATCCTTTATTTCAACATCGGTGAAGCGTCGCGTGGTTATATCCGCGAGCTCCGGTCTGTGGAGCGCGCTGGCGACTACGTGAGCAGTCCGTGTGAGTTTGTCGACAACTCCGCCTATAGATGATATTAGGCGGGCGCCGGGTCGGTCGCGGCCGCGGCATGGCGCTCGTTCATAATATATATACATACTATATTATACGAGTAGAATGTTCTACCTCTATACAAAATATGTAATAGTTGATGTACATTAAATAAACTTTTAACTAATTGTGGTGTTTTCTTTTACAAGTATACATAGTTCTTATAAAAAAATGGAACACCTTTCGAGGATATTATGGTCTTATAATTTATTATTATATTGTCAAAGCCGTGATATTATAATAAAACTAGGTATATTACAAATGAATTTAGTAGTGTGAGACGTCAAGCATTCTGATTGGTCAATTTTTTAAATATATTATATAATTTGTCAATTATTATATTTATATTATATAGTCAATTTGCAAAACAATAGTAGTAAGTAATATAAAGATTGGAGCTTGTATGTAATTTTATCTACACCCATCCTTTAAATCCTCTATTAAAGATTCTGAAACAGTTAGCTTATTACCAACATTAAAACACCCAATGTCGTAATAACCGTTACATCATCCAAACGAGTGTTGTAATGTTGTACTGAATATCACAACTCTCTCTTTGGTTTTTTTCGATCCCTTCATGCGCAAAGAGTTTCAACAAACAGCCACATTCTTATTGCTCGATGCGTGGTATCTGTATGAATTAAAAAAAAAACATTTTCGTTTACGAGCGTTCCACACTACCAGAACGTGGGGCGCCGTAAAAAAAGTAGGTTATTAGACACCCCGCCATTTTTCTTGAAAAAATGAGCGATTCATTTTTTGACAGCACACTGCCGGATACTTTAAACGCTGCAAAAGAACATAATATTCAAGTGAATTTTAATAATTGCACTATACAAAATGTAAATTACTACTAAAATAAATAATTATTTCGTTAATACTTAGTTTATTTGTATATAATCAGTAATGGATGATATTAGGTTACTGCTAGGGCTGGCTCTTTAATGTTAGCAGTAAGATAACTGTTTCAGAATCTTTTAGAGGACTCATATTCTGGGTGTAAAAATCTTGTATGCAACTGTTGATAATTAGGTATTTTTTAAACACTCATGTGATACTCACTCGGCTTCGCCTCGTGTGATAAACCCACATTTGTGTTTTAATACCCCTTATTACACAACAGTTGCATAAATAACTATTACAAGCTCTCAGATTATTCCTGGACGATGTGTTTATCGTGTATGACCCCCAAAATAAGGTGTTAGATAAGAAAAATCTATTTGCAATTCGATAAAAAGCTATTAGGAAAAGTATTTTTTTTCTTAAAGACCCATTCTTTCGCCAATTTCATAACTAGTTTCTAATTTATAGTTCATATTGTAATCCCTATATACTTCGTGTGCACTCGTAGCCGTAGTGTGCACCGTTGGTATGGCTTAGGGGCATCCCCCTTTAGATTTAAGACTAAGTTCTACTATATTACCTGAACAGCTCTTCTGCAGCACAAAAATAGAACGAATATCAGCAGTATTACCCCATAATAATATGCCATGTCACATAATGCTGTGAACGTAGACTGAATTAATTAATTGGGAAATGGAGTGGCCGCCCTCAGGCTATTTAAATAATAACTTGGCTGTAAGGTCAAGTACCAATCTAATGAAGCCAAAGAAAGCTACCTTAAAACATACATGTTGACTTTGCCTAATATTAAAAAAAAAAAATCATACGGTGATTCATTGTTTACAATTATGCGAGGTGGAAGCAATGTTAAAATGAGTTATAAATGAAAGAATACACAAAATATCAACAGGTTTAATATGTGAACATACAATAGGTCGCCCTCGCAGCACTTACAATTTACGTTAACGATGTCGCCGCTCGTTGCGACCGAGTGCACCACGCGGACTTAAGCAATGGCTCCAGATTACAGTCGATTTATTTATCTATTTTAATACAGTAGCAACACTCGCGCGCCAACAACTCGAGAGATGTCACGAGCAAGCACCATTGAGGCAAGTCTCAACCAGTGGTGTCACAAATGTGGTGACTGAGCAGTCACTGGACTGGTTACAATAATTTACTATCAGCTAGACGTACTCGCTCGCGTACTTATTCACAGCCTTACCTCCTCCTTATGTATTTACATCGCTAGTCGCTACTACACTACCCTACATTACTATACACACGTGACGTCACGCGCCGCACTGCCTATAATACAGTGCCTACAAACTACACATAGATACATTGATGACTTTTTACAAATTCATAATTATTAACGATATATATATATAATATAAATATTTACTATTTATAATAACATAGAATAATACATGTTGTCATTTTTTTGTATCCACAAATAGATTTAAAATCTTTTTAGATGTGTAATTTATATCATCTAACCTAGATACTTTCTGTATAACTCAATAATAATTACATATTACAGTTGAACTAATAACAAACAAAAATCAATACATACCATAAAATATTCTTCAGAATGTCTAAAAATCATACGGAAATAAACATTTGATTGAAATGGTAAGAAGTGTTATAATGTAATGCTGAGTGACATTGCTATAATTAATAATAAAGCTAGAAAGTCTTTTATAATTGTATGTATTGCGATGATATTCTTTGAATGTTAATAGTAATTATTATAGTAATTGTTTTAGACTAACCATAAAACTTACAATTATTTCGATTTAACAGTTAATATATTATTGACAAACCAAAGTAAAGCGTAACAACAGTTCGATGCAATTTGTCGAAGATATTATTAAACAAACAGTATTTATGTACACAGTCGAAGGCACGACATGAATATCACGAAACTTCAGATCAACAGATTTATTAATACAAACAATAATAGAGCACTGAACGCAGAACTAGCCGCAGCCCGCTGTCGCCTGTCACTTCCGCCGCACATGGCCGCGGCGGGGCCTGCTCACGGTGGACTCTACACGTTCTTGCACCCGATTACTGAAACAGATGATGACTATTATTGAGCTTAGATAATTTATACGTCTACATAGAACCTCTTGCTGCTAGACAACCCATGAATACAGGCCAGGTTACTTTAGTGTGCGTGACAAGCTAAGTCGTAGACTCGCGATTTGTATGTCACTTTGTGTTAGTGTGTGTGGAATGCTCAAAAGAGAAGTTAACTGTCAACCTCAATTTTTTGACGCTTTCACAGCTGTCATATATTCAGCTATCTAGACGAATCAACGATATAAATACTTGAGCATCAGAGTCCCACCCAAATTCCAATATTGGTTTCAAAATTATGTTAGTCTATTGAAGCAATACGAATGTCGCGTATTCTGACATAAGTTCAGCTTTCATGGTTTTATATTCCTTTGCACAGAATATATTTTTTTCAGTCTCGTAACTCTGAAAACTCTCATCTAAATTCCTCTAGTTAAGTACAGAAATTAGCAACTTGAGAATGGATTACTTCTAGAATAATGAAAATTGATAATTCAAAAGTGTGAAAAAATCATTCCTTGCCACTTTTTCTTTTATAATTTTTTTACAGTTAAAACAAAAAGCATACAGATCCGAATGAATTAACAGCGTTTGACATTAATATAGTTTGTGAATCAGCCTAAATAGTTGTTCGAAAAAGACTCGAGAGGAATGCAGTACAATACTCAATGAAATGGCGTCCAACTTCTAGACGAGTTAAAGAATGTAAACAAAATTTCAACCATTTCAGGGTTCAAACAGTTTTCATTTGAATAAATTACATATATACAAATTATAGATTCTAATTGCTGTCGTCTGAATTAGGCAAAGATGATTCTCCGGATGAGTCCGAATCAGCCGTATTTATGACAATGTAACTCAGTAACGGTCTGTTTGTTTACATTTTTTATCTAGTCTCGTTGGCCTCAGTATAGGTGAGTGCGAGTGTACGTACCGAGAGCGCGGCATCAGAGCGAGTCTCGGTGCCAGACCCACGTGCGCTTGGTGTGGTCGAAGCGGTGCGCGAGCCACTGGGCCTGCAGCAGCTCCACGCGGTCCTCGCTCAGGTACAGCGGCTTGCCGCGTCTGAAGCACGCAGTACGAACATTATTTACTGTTATCGTTATTACCAGAAAAGACTAATTATACTTGAAATTAATTCCCTGGAAATGCGTAGAAAGGCGGCCCAGTTGATTTTTCTTTACAAACTCATGAACAACCTTATAGACTGTCCAAATGTACTTCAAAATATTGGCATTTGTGTACCAGCATTTAATTGTGGAATAGATATTTATTCCCCAATATTAATAAATTTTATACAAATAACAACGAATTAAACTCTCCCATCCAACTCATATGTATAATCTATAATAAAATATTTAAGTTAGATCATAATATCGATATTTTTAAAAATTTTAACTTTTACATAAAACAGGTGTCCTCCTCATTAAAAAGCTTAAATATAGATAAGTAAGCAAGTAATTAGTAGTAAATTCATTACTTTTATTTTTTTAATTTGTTATTCATGTTTATCTTTTTCGTATATGTTAAATTATGTATCTAGTTGGTAAGCCTTAATAAATATGATTGCATGGTTCGTCCCAAGGGCACTCACTTGAGGTCACGGTCCTCCTCGTCGTAGTCGTCGAGGTATAGACTGCCCCACAGACAGGCCCGGCGGCCTCTGATCACGATGATGTACGTGGACGTCACCACCAGGAAGATGCCCGTGCCACCGCCGCACTCCGTCGCGTGCTGCGCCACATACCATATTACACTTATTCTTTAGATATTTTTTTACGTCTAAATAGAGCCTCTTGCTTTTAGACAACCGATAAAAACAGGCCAGATATTAGTGTGCGTGACAAGCTACATGTTACACTCGCGATTTGTATGTCATTTTGTTTTAGTGCACCTGCATTGCTCAAAATAGACTTTTAATGTCACCTAATTTTTTTTTACTTTTTCACAGCTGTCACAGTTTATCTAGACGATATATGATAAAAGAGACTAGACATTATTCATTTATCACATAGATAATAATATAAAAATTATTTGAAACAATAGATCTTTTTACATATACATTGTCATTAGATTTGAAATTGATCTAAGCAATTCGCAATCATCTGAGTCCTGAGTAGATAAATGTAATAATAAGTTTCCTAGCTTTCAGATTATGATTATATATATGTGTCCCAAAATTTAACATCAGGCCGAAATGGGACGATAGGATAGATGGCAAACATCATTAAAAAAAATCCATCCCATGTTCATTAGAAATTACGGGCATAAAACAAAAAAAAAGTAGATTTCCTCCATTTTTAACCATTTTTTGGTGATTGTGGTTAATGTTGGTTTTAAGAAATTGAGTTATTAGCTGTGGACAAAAGCACGGAAATCCTGTTGAGTTATCACATCTACGAATATGAATGGTTGTGCAGTCGGATGTGCCACTAGCCTTCGTTATCTGAAACGGCAGTAAACATAGACAAGACATGTTCTAGGATAGCTAGAGATAAAAAAGAGGGGAAGGAGTTGAAGGAGGTCTTTGTCAATTGAAAACAGTATTTATATATGGATATGTGCTTATAAAAGACTTTGTACGGAGCTATTTTTTTGGTAAAACAGTGAAATTAATAAGCTTAAGAGCCCCTATGAGATCTCTGTATGCAAAGTCTAATAATATATACACTTCAACGTCCGATGTCCCACCTGCACGGCCTCGGCGACCTGGTGGTGGCGGCAGCAGGGCTGCTTCAGACACACGAGCGTGCCGCACAGCAGACACACGGAGGCCTCCTTGGGCACGGCGCCGCACTGCAGGCACACGCGCTCGTGGTAGTACGTGAACAGGCGGTCGTACTCGCGCGGCAGACGCAGCAGCGCGGGGCCGGCCCACGACACGTGCAGCGACGAGATCACGCGGTGCACCTGCGCACATTGCGATATCACACCAAATCAAAATCAGTTTATTCACATAGGTCACGGAAATGACACTTATGAATGTCAAAAAAAAAATCTTATTGAATCTACCGATTATATCGTGTTCACACCGCGAGCCAAAACTCCTGCCGTGAAGTAGTAATGTGTAAACATTACTGTGTTTCGGTTGAGCTCTATATCCTGTCCTTCCCCGGGGCATAAAGAGAATTGAGAAGTCCCAAGCCCAAGGGTGTCGGAAGAGGCGACTTTGGGCCTTGACCAGTGAGAGGCTTCTTTGCATAGGATGCCGGCTAGATTATACGTCCAATGGCGCCTTTTCATGCCGTGAAGCAGTAATGTCTAAAAATTATTGTTTTCCGATATGAAGGAAATCCGCCGTAGCTAGTGAAATTACTGCGCAAATGAGTAATCATAGTGCCGTTCAGAATTTTTGGGTTTTTCAAAAATCCTGAGCGACATTGCATGGTCTGCTCGTCTCGTCCCTTATTTTCATGAAATAAAAATAAGACGTGTGGCATTCGGGGACAGCCGCGGTAAAGCTATTGCACAGCATTTTTTATCAACTTATGCAATTATAATTATTTATTTATTTTATTTATGCAGTATTATTTTTTGATAAAATTAATTTTAAAAAAAGCAAACAGGAAGTGAGTAAAAATTACACAACATTCGTTATAAAAGTTGTGACAAAACGTATACACGGTTACATTAGCTGCAACTATTTAATGTGATAAAAATTTAAAATACGTGTCTTTTACAGTATAAAAAGTGTTAAATTACTAAAACTAAGTGTGTAGATCATAGTGAAGAATTAAAATCAGTGCTTTATCTCCGTTTTAGCTGAAGAAACACAGAATTTCTTCCTCCAGTTCTGATAATTTAGAAATTAAGTTGGAGGTAGGTGATAAAAAACCTGAATGTTTGAAGTCAACACAAAAAGCGATAAATGACATATTCTGAATAGTTTGACAGTTGCCATCGTGATTTCGACATCGGAATGTTCGACGTCAATGACAAATGACATATTCTGAATAGTTTGACAGCTGCCATCTTGACTTCGACATCGGAAGTGTTGCCATATTAAATAATAAAATTTACCCAATTTATTTTAACAAGATTTACTTAATTTAATTTTTTTGGAGATTATAATAAATTACTAAAGCGAAATAAATACACCATGGGTTTACAGTGTGAGGCGTGCAGCAATAGTATAAATGTTACTCAAAAACGTATAAAATGCACTTCATGCGCACTTTTATACCATTCTGAATGTGTTAACTTTGGTGACACTTCCTCGTTGTCACGTAACCAGTGGAAATGCCCATCATGCCTGATAAAACAGCGGAAAGTGGGAGATAATAGCAAGACGCCAGTCCGTAGCTCCAAACCTCAGGGGTCCATTACTCAGCCATCTATCAACATGTGTAATCCATCTGAAATATCTGATTTATTGCCTCATTTGGAACAGTAGTTAGACAAAAAATTAAAAACTATTAAGGAAGAGATAGTGGCGGAAATAAAGAGTTTTCTTTTGAAACAGATAAAGGATGAAGTAAAAGCTATCTCATCACAGTTTAATTTAACTCAAGAATCATATCAGGTCCTTCAAAATGAACACCATGACCTTAAGCAAGATGTTGTGAAATTGCAAGTTGATATTGTCGAAAAGGACGATCAGATATCGGAACTACGTCATTCAATTAATAAGCAGCAGCAATGGTGCCGGCAATCAAATATTGAAATTGTTGGTTTACCGGAAGCGCCAAATGAAAACCCCAAGACACTTATGGTGGAAATCGCCAAACATGCTGGTTTAGAACTGTCTTTTGATGAAATAGAATTTGCACACCGATTTCAGCCTTTTAAAAGTACGCCCAAACGCCCAAAACCACTTGTGATAAAGTTAAAAGACCGTATCACTAAGGATAGAATACTATATGGCTTGCGGAAAACTAAAGGTATCACAACAAAGGATATTGGATTGAGCGGTTCACCTACCAGATTCTTTGTCTTTGAGCATTTGACCCCAGATAATAAATCTCTTTTGAAAGAATCGAAGGATTTGGCAGGAAAAAGGTCCTACAAATTTGTTTGGGTGAGAAATTGTCAGATTTTTTAAAGGAAAAACGAGGAATCACCTGCCATAACTATAAATACAAAAAAAGATTTACTAAAAATTGTATAACTTCAACAACTGTGACCTTTTATGTCTCACATATGAAAATATCTAACTTATTGTATTGTAAATTTAATACATCAACTACTGGTTTCTATTTCGTGGAATTTGTTAATCAAAATTTATATAATGTTTTTCTCACTAAATGCATCTTACATAACACATCACACACACCACACATATTAATAGATAAAGCGTCGCATTGCTTAGTTATAAAAGTTATCTGCTGTCATAAATTAACTAAAATATTTTTAACTATAATTTTGAAACTATTTGTACCGGTAACAAATGATTAAAGCGCTAAAAGTATTTAACCAAAATGTTCGTGGGCTACGTACGAAAACAAGCGATCTTAAACTTAACATTTTGTGTAATGACTATGACATTATCATTGCTACGGAAACCTGGCTTACAGATGGTTTTCATAATGGAGAATTATGTGATGGCCGTTATGACGTTTTTAGGTGCGATCGTGATTTTAATGCAACTGCAAAGAAAACTGGCGGTGGTGTCATGATTTGTTGTAAAAGAAATCTACTTGCTCAAGAGAAATCGGAATTGTCATGTATTGGCCTAGAATCACTTTGGATTACCATACCGAGTAGTACACTGGGATCCCGTAATCACCGTCAGCTTCATGTCGGTGTTGTTTATATGCCACCTGATAAAAATCAGGCCACAAATCTTGTGACATTTACAGCAGCACTCTCTAATTATTTAGTTAACAATCAAAACGATAATGTACTTTTATGTGGGGACTTCAATCTATCTCACGTGAAATGGTCTCAACAGGGGGTAAGTCACTTAAAAAAAGGTTCAATAGGTCTTCAAAATGCTGCCATAGAATTTTTGGATATGTGCAGCATAGCTGGGCTGGAGCAATACAACTTTCTGACTAATACAGCACATAATACTCTTGACTTAATATTTTGCAATTTCCAAATTGATATACTAAGAGCTAAGCAGTCACTCGTTCCAGAAGATAATTATCACCCGTCCTTAGAAATAGACACAACTGATCTTAATATTAAATTTTTGAAAAATAAATCTATCTCTCGCTTTAATTTTCATAGATCAAACTTTATTGAAATAAATGAAGGCCTTTCCAAAATAAACTGGCATAACACTACTAGGAGACAACATCAACGACATACTTGATATATTCTATAAGCAGATTAATGATCTGATAGC
>CATIXQ010000011.1:14450701-14479463 GCA_949711755.1 Leptidea juvernica
TGTATTAGATTTCCTCATACTTGTAAACCGCAACTGGGTATGTTATGCGTACAACGCTGATTATTTGTATTAGATTTAATCATACTAGTAAAGCGCAACTGGGTATGTTATGTGTACAAGACTGCTTGTTTGTACTCCTGACAACTACTCCAGAACGTATTCAAATCAGTGTCGCATCTCAGTCGGCTCGACATAATACTGAGTTGGCCTCCAATTGACAACACTAAAGTGATTGCACTGCTCGTCAATGTTATTATTCTCTTTTTCATTTTCACTAGATCTGTTTTAATTTATTTTTCTTACAGTTTTAGTTTACATAATATTATGTTGATGTTACTTTTTTGTTAAAGGTTCCTTATTTATATTATAAATTATAACCTGTGTTTAGTTGTGTCATTATGTTGCCAATGAAGTATATTATTATTATTCTACCTGAGGAACAGATCTGCCTAGGATCGCCACTGAACTCGACCCCCGGCGGCGCTTGCGCGGGTCTCAGCGGCGGCCACAGGTTGCTGTTGCCGGCAACGCCGCTATTTCCGCTTCCATCGTTATTGCTCTTGTTGCTATTGTTGCCCTCAGCTTTACGTTTTTCAGCAACACTGTCCAGTGAACACGTTATTTTATTTAATACCAGTTATTACATTGAAAAAGTGATGCATACTTTTTCAACAACATTTAAAAAGGTGATGCAACAGTAATTATCAAATAAAGTAAAATGTGTGCATCAGCTGTATCATCCTACAACTACAACCTGATGTCAGTCAAATAATTGATAAAATAAAACACTACATATTATTATAAAGTTTAAATGTCTTTTATGATTTTATGAATTGATCGCTTACGCGGGCGTTGCAAGAGAATATGGACGTGGGTGATCATTTCACCATGAAGTGAACCGTACGCTAGTTTGTCCTCCTCTTCCAATAAAATCAAAATGATTTATCGATATTTAAACAATAATCACTATATCTATACCTAAGTGCATCTTTTACCAATAATGTCAAATGCTCGAACAAAATTATTATTAGTAGATATTGTTTAGCTATTTTTATGGGTTTCGAATATTTATTTATTTTAAACCATCTCTATATTTGATTGAATAAATAAATTCAAATCAGTAACCCCTTGTGTGTGATTTTCACCGCGGCTAACGAACAGTAATTGATTTATATAGACAAAGGAAACAGGATCACATCAATAACTCAGTTCCAAAGAGTAACAATTAAAAATTGGGTTCTCGAACAAAATTCAAAAAACAATTCAAATTGTTACTGTATGACACGAAAATATCCCTGAGTTATAAAGATATATCGGAAGTCACAACTAAACTACATTCACTTATCAACTTTGTTTCTCTGTGGTAAAGGTGGGTTATCGTTTTCATCACAAACTTACTGAATTTCAGACTTGTTACACTTCGGAATTGAGGTATAAATATTATTAAAGTTATACTTCTTTAGGCGCGTTATGAAAAAATGATGAGAGTGAAATTTAAGATGCGCGCGCATCACTGTAACACAAAAGTAACAGATTGACATTGGTTATTAAAATATGTCATATAAACATTGACAATTAACAATTATTGACATTTGACACATTTCTGACAAAATTGATTCCTTGTTTTATTTATAAGCATTGGTAACAAAACCAAACCAAAATACAATAAAATAATATTTAAATGGGTTTATAACTGCAAAATTACTTTAAAACATAATGACGTTTGTACCTTTTTGATGTTATTGAAGATAAACTTATTTTGACTATTACGTAGAAAATATTCTGACGTTTGCGACTTTAATTATTTAGACAGGCAAAGGGTTCAAGCCAATACAGCCGTATTCGTTAATATTCAATAATTTATTTCACGATTTTTACAATATTTTTCTTTCTTCAAACGTAGAATAGCACGACGAATAAATAATTTAAAGGATTTGTTTTGTTGCGCCAAAGAAGTATAACTTCTTGCGTGCATACATAACACACACACTTTTTTTATGATAAGTTACGCTCGTTTGTCCTCCTTTTCCATAAAAAAAAAAGCCGAGGAACGGTGGTGGCGAGTTTGTGGTGACAGCAGACACTCACTAGGCGGTGAACCGGTCCATGGAGGCGTGGAAATCCCGACGGTGCACGGCGCGACGCAGCACGTGGAGCGGTTCGTAGTAATGTTCCCACACGATCGCACGCGGCACGAACAAGCCCTGCTCTAGACTCTCCGAGCCGCGGGGCGGAGCGCGGTATACTGACAGCTGCGCACAAACAAAACATTAAGATACTAATTATGTTCATGTGTCTTTATTTATGTGTCTTCTATCGCATTTATCACGAGGAGTGTTCCTAGAGCTGATTCACCTGATTCCTGCCGCCGAATTTGCATGAATGTGTGACGCGCCTCCACAGTGCGGTTTTCCAGGAACTGTCTTCCACGTAAGACGAAGCTGTGGAATGAGCTACTTGTGCGGTGTTTCCGTGTACGACATGGGTATCTTCAGAAACCGCGTAGACCTTCCTTAAAGGTGGTTCTCTGGTGTTGAAAGAGAATGTGGGCGGCGGTGACCACTCACCAGGTTAAGATAAGGACGAACGAGCGTACGGTCCATCTAACGTTAAGTGATCACCGAAGAAAGTTCCTCGAAAACCGAACTGTGGACGAACGCAAGAAATCCACATGGTTTGTGGCGTGTCGTCTGAATGTGGATTCGACGGCAGGAATCTGGTCAAGCAGATCTTCGGAACACTCCCCATGATAAATGCGGTATAAGACACACAATGAAGCGACGTCTCTACGCTTCTGTCTAATGATCTTGCCGTTCCAGAGCATTGGATCCCGGTTCAATCCTGGAGCTGTGCTTTGAAGATCGCTAGAATTTTGAGATTTCGAGACCCAGCATTCCGATAGTATAAGAGAAGTGTTGTCACGGAAAAGGTAGCAGCACAGCAACTTGAAAGCCTGTTATGTAATGATTTATGCTTTTTTATGATCTAAATGTAAGCACACACCTGTTGTACCCTTATTTACATTGTATAAGTTAAGTAACCAACACAAAAAATTAAGTAACCAACCATGTAGTTATATTTTTATTTTACGATCGGCAACTGCCGAGGAAGTGGCTCATTTGATCATACAGCCGTAAACTAAAACGGCAGGGGTGATCAAAACCACAAACCTTTCCTTGACATGACAGATAAATTAATACACTTGTCTTAACGTATGTACCTCGCCTTGTAAGTAAAATTTTTATAAACGATTATTGCCCTTGATGACTACAAAATTGAACACACACATAAATTTTCCTTTTAAGATATACTTATCTGTTGGCAATAGCTTTTCTCACCTTATTATATAAAGTATTATGTATAATAAAGGCATCGTGTTCATTTGTTACTAATAAGTTTAAATAACATAAGTTGTGGGAATTACAATATAGTTACGATTCAGTTTCATACAATTGAAATGCTACACTCTGAAACTCGAATCACAAAGCGAGTCACCTTGTAAACTCACAACACATACTTCTGATGGGAGTTATGCTAATGCTTGTTTTGTCGACAAATCTAAATGTTATAATTGTATGCCTTATAAATATTGAGGAGTTGCCTTGAGAGGAAAAATTTATGAGCTTTTTTCCACTTAAAAGTTCTCGAGTTCTTTCTCCTTGATTTATAATCCTAGACCAGAATCATCAATGTCTGTGTCTCTGTTGTTTTGCTTTTTTGATATTTTTGGTTTTGTAAGTGCTTCAAAAAGTGCTCAAAACGGATTAATTATATAGGCGGTAAACAGAGGCCTAGTATACAAATCAAAAGAGCCCGACACAAAATATTTCCCTCCCTAAGAGGAAACATTACTCAGCTGAGACTTTCTTCAGATCTAAGAGTTCTAAAACAACATACCGTCGCGCTAACACGAGTGAGAAATATGAAACAGGAAGCTGGTGAAATTACTGGGCAAAAGAGAATTAACATCTTATGTCTCATGGTGACGAGCGCAATTGCAGTGCCCCTCAGGTATTTTGGGTTTTTCAAGAATCCTGAGCAGCACTGCATTGTAATGGGCATGGCGGATCAACTATCTACCATCAGCTGAAAGTCCTACTCGTCTCGTCCCTTATTTTCATCACCAGCTAGACTTACCTCCTTGAGCACCGTTTCAAAGTTTCTCGTGTGCGCGTTCCCGGAACGCTCCGGGATCAGCTCGAGAAGCTGCGAGTGTGTCTTATCCCCGCAAGCCAGTAGAGTCGCCACTTCCAGCCTTGACTGGCTCACCTCGTCGTTGCCTGTACCAAATGACCTTTTAGATCCCCTAAATAACATTTAGATAAATAAAAGTGGATCGCCTGCTGGGCGGTGCGAGTGTACGTACCCAGGTTGGTGCGCGACGAGACGAGGATAGCGAGGAAGGTGAGCAGTCCCTCGACCATGGCGTCCTGCTCGGCTGCCTGTAACGCTGACATGGGAGTCATGCTGAGCCATTCACGGACTCCGAACCTGGTGACGTAATTTCTATTTAAATTGTTATTTTGATGAATGTCGCATTAAAAGATTCTATGTTAATTCTTGCACGGTTGCCTTGAAACGAAATAAAGTAATTATAGTTATGATAAATCATGAGCGATACGAAACCGGGATATAATATAATTAATTCAAATCAAAATCACTTTATTCATAGTAGGTTTTTACTGTAGGTTAAGGAAATGACACTTAACAATGTCAAGCTGTCTTTTCTTTTCACATTTAGGTACCGCCATTTCGCAAAAGATTGAGCTTTAATGAGAAGAAGTGGTAAGAAACTCATTCCCACTCTTTTATATCAACATTTACAGCTTCATCGTTTTACAAATCATTTCAACTACAATATATGTAAAGTGACGTAACAAAAATACTCAAACGTCAGATAGTCAATGCGTTACCTACACGAGTAAGTCAAATAATTAAATATAAATTAATACGTAAAACTTAAGAGTAGATGCATCAATCCAGACACACACCATAAATAAATAAAGGTATTTCGTGAGCATTTTATTAGTTAATACAAACACTCACGTGTCTATGCACATATCAATGAAGAGGTCTGGCGGAAGATGGGCAGCACATATCTGCAGCCAGTAGATGTCCATGTCCACCATGGAGTTACAGAAGTTCGCCTGGATGTACGTCATCGCCTGCCCCTTGATCTGCAAACCGTTTCGCACCCACATCCCGGCCAGGATCTCATAGAATAAACTCTGAAACACATAAAAATAAGAATTCAAACAGGCACTTCATTGGAAACATCATGGAATAGAAAAGTACATTAACGTATAGGTAACTAAAAACCTTGTTTTACAATATCTTAATATATATAAAGTGAGTGACACGTTGTTTGTCTGCGATGTACTCCTAAACAGATATCAATTGGGATTACTTCATGGAATGCAATTTAGTCCAACTTGAGAGATAGGATAGTTTAGGATAGTTTTTATTTCAATTTGGGACCCATAATTATTTTTATTTCCAATATAAATTGTTTTGTATGAACATATTTTCTATGAGTGAATTTATGGACGTAAGGTTTGACAGTTCTTCTGTGAAGCAATTTCATTTTTACAACAAGGAGCATATGTTACGAAATATTTCTTGATGTTATGAAAAATTATTGACAAATTCATAAAAAAACAGTATTTTATTTATTATGTACAGAACAACGTCTGTCTGGTCAGCTAGTATACTTATATTTATTATTTATGTTAAGGTTATTTTATTTTCTTAAATTTGAACCTTGGTTTAGCCAAAATTTACAGATATCTTTGCACCGGAAGCTGGTTAGGCACAACAGTGTAGCCTTTTTCTGTCGTGCAACAGTGTTGTGTATATGTGCAAGCATTATTGCGTTTAATATTATATTGCAAGGGCCACGTACCACGTGCAATGACTGGGCTTATGAAAGTTAGCATCTTATCTCAATTTGCCGGTACGCAATTATGATGCTGCACAGTTTTGGGTTCAATAGTATCCTCAGCGGCATTGCAACACAGTGCACGGATCAAGCTCGTCTCATTTTTTCTCATAAGAAAATGTTGAGTGCGTTTTTTTATTTATATATATTTATAGAGGGATTGATCACAGAGTGAACATGCCACCCCCCTCATAATGATACAATTAACAAAAAAGAAACATTTTATATTACCCCCTATCTAAACAAAACTTAACCAATAAATATAAAAAAAAGGATTGTGTGGTTTTATGAAACCACGGTAAAAGTGAAACTTTTTTTCACATTATAGACATTCCACTAAATTTTTTTGGAATAATATTCCATTAAGGGTATAAAAATAGCTTTATCGATTTTAATTTTATACTTGGGAAATTGGAATGATAATGGAAAATAATAAAAGTAACAACATTTATATTAAACACTGACAAAAACAAACAAACAAAACACAAATACAGTCTATACACTACACGGTCAGCGTCTGCGAACTATAGGCGCCGCCCGACCGTCACGCGACATTCAACACGCAGACGAAAAAGTTTAAGATGATGTTATAAAAGTTTCACTTTAATAATTAACGAATAAGATCTACACTCTAGTGAGACCTACTTCATAATAAAGTGAAAAATTATGTTATTGTAAAAATACTCTTACTTAAAATCAAAACATCTGGATTCAAATAGTTCATTCTCAAAACGGTTGAATTGTCATATCTTATCATTCATTGCTAATTTAGTACATAAAAATTGAACAGTTAAAGCACAAATGAGAGTCAACCAAACACAGTTAGATAAGATTAGGCCATTAATTATAATTAGTTATTTTATTTGCGTATCCGTTAATTAAATACATATATAATCACAATGTTTTTGTTTGTTTGTTCAACCTATCCAAAACAACGAGATATGTATTTATGGCACAGTTTGACAAAGCTGATAATACAGTGAGACACATAAACATAGGTAAGTAGCCTACGTCAACGTACAAAATAAAAAAAAATTAACAAAAAAAAAACAACCGACTTCAAAAACTCTATTCCAAAACAATAATATGCACTAAAAAGTATGAAAATAATTGCGTATTTTTATACAATCTAATTCTAGCAGCAAAAGGACCACACGGGAAGTATCAGCTTTCAAATAAAAAAAGAATTATCAAAATCGGTTCACCCAGTCCAAACTTTTAAGGTAACAAACTTAAAAAAAACATACCGACGAATTGAGAACCTCCTCCTTTTTTAAAGGGCGGTTAAAAAGGTAGAATAAACTGTCACTGTCTGTCTAATAACTCGACTAATTACTGACCATCTTAAAGTCGTCCTATAAATAAAAGCGGACACGTGATGTTAAGTGGTCACCATAGACCATTCTTCCTTGCAACACTAGGAGAATTAGTAGTGTAATCAGTAGCGAAACGCTCTCGTTTCGGGTCTGTATACGAAAACAAAAATCGAGTCGTCATAATACCAGTTAAATTTAATTCACAAATATTTATTTTCAAGCTTTTTAACAGTTTGTCGCATGTCAATATGTCAACAACAATATCCCTAGTTTGTAATTCTTATCCGACTTCACAATAATAATAAAATATTTTATTTGCAGCTAAAAACACACAAAAAATTAAAACAATTCTTAAATTAAATTAAATTTGAAATTAAACAATAAAACACACCATACTTATTAGAAGACTAGTAACGTTAAAATATAATAGATATAATATAATAATAAATCTTAATTTATATAAATTACGTGACACGTTGTTTGTCCGCGATGGACACCTAAACTAATGAACAGATTTTAATGGGGATTACTTATCGAGTGCAGTTTAGTCCAACTTGAGAGATAGGATAGTTTATATTTCGATTTGAGACCCATAATTATTTTAATATTCAATATTTGTTTTGTATGAATATATTTTCAATGAGAGAATTTAGTGACGCATGGTTTGACAGTTCCGCTGTGAAAGAATTTCATTATAACAACCGGAGCATCTATTACGAAATAATTCTTGATGTTTTGAAATATCACTTAACACCAGGTGACCCGTACGCTCGTTTGTCCTCCTATTCCATAAAAAAAAATCCTATATAACAGTATTTTTTTTTTATTATCTACAGAACAACGTCTGTCAAGTCAGCTCGTATAATAAAATAATATAATAGAACGTTAAAATATAAATATAATAGAACAGAAGGGTGTTTGTTGCTTTTATGTGTTTGTTACCTCAGAACTAGGTATACGGGCTATGAACCAACTTTCAGAATTTTGTTTCCTCGATTGGAAAGGATTAACAGATTGGTGCCATTAATTTAAAAATTACATTGTGATGAATTTTTAAGAGTAAATTGAAAGAAATCCTCAAATTAAATATTGTTGCATTTCCAACATCAAATCAATTTCAATTTGATAAAGTGGAACTCATTAAGTATTTCAAACGTGGTGATGAAGGCAGGAAACAATTATAAGCTGCCAAACTCTGCTCTTTTACGGCCGTTCCCAAATTACTATCTACACATAGAGATAAGTTATTACCTTCTCAGTAATTAGCTGTCAATAATCTGCAGCTGTTCCAATATACTCGATAAGTGATTCTTATCGCCTTATATTGGGACGCGTGAATTGCGATTTCCATACAAACTTCTATCGCTGGTAAGCTATACGTCGTCCCATTGACAGACAGCGTGTAGGGATAAGGTGAGTTACCGTCGATAAGTTTATTGGGACAGAATAGTCAACGATTTTTATCTCAAGTAAGAGATAGACTCAATATTGGCCGTTACTTAAAATACATCTATTATTATTGCCATGGTAATAATTCATAATATAAAACTATTAAAGGCGGTCATAGTATTTTTAATAATTTAAAACTTACTCATAAAGTTCCAATATAAAAATTTTATGACAAGATATATCTATTACTTAATCTTATAATTAGCTATTAATAAATATATCAGTATCTAGTAATTACTAATTAGTATCTTAGTTGAGTAGGTAGGTACTTTATACGAAATAATATAACATTATGTGAGTTTCATTATACATATCGTAACATCGAACAATACGCCACATGTTAGTCTCCGAAATCTATAACAAGTCCAGATTTTTTAAAAAGATGTATTTGTACACAACTGTTTAGTGTTTTGTGCTTCTACGAAAACGAAAGAACAATAATATGTTTATGTTGACAAATGATAGATTACTGAATATCATTGGCGCTATTCGGTGTAGCCTGGCTTCACTATGTCCCATAATCCCTAATTTCAGGATAATAATTACTAAATTAACGAGATTTTAAATTAACTTACTTATCATCATATAGCTTGCCACGTTCTTTTTTTTTTTAAAAACGAATCAATAATAAACAGAAGGGCTTTAGATATATTTTATTTGTATTAAATAATTATTTTTAATGTAGGTACCGACGTATATTATAAAATTATAATTATTACGTGAAGAGTAAGTATAATTGGAATAATAACAACACAGCGCAAACATAAATGTAGTTGTTAGCGAACCGGTTTCACCAAGTACCTATTATAACAGTTGCGAGTTCACCTACGATACAAACATCTAGTACGTAATAATTGCTTGATACGGAAACTCAATGTGTAATCAGCGCTAATAGCAGCAGGGGTAAAGTGGAAATTTAAAATAGCTTTTGGCAACCCCGCGTTTGTATCGCTGCTTGCGGTGGCAGGGCGGGTGTTGACTGTTGACAACTTGAAACTCCGAACTCGGCAGTCGGCACTCGGCAGCGGGCGCCGGACAGTGTGAGAGCGGTCGCGAGCATGGCGAGTTGTGTGCGGCTCTTGTTAGTGTGGGCGGTATTTCTTGCGGGCGGGGCGCGCGCCTTCGTAGACGAGGCGGTCGACGTCATCCGCCTGAGTAAGGAGATCGGAGAGGAGGTGCTCAACTCGTGGGACGTACTCGGCAGGCCCTTCAACTCCAGCAGTGGCGTGGAGCTGCCCTTCATCCGGCGCCACGAGCGGCGGGTGTTGGCGCGGCTGGGGCAAGTGGCGCGCGCTATCGAGCGGCTGGAGGAAAAAGTGGAGCAAAATGGGGCGGTGGCGCGGTTGTTAGCGGGCACGGGGCGACGTGAGACGCGGCTGGAGCTGCGCCTGCACGAGCTGGGGGACCTGCTGAGCCGGGTGGCGGCGGCCGAGCGCCAGATGAGAGACTACGTGCGACTGCAGCGGGAGCTGGAGCGAAGCACGCTGCAGGACTTCGCCGCGTGGTGCGTGTCGCACGAGCCGCGCGCGCTCTCCGGCCTGCTGGAGCGGGTGCACGCGCTCGTACGGCCGCCGCACCAATACCTACTGGGCCGCGGCATTCTGCATCTCATGCTGGAAGACTTGGAGGTAACGATGCCAATACCCACACGACTACTGTTCCCTCCTGTACAAGATTTGCGCGGGGTACACAATATTATATACCACTGGTTGAAGTTCACCGGCTTTAGGTATTAGGTTTCAATCTCGAGTTAAGTATGACAACAAGCGAAATGATTTCATGAGTCATAACCTCACACGTTGAATGTATACGAAACAAAAGTAATTGACATTAATTCTATACTAAATTGGCGGCCATTCTTAGAAAAAATTTCTTTGTTTTCAAACAATGTACCTACTATTTGTTGATCATAAAATCAAGAACAACATACACAGATCGTTTCCTGTTATCTTTTACATTGTTTTAACGACACTACTCTTATTTCAATTCAACTATTTTAATGTGATAACTAACAAGAAAACACCATTAATTTTATTTACCGGTAATGTATCTTAATTCACTTTCAAATACATAATATACGGTCATTGGCCCTTTATCTTGTTGAGAGCAATTGTGACAATAATAATAATTAATTAGTTTTAATATAATATATAATAAAAATGGCTGTGACTGTGAGTAATATTTAAAATGTAGGCAGTTGTGCGAAGTTAGTGTTTAGGGCACTCAATGATGAAATGTGCCATATTATGTTTGATAATATAAGTTACTACAGCATTTGCAAGGGAATCCATGTTTACAATAAATGCGCCGCTTAACAAATGTATACCAAAATGACAATCGGCAGGGTTCGTGCTCCATGAGAATTAATAAAAGTCAATAATAATCAAACGCGTCTCGTCGTCATGCGAGCGATGTGTGCGTGCGTGTTTGTATATTTGTGTGTGTATTGTGATCGATTCTGGGAACAAAGCATCGACCGTTCAAACTTCAATGTGATACAGTTTATTCATTCACAACAAGGCGAACGCCCCGCCTTCACTCAGTGGGTCCAACTGATAACAGACAGCTGTACGACTGTACCCACAACAGACTGATAGGGTTGACATTAATTATCAAACACAATACAATTATTTATATAGTAATAATACTTTTATATAATCAAAGAATATTTTTTGACGGGGGTCTTATTACATCGCTTTTTTTCTATTTATATTAAGTTACGTAGGAGGAATTACATTAAAAAAAACGTGAGTGCGGTAAAAGTTATTATATAACATTAATGACGTTCTTACTGATACCACAGACTGGGAATGGATCGAACTAAAATAAATTTTAGTGTACGATATTACATTACATATTGTAAAGAAATTTAAAAACAAAGTTCGGGGAGTTTCTTTCGCCCATATTATTCTTCTCAGGTCAGATCTACCATACTATTTCGAAAGTTTGGTTTTGCCGTTCAATATACTAGTATTTTGAATAAAGATTAAAAATGTTTGAATTTAAATATCTTAAGTTTTCTAATAAATGCAGACAAACAAATTAAGCTTTAAAACACTACACTGTATTATTAATCCAAGATAACTTAGGATTGTTGAAATTAAAAATAAAGTTTAGACCGAGCATTGAAGAGGTAACAAATCGAAGAAATGTGCATACATTTTACACATAACGATCACAGAATAATAATATATCAGATCGAGATAGCACAAACTCGACGTCGAAATCGTAGACGCGTATTGCTCCGAGAGTCGAGACAATGCATGGCTTACATTGCAATAATGTCAAAAGGATAAGGTGGCAGCCCTAACAACACAAAACCGACTATAAATCTGCGACTCATTAATTGAACTCCGCTTCGCAACATTCCAACTATTCTTTATATTATTAAGTATCATCAAAAATTATTTGAGTAACACATCTCACACTTTTATACAAATTGAATTCAAACTCAAATATTCTCAATCAGACGCCTAGTTTTTTTCAGACATTATTGAATTGTAATCATGTAGGTACCTATTTCTTTACTTCACTATTACCACTCAGACATGGTGTCATTATACTGATGGAGGAGGCAGTAATAAACCTGGTAATTACTACTATAAAAATATACTGTAGTACTAAAATGTATGAAGCTAGTGGCATTAAGTATATATTATTATGATGTAAGTTGATAGTACCGCGTCACACAGGAATGTATAATAAATAAATAAATTAATAAAAAAATATAAACGGCTGAAGCACTACCATTTTGACGGTACATGTAAGCATTGTTTCTACTATAGGCCGACAAAATTATAAACTATTATCACGTACCTACACGAACAGCTATCGATGATTCAAATTTCAAAGATAAAAAACACATCAACATACGTTTTATATTTATCGTGTTATGTTGTATTTAACAGAGGAAACTTATTTAAAACGGGGTATAAATAACTATTGTGCCCTAGTCGTAATTACCAATTATTAAACAACAATATTATTAAACCTACCAACAGCAGGTCAAGATGGCAAAAGGCAACTATTAGGTAAAATATTATTACTATAAATTATTTCCAAAGATTTAAATTTCAAAACCATAACACGCTTATAAGTCCATGGGATTCACCACCTATTAATTGTAAGTAAAATAAATATTATTATATTTTTTTTTACTTTATTCGACAAACCAACAATATTTATGCACAAATGTAAAATTATCAACAAGGAGACTTAAAACGAAAAGATAAACAGCAAAAATATCAATAACTGGCATGTACAAAAGATTTAGAGACATACAGATTATTTAAAGTAGTGTAACAAAAATAATAGTAATTTCTACAAATTAGCTCCCTTACGTAGGGAGTCAATGACATTATGACGAAAGCACGTTGATGTGGAATTAAATAAATTTTGTTGCTGATTATTTTGAGAAACTATTAAATTGGCGACAAATACGATGCAGGAGTGATATTATGCTAGGTTAGTACGGCTACGATGTTGTTGGTACAAACTGTACGTTTAGGGATTTTACAATTGAAATTTATTTTTGGTAATAATCAAGTATCCGTTTTATTATTAACTATTTTATGAAGCAGCATCGTGTCAAGCAGCACACGACAATGATTTAGGAATGAGGACAACTATAAATATTGCGATGAAATGAAAGTGGTCAGCCGAGTCACTCGAGTCACAACTCGCGAGTGAGTCAGATTTGCGAGTAATTCTTGCCGGTGGCCGTAGTCCGTACGGGTACGGCACTCGTCAGCGGTACTCTGCGAGGTCGATACTCCACGCCTTGTTTAAAAAAACCGGTGTCACCCGGCGGCCGCTCGTCATAATCAACAATGGCCTAATCTTAAAACTAAAGAAGAATTGTAACCTGAATTTATAAATTACGTGTTACATTCTTATATGTTCCGACGTATTTAGAAAATAATTGCAACACGTATCTGTCGGAAGTAATCCTACAAAAACAAAGATATTTCATGTAACTTCTACAAACACTAATAATAATTATGAAAAACATACTTTAATATGAAGCTCATCAGGTAACTTCAATAAACTGTTCGAATCACATTGATATATTTTAAACATCAAAAAAGAACTGAACAAACCTCTCGCTTCAATCTTTCCAGTGTAAAAACCCATTTAAACACTGTACTTATATCAAAATCAAATTAATTTACTTCAAAACCATGTCTAACTTCTCATAAGGATTAAGGTCTATTTGTAATCATAATATTAATGTAAACTTAATTTGAGTAAGACGTCTGTATCATTAGTAAATAAACACTAATTGAATAAATAAAATAATCTTAGTTAAGTTACATATAATTAAAGTAATTAATATGAAGTATCTGTTGAATTATCAACCGTACTAATTTAGCACGTGCTCATATAATTAACTTAATTAGCTCATTAACCATTAGTGAATTTAGGGGCAATATTAATTAATTAATATTCTTGAATCTTAATCGTGTCTCTACGTATAATATTATCTATTAACAAATAACGAAACTTCAGTGAAATTGTCCAATATTTGATAAAGAATAATCTGAAGAAAGAGCTGATGGCAACCCTGTGGTTGACACGCGCCAACCCTAGTCCCTACATGTCCCCTCGCGCTTGACCCCAAATACTGTACTAACCAGATGAGTAAATTTAAACGATAAAACCTTTTTATTTACTCATGCGGTACAAACCATAGACTTACATTATACTAGCGTAAAGACAAACAAAGCGTGCGAGTGAAAAGAACATCTCTAACGGAGATACAGCAAGATAGAAAAGGAAAGCGAATCTCTTGATATTGTAAACTATTTTCACTGAAAAGTTTTAAAAAGTCAGCGACGCTTGAAACCACTAGTTCACGCAATTATCGGGCTGTCAGGTCATCTATACGCTTTTAAGTCTATGGGACAAACAGTGCTCCAGTACAATCAGTTGACACGACAACAGCTGGCACGAGAATCGGCCGTGTGCGCTTTGTTCTGTGCACTGTGTACTGACAGTGCATTGAAGCTACAAAAAACAACTCAGTACCTCAGTGATACTATAGGTATAGACAAGGGAATCGCGACTCTGTGGCAACCCACAAAGAGCTGTAACGGCATGAAGAATATAGACGGACATGGACAATAATAATTAATATGCGGGAACGAATTAGACCCGTACCCGTTTTCACTCGATGTTATCGATGTTTTATTAAAACTTATTCTTTACCTTTTTAGCATATAAGATAATATATTTTGAAAGTGAATATGCGTATGTCCTATGTATTTGTATATATATTTTTTTAACGTTACGTAACTGCAAACGGAAACGTTTATACAAAAATAACTATCGACTAAAGAATTAGCCTTTCGACTAATTATATATATATATATATAAGATATTTCCACGTATATAGGCACTCATCACGATATCTCTGGAACCATAAGGCGTAGAGACTTGAAATTTGGAAGACCGGATTTAAAGAAATTCGATCCGCAAGAGTTTTTTTTTTATAAAAGAACAACGTCTGTCGGGTCCGCTAGTATATTACATGCATGACATTACTATTAGATTTTTTTCTAATTGTTATCCAGGATCTTGATTATGTTGGGATTAATATTTATATTATTGTCGATTTCTGCATACCCCTAACAATGGGTGCGCAAATTTTATAATGATCGGTTGCGTGGTTAAAACAAACAAACTCACAATCGTATTTATTATCAGAGTTGGTTAAAATTGTAGAGCTTTATTATTAAGTCTTGTATAATTGTCTAACGCAAAAATAATTATTTAGTAAATCAATTCACTCAAGAAAGCTAAATCGTATTTATTAAAACTTGTTTTGCTGCTTGTTATATAAGTTATCAATGAACGAGTTAGAATATTATTAAGAGTGCGAAATTTCAATTCCAAGAACGATTGAGAAAATTCACTAGGGCCTGAGAATGTACGTTACGGCGCGCGTTAATATAATGTGATGATCAATAATTTGAAAACAGGGTTGTATTTAAAATTTGTCTTGTATGAATATAAATGCAAGTATCGATATCGATAGAGCATCACAACACTATCGGATCCCCCACTCGATAGAGCGGCGGGCGGAGTGCGGGGTGCGGTACGACCTGCGAAGTGCGCCTTCCTTTCGAGCGTGAGTTTAGTGTTATTGTGAGCGCGATGCGATGCGTTCTTCTGGCAATGCGATGATAGTGGCGGGGACATTAGTGGTGGTGTTGATGGTGCTAGCGGGCACGCTCGCCGAGGAGGTGACCGCGACCGACGCGGCGCGCATGCGGCTGTACGCGCTGGAGCAGCAGCTGTGGCGGAATGTGGAAGACGCCGAGTGGCGGCAGAGCGGGCTCGGTGGAGACGTCGAGTTAACTAAAGCCTTTGTGGCGTTCGACAAGCAGCTCGAGAGCGTGCCGCGTTCGCCACGGCCACCGCTGGACTCGTGGCTGTGGATCAAGGCCGTGGAGAGGCTACAGGTCGTGGACGGTTTCTACAAGAGTTTCGTGGAATTCGCGCGGCGGCAGGCGGTACCGGGTGCAGTGCCAGCGCCGGTTCGCGAGTGGCTCGACCTGGCCGAGGGAGTGCTGATGGACCCGTCCGCCTCCGTGGCGCAGGCCGTGCGGAAGCTGCATACTCTGCTCGAGCACGGAGATCTGTTCCGTTCGCCGCTGCAGGTAACACCTGACCCACCGCTTCACATATCGTCGCAGCTGCCGTACTTACACACACCGAGTGCAAATTATATCTTTTATTTGGCGAACGTCAGTGACCCAGTGATAATAATCTAATATTTGCGTCTTGTCGCGATCGCAAGTACGATACGCTGTTGTGCAACGTGCACTGCAATAACAGGCGAGGGACAATTACTGTGCCAATCGTCCGTGATCTCTCGGTATATCAACAAGCATAAAGAGTATGGCCATTTGATTAGAACAACAGTAAACACCTCTTGACAATGTGAAATAGCATCACTATAGAACCTTATATGTAATCGTATTAAAAATGACGCATAATAAACAAGATTACCGGGTGCAAACAAAGAATGCGTGATACCGTTGTAACATGAGCTGTATGTGTCCTATAGATAGACGTAAATCTAGTTAGCAGCTAGGCAGGGTACCTGGATGATCCATTAGTCCGATCCTAGCCCGATCCGTCCTCTTTTAAATCCATCACATAATAACAATTAAATTACCATTACAAAGGCAAATAAAGAATCGTATCTCAAACGCATATAATGTAGAATAACGGTATTTATGCGAACGTGAATAATAATTATTGGTGACGCACGAAAAATATTTTGTTTTAACATTCAAAACTGCTTTCAATTACATTTTCAACAGTACTACTTGTTCAGATCATTTTTGATATAACTTTTACTAGAGAGGGACCTTTAATTGCGACTTTGCATATCATTGTTAGGACTCCTCTTTATAATTCGCCGACCCTCGAAAATAGGATCCCCCAGGAATTGAGTTATTTAACAATAGATTTATAGCTATAATAAAAAGTAAAACGATGCAAGTATTAAGTTTAAACACAGGAACACAACATAATAGAATACCTTAACTTTCACATAACTGAATCAGAATAAATTATATATCTACATACATTCGTTATATTGACAGAAATGTCGGTCAGCCCTTTTTAGAAAGCCTACAAAAATGAAGCCATTGAGTTGCTTGACAAACGCAATATTGAAAAGTCTGGATCGATTTTGATATTTTTGGGTAAAATTGTTCGTAAAAAGACTGAATAAGTATTTCATTCAAATGGTTTGGTATGAATATCCAATTTCGATGACAACTGATATTAATGACGACGTGTTTCACTTACTTCCCCTTTATTATGTCAATTCACTCGACGATGACGGACTTAATATGTTCGAATCAAACAATTTCGATGTAGGCGAGCAATAACTTGGACAGATTTTCATTAAATCCATCCTTTCATAGAGTTTAATGCAAATAATTTCGACCTCAAATACATCTGTGATCAAGTTTTCTCAGATAAAATGTGTTAAGAGGTCATATAAAATCTACATCGTATCATGTAAATCATAAGTTATTATGATATCAACTACTTAATCGTTCTATGTACAATAATATTATTATTATGTTCTAGTATGATTTGCACCAATAACCGAATGTTACCGATGTTTTTAACAAAAGGCAAGTCCCAATTTCCATTCCAATTTAAGACACAGATGTATAATATGCTCAAGTATGAAGTATCTATCAGAATATTTAAGGGTAAATTAATCCAATATGCAAGGTAAGACTACATTGTATTAAAAATAAAATAATATATTTATCTGTTAGAGAAAGTAACGCTTAATATTCATAGAATTCATAAAAATTACTCTTGACAGTCATTTACAGCTATCTGACACTGAGGCACAGTCGAGCAACAATTTTGTGTTGCCTACTGTGTTGGTAAAATAATTATCAAAAGTATAGAACATAATTATCTGAAACACTGCGAAGAAAGAGTTTGGCTAGGCAGGCAGGGCGATGCATGTTTCTTTTTTCTAATTAAAATAATTTTATTGACTTAAAGAAATACAATTATCATCTAGTCGCGAGCGTCCCTGTACTAGGCGTGGACCCGTATTACTGGGTGCCCATCCAGCAAGACTAAGAAGTCAACAAACAGAGTGGGATCAAAATTAAATTACATATAAATGTCTGTGTGTGTGTGTGTGTTCGTGAGTATGTTTTCGATAAAGATGTGTGTGGTAATGTTACAGGAGAGACACCCGGATGTGTGCGAGTTGCAGCTGTCGCCGCACCAGCTAATCTACGACATGTACAACACCATCTCGCTGGCGGAGATCAAGGGGTACGCCATGATGCAGTTCTCCTGGATGCTGCTCAAGATATACGGCAAAGGTACAATAAAACCTACTAAATGATCATCCGCATATATCGTATGAATGCAACATCACAAAGATATTCTATGATATGATAATTCTATAGTCTTCCGAATGTCAGGCAGCCTTGCAAATAAACGCGGGAAACGTTTTACGTCCGAATAAACCAATCATAAGCAAACTGTCTATTGGTTAACATTTTACATATTCTTGGCTTATTCTCAGGTATAACTTTATACCAAGTTTATTTGTAAGGCCGCAAGAGTTTAATTACTTTGAAAAACCACAAAGTTTTACTTTAGAAAATAGACACTAAGGCTAGGTTGCACCAACTAACTTCAGCAATAACAAACATGTTAAAGTACCGGTTTAGCAACAAATGAGTTGACCATTTGACAATTTTTATATGACGTCATAACTTTAACTGGTAACCGTAACCGTCTAATCGTCGCCTGTTAAAACTATTGTTACTGTTAAACAGCAAAATAGCGACCTGTCAACAGTTTCAAATAAATATCCGATATTTCACATCCCGCAGTCTATGTTAAAGTCAGCGTTGGTGTTAACGTTAAATTTGACTTAAACCTTAACTATAACAGCAATTATCATTTAGATAAGAACACACGAAGCTAATAATGTGTGTAAATAATAAAAAACATTAATTAATTACGCTCGTATAGTAGGTACCTACAGTAAGTACGCAGAACTCTGCGAAGGTTGTGCAATTTGATCCTAATTGATTCACGGAAGTATATTATCGAGGTGCTCTCATTTAAAAACAAAACATTGTACACGCAAAACTATTCGTAATGAAAACGACGATAGCTTTGTTTAATGTTACAATGACGTAGAATATTATAATTGGCAATCAAATTTTACATCAAATAGATTTTTCTACATCACTTTTTTTTATGAAAATAAGGGACGAGACGAGCAAGGCATTCAGCTAATGGTAATTATATGCCCTGCCCATTACAATGCAGTGCCGCGCAGGATTCTTGAAAAACCCAAACATTCTGTGTTGCACTACAATTGCGTTCGTCACATTGAGACATAAGATGTTAAGTCTCATGTGCCCAGTAATTTCACTACAACCAAACACAATAATGTTTACATACTACTGCTTCACGGCAGAATTAGGTGCCGTTGTGGTACCCATAATCTAACCGGCATCCTGTGCAAAGGAGCCATCCACTGGCAAACGACTTAACATTTAACTTCAAAAAATTACGATTCACTAATGCAAACTTTAACTAAAACTAATATTGAAGTATGATTGATTTTGTAATTTATATATTATAATTAAATACATTGTTCTACATGCCTAATATAAATTTAAAGTCTCAATCCCAAAAACAGAAACAAAGAGGCACCTTTAAATTAAATTCCTCTGGATGGCTCACTAGGAAACCCTGTGCAGAGCCAACCAGTGATTACCGTCTGCTATGTAATTTTAAGAAGCAATATCGTTCTGTGTTTACTTAGAAATTGCTTCAATTTATTTTAAACAAATCCGTCTTAACTTACAGTGACAAACGTGATAGTCTACGTCACAATTGAAATTCAAAACATCCTGCTGTGTTCAATTACCGAACTCGCGACCGCACACATAGTTGTTTACATCATACACACACTTAGATAATTTATACCTCTAGATAGACTGTGGTAGCTGTGAACACGTCTAAAAAATTGCGGCGTACTGTTAACGTTTATTTTCAGTAACGCACGCACACTAAAACAATGTGACATACATATCGTAATAAACCTGGCCTATTTTCATGTGTTGTCTAACAGAAATACTCTATCTGAAAACATATTGTATCGGGATAGTGGAGTGACAGCAAAATGCAACTATAACTGGATTTCAATAAATCAATCGCACAATATCCAATTTTACTTGCAGAAGCAACGGCATTAATTATTATATTTTGTTTTTTTGATTGTAAATGATCAAAAGATAATCATAACGTAAAACCGTTTCGACTAATTCATTACAATGAACAAGTTAAAACTACTGATGAATACAAAATAAACGTGCTTATTAATAAAATTTATGCGTAATCGCAAAATTTAAATACACGAGTTCAATTTTAAATTGCCGATACTGGTATAATTAATATGTAAAATGTGACTTTATAATGACTTGGTCCGAAAAAAATGTTTCTTCATATAAATAACTAGCTGCCCCGACAGACGTTGTTCTGTAGATGATAAAACAATACTATTTTATAGGAATTTGCCAATTATATTTCAAAACATCAAGAATTATTTCGTAAAAAATGCTCCCTGTTGTTATAATGAAATTGTTTTACACCAGAACTGTCAAACCGCGGGTCAAAAATACTCTCACAGAAAATATGTCCAAACAAAACAAATATTGGAAATAAAAATAATTATGGGTCCGAAATCGAAATAAAAACTATCCTATCTCTTAAGTTGGACTAAACTGCACTCCATGAAGTAATCCCCATTGAAATCCGTTCATAAGTTTAGGAGTCCATTGAGGACAAACATTGTGACACGAGATTTATATATATTAAGATTGACTAATTTTGCAAATATATCTACATATGTATGGCATTAAAAAATAATACAGATTGCAAAGATGCAGTATGGAATGCTATCCATGGCAGATATCGCAGTATTTTGCAAGACTTCATACATGAATCATAAAATAATTTAAATAATCAACATCAAATTGAAAACTAATAGGAACTAGACATTTACCACATTCATCTATTTCCTTGACAAAATATTCGCTATTCTTTTATAATATGTTCAATATGTTTTGAGTTTTCTTGAGTGTTAATTCCGCTAATATTCGTCTTCAAACAATTCGACACGTGTTTCGAGGCATCCTCAGGCGATGTTGACTCGCCAAACTCTGGCACGAAACTGAGACTTTAGTAAACTTTTGGCAAAATAACGCCTACTTCAATATTTTTTTATAAAGAATGTAGTTCCAGCTAGTAACTAGCACAATGTTAGTAAATTATATCGTATCCCCGCGTAGAATCAAGGAGCAAGTATTGATGTATTTGTATATTATAATTTCAGGCAACTACACTCAGGAGGCGAGCCTAACTCGAGAGAGATACGTCGAGCGGACTGCACGCACAGCTGCCGCGGCCCGAAGTGCACTGGCCATGGCGTCTCGGGATCTCTACCGGTGTGATCCTCCCGAACATAAAGAAGGTCATTCTCTATCATTTGCCCAGTAATTACACTAGCTACGGCGCCCTTCAGACCGAATCACAGTAATGCTTATACATTACTGCTTCACGGCAGAAATAGGCGCCGCTGTGGTACCCGTAATCTAGCCAGCATTCTGTGCAAAGGCGCCTACTTTCGATTTCGTATGTAAACCAAAGTATAATATAAGTAGCTAGAGTTTTGTACTATAAGTGTCGCTACACCATAAACAGAGCTACAAAATCATTTTATCTAATGAACCACCACAAATCAACCACCTAAGAGGTAAAATGTTTCTTACATATTGCCATATTTTATGTCTTCCTTATTCTATTGAGATCAATAAAGCTTCATATGTAAATCCATTTCAATAACAATAATCTGGCTAAGATCGATTTGGGGAACTGTTTCAGGAGAGACATACGCCCAAGTGACCCGGCTGCTTCAGGGCTACATCGAAAACGAGGTGGACATGAACACCGAGCAGACTTGTAAGGAAAACTGCGGTTACTACACCCTGGCGCAGAACCACGGCTGCTTCAAGGACATGTACTGCGCGAGGCAGCCCACGTGCAAGGGTCGCATCATAAACTGCCAGTACATCGACTCAGACATGACCGTCTGTCCGGCGGTGAGTGCCCCACACTTTCTCACTAAGCATTGCGAATTAAAAACCACCCACGACAACGCTTTATTCCCGTGTCATATAGAATTTTGCTTTGTTATTAGACTCCATAAAATCTCATGAAAAATAGGACTGAATGCCTACATTGATAAGTTATTAATTTATTACAGAAAAAAGGAAGCACGCGGCGCTACGAATGGATTGAGTACGAAAACGGGAATAGGTTTGGCCAAATGACCTCAGAGTGTCACCGCGGGAAGACCAAGGTGAAAACAATTTAGTTGATCACGCTTTGTTAGGCTCACTCTTTAATTAATACAAATATTTAATGAGTCATGCATACGAGGTATCATGTGTGCGTGTTGTTTTGTAAATTAATCTACAATTGCACTCGTGGGGAGGTGCACGATATAATGTAGTGTGTGTAGGTGGACTCCTGGTGGCGATGGTTGTTCTGGCACTGCTCGTACTGTATGTGCCTGTGTGACGAGTCCGGGCCGACGTCGGACCGCTACTTCAGCCTGTGGGACGCGACCAGCGACGTCAAGAATAACAAGTTAGTCCCGTCTTATTCGGGACACCCGCACACTCCCGCATAATCTAATATCAACTTTTCGTTCGAAGGTCGACTCCTGGTGGAGGTTGCCCTACCACTGCAGCTACTGTTTCTGTCTCTGCGAGGACGATGCTTACATCGCCGAGCGGTCGTTCAGTTTGCGCGAAGTGCTGGCGGCACACGAGCAGAACAAGTCAGTACCCCTCGGGCGGGTGGATCAATGATCTGTTGTATATAACGACCTATCTTATACATGACCTGCTAATATGGGTGGCGCTTGGGATCAATGATTTTCTTATTATTACATAAATCTATCCATTTTACGGCACTTTTTCCTAATAGCTTGGGTGTGCAGATGTCCTTTGTATTACTAACATGTACTTTGTATCAATGTACAAGGTTTATTATAATGTCGGTTATGGTTGTAGGGTTGTAACAGGAATACGCCTGGTGAAGTACGGCAGGGTGTTCCACCTGCAGATCAGCGAAGGCACCTTCGGGGAGCGCGGAGCGGTAACGCCGGGCGGCTGGGTGCCCGTGCACAAGTTTGACGTCAACGACGCGGGCGTGAGGGAGGGCCAGGACTACCACACGCTGAGCTACGAGCGGCGGGCACTTGATTTGGACGAACTCGACTCGCCCAGGGGACAAATATTGACCGGCGTTAGGTGAACATTACGTCATAGTTTGTGTAATGTGAAATCGTTGAACCCGTCCACTGAGCGCATATTTCCATTGTGACAGATTCAGCGTGATCGGCGCACACCTGCATTTCGAAATTCGCTCCACACCATTCAACTACACGACCGGCCATCTGGCGCCCGAGAGAAGTCAATGGATCAGTAACGACAACACGGACGGAAGTGACGCACCGAGGTAACACAATCATTTAACACTGATATAACATGGTAATCTGTAATTCTCAGGATTAGCAACAGGGAGCTCAATGCAACATTTTCTTCTGTAGCGCAAGGCTTCTCTCTAGTACATAAAATTGAAAATACGTTTTAAGAAGATTATCTTGGCGCAAGGCATTCTGAACCTTTGAGTATATATCAAGAGGATATATATTTGATTCCGCTAACTTCTACAAACGGGATATGGTCTTTCCAGATCACGCCTCGAGCTGTACAAGCCGGACGTGCCGACGCGAGGCCCGCAGCCGCTGCAAGTGGACTCCAAGCATGACCAGTACGTGGAGTTCACCAACAGCGACTTCGAGAAAGATGCCGCGCAGAGCACCGTGCCCTTCGTCGACATACAGCCGGTGGAACCCATGCAAGGTATGTGTTTTTTCTCGTGAATCAAATGCTTTATAATTATCATTGTTGAAATCTAGAAAGATTTTTAAATTTCTTAAAAAACCAGCAATGGATTTAGAATTATTTTCATCAAGTGTGAAACTGAACTAATAGGAGCTTTAGGAGTCTATACTCTCATGGAATCTTCGGCACGGAAACGTACCGAAACCAATTTTAATTAATTTCCGGTTAGTTTAGGTAAATAAATTATTTCTCAACAATTTTTTATATTAACATTCAAATGTTACATGTATGTGTAAGAGGTTTTGCCTATTAGCATAGACAACTCACAATATCCACTCAAATTGTCAAAAATATTATTAAAGCAAATAATTTCAAATTTACGGGAGACATATCAATTATTGATTTCTGGCCTGGCATTGGCCATATTAAAAGTTTCAGGACTGACCAAATGTAAAACATGTATTAAAAAAAAACTATAACGGTTTTTAAAAATGGCACACTCCGAGATTTTAACTTGAGTGATTGTCATTTTTGTTTTTATGTCGTAGCATTGCTTTAAAAATTATTGCAATAGTTATTTGTACGACGTCACTATGAAATAAACAATATGGCGGCATGTCCCCATATTATGTCGCGGGGTTTATACTAAAATAATGACATGTGTGGACAGGCGCGGCGCTAATCAGCGGCGCGGGTATGATACACCGCGGCGCGCGCGGTTCGGGCGGGTTCGTGTCGCCTAAGCTCTTCACGTACGACCACTCGCGACATGTGCACGCCGATCCACCACCAGCTTCGCTTCAGACCGCCGAACCGGATTCTATGCCTATGTCTAACTTTTAGTTCGGTACACATATACTCACTAAATATTACGTAACTTTAAGCTTTTTAATTAAATAAATAACTTTTAAGACTCTACCGTGTGTTTTATTTCTTAACAATTCGACTGCTTTCGTTACAATCTAGTTCTAAACGTATGCACGTGATTATTATGCCTTTTCTCTACTATCGGCAAGATAATCGTTGATCATCGTGTAATCACACGATCCACACACCAATCACCATCCACACGATCCTGGTGTGGTCATTTATTGAGCGGCAGTCCTTCAAGATGGACGTGGAGTTTATAGCTGCTGCTACAATTCATTTTATTTCAGTATACAATAATTTTGTCAATTTAGTGAAACAAAATTTTAGATTAAAAATATTAAGCTATTGCATAGCTTCTATCGCGGGCCTTGAGCGTGGGGACCGAATCCAGAAATTCCGTAACGAAAATAACCTAACACTTACTTACTAGATGTATATAGATATTTCGGCACACTTTTACAGTTGCCGTGGAACAGCGGTTATCACATATGCTCGTTGTGCAGAAGGTCCCAGGTTCGAGCCTGGGGTAAATCTTGATTTTTTTTTTAATTTCTTTATTTTTTTTAACACGTTTTTTTAATTTTTATTATTATGACAAGCATTTTATTTAGTTTCACCTGTCCCGTTGTCTGTCTGTAATCAAATCTTGTAAGTTAAATTTTACTCAGTTCCCGTTTGCTTTTTTTAAAATTAATTTTATTAAAAAAAATACTGTATAAATAAAATAAATAAATAATTATAATTGCATAAGTTGATAAAAAATGCTATGCAATAGCTTCACCGCGGCAGTCCCCGATTGCCACACGTCTTTTTATTAATATTATTTTTGGGTAGTTCTATGAATTTAAAAGTTTCAAAAGTTCCTAGTAGCCATTAAATCGTACTCGCGCTATTTAAATAAAAGGAAACGTGTGTAGTTGTGGGCACGCACACACAACTATACGTATTCCTTTTGAAGCGTTCCCGAAAAACCGACCGTTCCCGATTGTGGAGAGGCGCCATTAGATAATAATATAATATGAAAACATCGCACCAGTCGCCCTTGAAATTTGAGATACAACTTTGATCAGTTTTGTTTGAAGACAGCTCGAAAAAAATCAAACAAATTAATTTTCTTTCTCTTACAGAGAACATAATTTTGACCAATGCCCTCTGGTAAGCAATTGGTCTCTGTAAGAAGTAATAAATATGTAATCTTTAAGGATTAATCTATAAGGAGTAGAGGCAACACCAAAAACATGTCTGGTGTCTGAATCATTATCGCTTCTATACTTAGATTAAGAATTTGTCTGCGCTGCGCTTCAACTAGATACCGCAGCCGTAGTCGCAAAGTGCCGCAACGAATACTACAAGTGGTTGTACGAGCCAGTCTCGAACAATGAGTGACGTTGACGTGCCACATGCTCTGTTAATGTTAATAATTGAAACGAAAATGCCGGGTTGCGTAGTATAACTTTGTAAAAACAATACTAAAATAAATAAGAAAGACACTGGGATCACATATCATATCATCAATTAGTATTTTGTATCTTAAAATAACACCAAGTGTATGTTACAAAATTTGTCAAGATACCACGCACACAAGTATCTAAAAGTTGCCGTAGTTAAAAAGATATTGATCTTAGGTGGTGCGGTGTCAGTTGGAGCCCAGCGGAGACCAATCCTTAATATAAGCTTCTACAATTAATATCTACATGAAGACGTGACGGTGATTGTAGGAGATGGAGGCATTTAACATTATATTGCACAATTCCATTCGAACTTCGTGTCAACAGGAACTGTCTGTATGACACATGCTAGTTATGAGTCGAGTGCTTTAGTCTATACTCTCTTAGACTCTTCGCACGGTACCGCAACCAATTTTAAATTAATTTCCGGTTTGCTTAAGTTAAGAAATTTTCTCAACAGTTTTTCATATCAACATTTTAATGTACAAATGAGGTTTTGTCTATAGACAACTCACGATGTCCATGAATTGTCAAATATATTAACAAAGCAAAGAATTTCAATTTACGAGAGAACTTTCAATTATTTATTTCTAGCCTGGCATTGGCCATATTGAAAGTTTCAGCACGGGCTTTTTGTACAACAAATATTTAAAAAACAATAACGGTATTTAAAAATGGCACACGCGAAAGTAAGTTACATTTTAATTTGAGTGATTGTCATGTTTGTTTTTACATTGTAGCATTGCTTTAAAAATTATTGCAATTAACTTGTGAAAAAGTTATTTATACCATTGCCAAATAATGAGTGCTATTGTAAAATGAGTGCCAGTTTGTGTCATGAGGCGAATCCAAATAGCGCAACTTTATATAATATATAAGGTATAATAATATCTAGAAAAGCTAAAGGATAATACATATTAAAATTATATTACGAACTATGAAGCCGACAGCGCTGTACTATTATGAGTTATGACCTCAAAATAGCACCTTTAAAAAAATTTATAATTTGAGTTTTTATACAAAGGGCTCTGTAATTTATTTATTTATGCATGAAAATTTGGGTTTACATTTTTTTGGTGTTTACCGCTAGACGGTACGGCAAAATAATGTTTGTCAAAACGCATGCTAAGGGTATTGAGATAAAATAGGAAAGCAGTTTAAGGTACACCTCGAATGATACAAACTAAAGCATTAGATTGACCATTTGGTACCTAAACTATGTGCGAAATACAAACAACTCCAGTGTGTAGATCTCAAAATCTAGTACTGTCAGACTAAAGCGCAGTTCTGCGACTAGTTACATCTGCAGTGCTTACCTTGCTAGAAAACCAATGTACGCCACTGTATTATACCCAACTCTTTATGTACAATGTACGACCAGATAATGCCTGAGTTTGAATTTTAAAGAGAGGTTGGACGAATGAGCATTTCTTTGGAATTTGCTTTTTAAAAACTTAGGGTACATCCGAGTGCAAGGGTCTATCATTAAGGACAAGTGTACCAAGAATATTGGCAACGTTGCTGCGTTAAAATAGCTGCCAGCGCTTGGGTTTTAGCCGTATTGAGGCGCGTAGATGGTACTTTGTACATTCACTGCGCCTCTGGGCGCCATTGGCCAAGTATCAGGGCAACAAACGGCAATTTAAAGATTTATATATTTGACGTCTGGCATTCCACAACCACGCGTCTTGCTAAAAATTTCTTTCAGCTACTTTGTGGAATCAATTACCGGCTACGGTTTTCCCGAACAGATACGACTTGGGGACCTTCAAGAAAAAGCATACTCCCACCTTTAAGGCCGGCAACGCATATTTAAACACACCTGTTGTTGCGCATGTCCATAAGCGGTTGTCTCGTCTCTCCCCAACCCGTGAGCCTGTCGCCCGGGTGCCCCCTCTTACCTGCACACGCAGCGGGTGGTACGCGAAGGGCGCCAGCTGGTCGGCCGCGGGCAGCAGGTCTGCTGCTCGCACGGCCATGCTGCGGACGGCGGCGCACAGGAAGGCGGCCAGGTAGCGGTGCAGCGGGAAGTGGAACGACGACGACACATGGGTCTGCACAGACACACACAGATAAGTTTACGTGAAGAACAAGTTTTTTGTCAAATAGGCCTATCGCAGATGAGCACACTTTTAGTACTATCGAGTCTGCGGCACACAAAAAGACTGCATTGCGCGCAAAATGTCTTTGGCAGATATTACACAGACTCAACGCACACGACGTACACTTTTGGTCATTTTGTCG
>CATIXQ010000011.1:14489463-14507692 GCA_949711755.1 Leptidea juvernica
AATGAATGGTAATCATCAAGTTGACGTGGTATACACTGATTTTTCCAAGTGTTTTGACAAAATTTGTCATAACACCCTATTGCTTAAGCTTTGGCGACTTGGAATTCCTGGTGATCTCCTGCGTTGGATCAAGTCTTATATAGAAAAAAGGACTCAAGCAGTTGTTGTAAAGGGTTTCGCATCACAATATAAAGAAATAAGTTCAGGTGTTCCTCAGGGATCCCACCTTAGGCCGTTGTTGTTTAATCTCTATATAAATGATATATGTTCTATAGCCCATAATACTAATATATTACTTTATGCGGATGATACTAAAATCTTTAGAATAATTTAAAATCCTCAAGATTGCGAATTACTACAAAATGATCTAAAAGCAGTTGAAATGTACTGTACTGATAATAAATTATTTCTAAATCTGGATAAATGTTACGTAATTAGTTAAAGCAGAAAACGCAACATAATTAACAACAGTTATACATTAGACGGTAATGTTTTATCACGTGTAACACAGATTCGGGATTTGGGTGTCATTATGGACTCTCAATTGACATTTGTCCCACACATAGATCACATTTTAACAAAAGCGTATAAACAACTGGGATTTGTGTTGCGAGTGACTAAGCCTTTCAAGTCTCCATTGACCTATAAAATATTATACAACAGTTTTGTACGTAGTCATCTTGAGTTCGCTTGTACAGTCTGGCATCCTGTATATATGTAGTAAACATATCGATAGAATAGAAAGTGTTCAAAAAAAGTTTGTAAGATGTCTGGATTATAGGTTTTGTCACGAACATGTGGACTATGAGACTTCAATTAAAAGATTCAACATTATGTCTTTACAGTTTCGTCGCAATTATTTTGATTCTTTATTATTCTTCAAAATTCTCAATAACGTGATTGACGTTCTAGCCCTTTTGCTTAACATTACATTTAGAGTACCCCGTAGATGTGAGCGAAAATGTGTTAGTAAACCGTTATTTAGCATTCCGCATAGCAGGACCGTTTCTGTTAATAATTGTTTTATCAGAAGACTGTGTAATTATATGAATACCCAACTTTGCCACTTAGACCCTTTCATGTTAAAGTCATTGGCTTCATTTAAAAATGCTGTAAACATACATTTAAAAACTTGTAACCAAATTTAGAATTATATTGTTTGTTGTAACTTACTAATTTTCATATCTGTATTGGCTGTTTTAAAAATTAGGGAACTTTAGGTCTAGATTTAATATCCTGTTTATGTAATCAATTTATAAATGCGACCGTTTGTTTCTGTTGAATAAATAAATAAATTATTGAAGAAAGACAGTTATTTAGTGTTGGATGTTAACAGATGCTTTGATGATTTGTTATGTTTCTAAAGTGATAACCCTCAATTATACGATTAATACACAAATAAAATTTGTAAACAAAATTTTATAAACGATGCGGGCGCCGAACCCACAACTTCTCGCGTCCCGTGCGAGTGCTCTGCTAACTGAGCTAACCGTTCGAGTGTGAATTTGTTCGGGTAGAAGCTAATAATAAAACAAATATAAAACCCGTTATGAACTTTTAAATACTTTTTTATTTTTGGTGTGGCGTCATATGTAAATATATCCGAATCAAGTTTTCAATAATCCATGTCATTAAAAATGATGATTCAGATATATGTACATTGAGCTCATAAAAATTGTCATTTATATGTTTTCTGTGCGGTGTACGGACAATGCCTTCCATAGCTAATTACTCCCTCGTGTACCGTAAGAAACTTCCTAAAGACAATTTATTCGTACCGTTAGGCATCGCAGTTCTGCGATTTTAATGCACATTAACTGACTTTCGACACCTATGGACTGAGAACCGAAAACTGTGTCAATACCAACTGCGTGTTACGTACCTTGAAGCATAGTGAGGAAGTGGAACCACATGTCGAGTAGCTCGTCATCCTGCAGGAATAGCAAAGCCACGCTGCGGTGCGACAGCACGTTGTTGAAGTCGGATACCAGTGGCCAGTAGCAGTGCTCCTTCATCACGCGCTGGCTGCAGTCGATCACGTGGTGGACAGTGCCGCCGCTTGCACCCGCGCTGTCGTGCAGTGTGCTCGGCACCAGGATCTAAACACATCCCAGTTATAGACTAACGGCCATTCCCAATATGCAGTATATCTCCGGTTGTAGCCTACTTGAGATAAATTGACTTTTCTGTCCCAATAAACTTATCGACTCATCTTATGCGTACAAGCTGCAGACAGCAAATACAGATATTTGTATGGAAATTGCAACAGTGAACTGGTGATAAGAATGACTTATCGGATATATTGGGGCAGCTTCAGATTATTGACAGCTAATTACTGACAGTAGAAGGTAGTAATTTATCTCTATCTGTAGATAGTATATTGGGAACAGCCGGAAGGTGTCACAAGCTATCTACACTCACACACACATTTATAAGTAACCACGTCGTATTGACATAGATATACTGGACTATTTTACAGTGGAGTGTGTTGTGTTATGTGGGCTGGATGAAAGTTACTTCGTAATAACTTTTTAGATGAACACCACAAATCATTTGACACATAAAAATGGTAAAATTCCGGTGAATCAATAAATATTTCCATATAATTCTCATTTCTACCAATGTTTGTCGGTTGTTTTTATGGAAAACGAGGATAAACGAAGGTACGGGTCACCGCCGCCCACATTTCCTTGCAAACCCAGAGGAATGACAGCAGCGTTGCAGGGTTTTAAGAAATATTGTATTTAATGTCGAAAAGATTCAGCTAAGAAATGGTCAAATGAATCAAAATATTTGAGTTGTCGTTACCTTGGCCATCATGAAGCGCAGGGAGAGCACCATGACGTGCAACAGGTGCAGCTGCTGCACACAGCGCAGGCCGAGTGCCTCGTTGGAGAAGAGCTGAACGGACATGTGGACCACGCGGTTGGACAGAGTGTCGGGGTCAGACGCGCTCTCCAGCACCAGCGGGATGCGCGCGTAGTGCAGCACGAATGTACGTGTCAGCTGCTCCTGCACCACGAGGACAATACGACTCTTAGATATATACATTACATTACATTTTTACATTCTTTATATATATATAAGAGATTTCCACGTATATAGTCACTCATCACGATATCTCTGAAACCATTGAGCTAAAGACTTGACATTTGGTAGGAATATTCTTTTCACCGAGTAGAGGTCAGCTAAGAACGGATTTTCCAAAATTCCATCCGCAAGAGTTTTTTTTATTATGAACAGAACAACGTCTGTTCATAATAAAAAAAAAACTAGTTCTATATATTTACTAAATTAAAAAAAATGTTAAAAATAGTGACTTTACAAATTAAAAAAATATATATAACATTTTCTCCAACATTTTGTAGTTGGTAACAATAATACGATTCTTGAGAATGGCATGGTTAAATCTATTTTTTAAATACCATGTTCTATAGCTACTTTCAGCTAGAAGCCATGCTAGACAAGGCCCACCTCATAAGCGAGAATATGAAATGTTTGACAATTTTAATAAGCTTGATTATGATTTATCATCTCTTATTGAGTCTTCGTGATAACTTCAAAATTTCTATAATCCCTAAATAATGCCTTTAAATAACACAAAAAAAATTTCATTGGAGCATTTGAGTGAGATTTATATTTTTAAAATGTAATTGTATTAATCTATAAACTAATTAATTTAGCATTAATAAAATACATTTCTTGCAGGTTCTATTATTATACTCCTAACATGAATTGGAGCTCGACCAGTAGAAGTTCCTTTTATTCTTACCGGACAAATTTTAACCATTTTATATTTTCTTACTTTATTATTAATCTTATTATCAGTATGATTTTGTTTAAATAATTGAAAAACATATTGATTTGGTAAAAGACAACAATGTTTTCTCAGTGAAAATACTTTCGTAATTTCACACTTACGACCAAGTTTTAATTAGTTTACTACAACTGTATAATGATTATTGACATGTGGCAAAACTCTGGCTCACCTTGTAGTCCTGGTCGGGTAGCATGTTCAGCAGCAGACAGACCACGTTCTGCGGGAACTCGTACTTTATCGTCCAGAATATGAACTCGTCCAACAGCGTGTTGTGTTGGAGGTTCGGCGACAGCGCCGCGAGGTGCCGGTACCTGTGCAAGAACAATTGTATATTATAAATACTAGTAGAAACATGCAGGGCAAGCCTGTCAGCCATTAAGTTGGCATAGCGACATCCCATTCTGCACGGACGCACGCCAAGAAAGGGAAGATATTAGTAGGGCAGGTGAGCTATGCTGCTAATTATACACGAGGATGTGGGTTGCAGCCCGAGCCAATGTCTAGTGTCCAAGTTGCTTACGAGTTTCATACGCACTATTTCAACACACTTGCGAAGAAAAAACACAGCCACACAGCAACAAATGCGATACAAACAAAACATGCAAATTATGGGAAAAGCGCCTAATTTTCTTATTAAAAAATGCAAATGGATTTTCAGAGGCATAGAATCTCTTTGTTGTAACAAAAACATTTGCAGTTAGGTACTACCTCAAGGTGACGAGCGCAATTGTAGTGCCGTTCAGAGTTTTTCTTTTTTTCAAGAATCCTGAGCGGCACTGTATTGTAATGGGCAGGGAGAATCAGTTACCATCAGCTCAACATCCTGCTCGTGTCGTCCCTTATTGGCATAAAAAAAATTAACTTTGCAGGGATGTGTTATAGTTATATGGCCCTAGGAACGATGTAACAAGGCTCACTTTACGAGAAAGTGTGTTGAAAATAATATTATTTTAGTCGGTTTATCCTATACAATTATTTTGGTTAGCAGCACGATTGATGATTGTGTCTCTCATCACTCACTCATCAGGAGGCTGCGGTGCGGGGAAGGCGTCGAGTGCACGTCGGTACATGCGCGTCGACTCGGCCATGTAGCGCCCGTACTCCGTGTCTGGGAACGGGCCTTCCACAAGCTGCCGGTACATCTGCAAACAATCAGCATATCACTACATAATGCATTCAAATTTTCGTACAATATAACAAGTGGGAGGCTCCTTTGCACCGAATGCCGGCTAGATTATGGGTATCCGGTCTGAAGGGCGCCGTAGCTAGTGAAATTACTGAGCAACTGAGACTTGACATCTTATGTCTCAAGGTGACGAGAGCAGTGGTAGTGCCGTTCAGAATTTTTGGGATTTTCGATAATCTTGAGCGTATCAGTAACCATCAGCTGAACGTTCTGCTCGTCTCGTCCCTTATTTTCTTAAAAAAATGTATTGCTAGCTATTTTCCCAAATAGAAATCATCAACTGCATAAGTCGAGAATAAGGCACTATAATACCGTAAAAGCAGTTCTTATTCGCATATAAGAACTAATTGTTATACGGTTGACCGTAATGTTGGAACAAGAGATTATTTAAAATTTAACACTTAAATGACGCGAATAGAAAACAATCGAGAGGTGGATAGATCATGAGGTGAGAAGGGTCGGCCTTCACAGCCTCAATTTAATTCAAAGCAAAATAGTGGAAAAATGTGTCTAAAACGATCGCACGTGTGATGGAAGGGCTCACACCTTACAATATTTATTACTATGTACAGCAACAATGATGCCTAGGAGGCATGCATGGACCAAAAGAAACCCTTATTGAAAATTAAAGGATTTGAGAGTTGAACAAGACATACAAAGATTTACAAACGATACGTCACTTGAATGGTTGGCTCAGTGTAAGACCATTTGGACGGAACCTGAGAGGTTACAGGCTCGGGTCCCGGCATCTTTCGTAAATTTTGGTTACAAACTTATTTTAAAGAATTTATTAACAGTAGTTTACTTGCGGGTTGATGAGCGCCTTAGTCATGGCGGAGCGCATCAGGTCTCCCATATTGTTGAACTCCAGCAACATCTGCACGTATCCCTCACACTCCTGAACAGCCACGCGGTAGTTATCTGAGCTTTCCACTCCACTGCAAGTAACAAATTCACATCTATACTAATATTATAAAGCTGCAGTGATTTTTGTTTGTTTGAATGCGCTAATCTCTGGTACTACTGGTCCGATTTGAATGATTCTTTCAGTGTTGGGTAGTCCATTTATCGAGGAAGGCTACAGGCTATGTTTTTTTTTTCAAAATTAGGGATCCGTAATAAAATTGCTATTTTGTAACACAAGGTGTAAAATCGAAAACCTATTTTTGCGTGCGCTGCAAAAACTATTGACAATAGAACAAAATGATGTACAGGCTATAATATAGGCAATATTTTATTACTTATAAAACTATCGCGTGAATTATACTTTATATGGCAAAACAACGTATGCCGGGTCAGCTAGTTTAATATATTATTTCAATATTTTTCCTGATACCTGAAAAGGTTGAAAAATATGTTGAAATTCTAATTGTGCGTGCGTAATAAGTGCGTGTGCGGATAACTTCGATGGTTTTTCACCTTTACCTGTTTTTAGTGAATATTTGATAATATATAATAATAATTATTTCGTAATATTTTTTTCCATACGCGCCTATTTCTGCCGTGAAGCAGTACCTAATGTGTAAGCAATATTGTGTTTTGGTCCGAAAGACGCCGTAGCTAGTGAAATTATTGCGCAAATGAGACAATACTTATGTCTCAAGGTGACGAGCGCAACAGTAGTGCTGCTCAGGACTTTTGGATTTTTCAAGAATCCTGAGCGGCACTGCATTGTAATGGGCAGTGCGGATTAATTATCAACCTTCAGTTGAACATATCATAAGCCTTCGGAAGGATTTAGCCTCTGCAACTCAGGGGGAGGGCACAAAACTTGCTGTAACCATATATTTTTTTAGACTTCAATAAACGATTATTATTATTTTTGTACATGTCAAAGTTTGATGGTATATGTTTGAACAAAATATTTCGCAAATCCACAGCTTGTAAGAACAATAGGAGCTGGTAAGTAGACAACGGTTGTTATAAAGCATTGCACCTGTTCTCTCTGAAGTGCTGCAGCAACCTCAGTATAAGCCTGGGCATCATTCCCTCAGCGATACACATGAGTTCAGCGGGTGCGGTGCCAGGCCTGGGACACTTGTTGCCATGGTTACTGCAGAATCTGGAACCGATAAAACATTTTTTTATGATTGAGCTACGATCATCATGGTGAATAGCCGCGTTGAGTGTAACCATCAACAATACTTATTATCGGTACACAATACTAAGTCGCACATTTGTTCAAAGTAGGTATTTTATTTTAATAATCACAATTTCAAACGGGACAACTCAGATACATACTTCTAAAGTAACTAAGAGTAAGTAATATGTAACCTATCACACATACTTTAGATTCATTCTATCACACATTCTAGCGCTCTACAAAGCGCAGGTCCGGCCACACATTATGGAGTATAACTGTCATCTCTGGTCTGGCGCACCCCAGTATCAGATCAAGTGGGACTACTTCACTTGGCGTTGCATAGAGACGTCGCTTCATTGTGTTTATTCCACCGCATTTATCACGGGGAGTGTTCTGAAGCGCTGTTTGACAAGATTCCTGCTTTCAAATTCCACCTTGGCACGACAGGCCACAAATTATGATATCATCCCCTCCATCGGGATGTGTGGCATTCCTCCACAGTACTGCTTTAAAGGAACTTTCTTGCACGTACAACCAAGCTTTAGGATAAGCTTCCTCGTGCGGTGTTTCCGGGATGATGCGACATACGTACATTCAAATCGCGTACACCTCTGTAAAAGGCCGGCGCAACGCTCCTGTGATTCCTCTGGAGTTGCAGGAGAATGTGGGCGGCGGTGACCACTTAACATCAGGTGGCCCGTACGCTCGTTTGTCCTCCTCTTCCATAAAAAAATTTGCAGTACCAATACTGCCTTCATAACGAAAAAGGGCACAACTAACATTTTGCTAATATGGAGAAAATCGAGTTTAAAATATTTCTTAGTTTTTGGCGAATGAAAATGTGACTTTTCATCCTAACATTCAGTGGAAAAACATGTTTTAAAACAATGAAAAGGCGCATTTAATTTAATTGTGCCGTTTCATATTAGCTTAAACAACTTAATTTGATCATAAAGTTATACAAACTACATCAATAACTAATAATAACAACAGAAAATAAGATAATAATATAAGAAACAAAAAGCCTTAAAATAATATTTTTACACCTTCTTTTAGATTATTATTTATATTATGTTTTTTTTATTTTAGAACTGTTGATTTTTCTTGGATTTGGGTTATCACAGTGATCGTCAATGAGGGATTCTGGATTCTAGCCTTCATGAATATTTCTTACAACCTTATGGTTATTTTGGTTGTACCCTAGGGTAGGTGCGGGAAAAACGTATAAAAGGCATTTATTTTCTCAAAATTGATACCACTACCGCTTCGGAAACAAATGGTGCTCTGAGAGAGAAGAAGTGGCGCAAGAAACTCTCCCAGCATTATTTTTTTGCCCTAGTTCTTAGGTCTATCCGGTTTTTTTTACTAGTGTGACTTAAAAAGAATATTTCTATTCCATCCATGACAAGTTTAGAAAAGTACTATGCATTTTTTTACTAACTTCTTCCATCTAGGTTACAATTACAAAATATTTTAGTCTCTTGTGATCCTTGATGTTATTTTCTACTTATTGACCTTTCAACGAAAGGACCAAGAAAGGAACTAAAATTGGCTTTGATCATGGTAGAAAATCAGTTTCAAATGTAGAACATCAGAATCAATTTTTGATAGGTCGTAAATCTTTGTCTAATATTGAGTCATCAAAATGAAAATCAGACCATATATCTGACAGTGCGGCACTTTAGAGGTTGTTGTGTCCTAGATATTGTGTGTGCGTTTTGAGTACCACTTGTTGACAGAGTGGGTGACCGTTCTTCTTCTGTGTAATAGCTGCGTAAAAGGTTGCTCTATTTATGACGTGCAACTTCTTCGAAGCCAACAGCTTTGGTGATGATGTCCAGGACAGTGATTTAAAATTTTGATATATAGTTTGAGGTATATTGCATAAAGTATATTATAGTTTGACACACATACAGCCTAGCATAGAAAAGGTGTGGTTTAAGTGGTGTTATTTCCGAAGACATGATAAAAATTAATTAATGATGTTGTCGGCATACCAGTGCAACTTTTTTATTTGTTTTTACATACTTGTGACCTCCATTAATAAATGAATGATATTTGCTACGTAAATATACTTATGCCATGAACTAGATTCTAGAATGTCTCAAAGAAGAGTCTTGTACCAGTTGTATTAGTAATTATGACAGTTTACCAGTGGGAGGCTCCTTTGCACAGGAAGCTGGCTAGATTATGGGTACCACAACGGCGTCTATTTTTGCTGTGAAGCAGTAATGTGTAATCATTCCTGTGTTTCTGTGTGAAGAGCGCCGTAGCTAGTGAAATTACTGGGCAAATGAGACTTAACATCTTATTTCTCAAGGTGACGAGCGCAATTGTAGTGCCGCTCAGAATTTTTGGGATTTTCAATGCATTGTAATGGGTAGGGCGTATCAATTACCATCAGCTGAACGTCCTGCTCGTCTCGCCCCTTTCATTAAAAAAAAAACAGCATATCGTAATTTAGCAAAAGAAATGGAACACAGAGAGATGCTTGATTTTTCCTGTATATAAATTGTTACAGGTCAGTATCGCTTGACGTATGTAAATCATTAGGCTAGCAAAAGATTTAAAAATATACATGTCAAAAATTCTTTAATATTTTTTTATGTTCGACAAATCATTACAAATGGTTTTATATTCAACTTTTCTGCCCACAAATATGTTCCGAATAAATGATGCGGTTTCGGATGCAGTCTAAATAAAATACGAAGTATAAAATTTATACTTTTTTTATTATTTAATAATAAAAAATGAGTCGGTAACAAACAAACGTACATACAGGTATACGTAAACGTACATACAGACGACCTGTATAGCCGAGTGGTTAGCGATCCTACCTACTAAGCTAGAGGTCCCGGGTTCGAATCCCGGTAGGTGCAAGCATTTATATGATGAATATGGATGTTTGTTTCCGAGTCATGGATGTTTTAATGTATTTATGTATGTTTAAGTAAGTATATTGTATTAAATATATCATTGTCTTGTAACCCATAACACAGGCTATATTATATGCTTAACTTGGAGCAAGATAATTCGTGTAAAAAGTGTGTCAATATTATTGTTATACAGGTGAAGCTAATAAAAAGCGTGTAAAATCAATCTAATGTAAGTAACTTTTATTCTAATACATACTAAGGGAATATGTAATAATATTTACTATAATACATAGTTATATATGTATATGCACCTGTTGTACAATGAAATGAGGGGTATTAAAAGACGATTACTAGTGATAATAGTATCGCATGATGCTAATTAATACTTATCATGTTGCAGGCACAACATTATGTACACCCATATTTAGAACGACATATGTAATTATTTTTTGCTTCCGAACACCAATATCTAAGAACAATGGCGGAAAATATCAAGTACGCGAATATCTACTAGTATATACCTTTTTTTATAACAGCGCTATTGCGGTAACACGCGCCGTGCTTGAGTATTAAGCTGAATTAAATTTCTAACAGCTATGGGATTGGTGGAGACTTTTGGCACCTTAGTCCTCCGGAAGGTTTCCAAGGTTTCTAACAAAATTCAGCTTTGTCGGAGGTTTTGTTTGAATTATAAATGTCTATTTCGATATTCATATTCTATACCTTAATATATATAAATTACGTGACACGTTGTTTGTCCGCGATGGACACCTAAACTAATGAACGGATTTAAATGGGGATTACTTCATGGAGTGCAGTTTGGTCCAACTTGAGAGATAGGAAAGTTTTTATTTAGATTTGGGACCCATAATTATTTTTATTTTCAATATTTGTTTGACAGTTCCGCTGTGCAAACAACTTCATTATAACAAAAGGGAGCATTTTTTACGAAATAATTCTTGATGTTTTGAAAAATTATTGGCAAATTCTTGTAAAACAGTATTTTTTTTATTATCAACAGAACAACGTCTGTCGGGTCAGCTAGTACCTTATATGTTTTGAAACCTCGAATGAGATAGAGACATTGGCTGTGATTAATTTGTTGGATGTGAATTAGGTTCTTTATGTTATCCGCGGAAGCAAGCGACCGACCGGCTTCAATCAGTATTAGGTATTGTTGACACACAAAGAACGGGGCCAACGACTGCCAGGTAAAAAGGTGTCTTGCTAAAAATACTCTTTCTCTCTCGTTGTACAACTTTGTTTCGTCATCGTTCTGAATTTTTCGACAGCTCTATTAGGTGCAGACAACACTAATTCACTTTATTTATTCAAATCGGCTTAAGGTACCTACGGTTCGTCGGAGTTGGCACTGTCTAGTTTCGGACCATTCGGTGAGGGTGTCTGTGTGAGGCGGGACGTTACCGCGAACTAACTGATGAAGGACCTTCGAATAGTCCGAAACTAGTCGATACCAACACCGATGAACCATGAATAAGGCCCGGTATCCACGTAAAGCTAAGAGGAGAGTAGATAGCGACGAAGCTGTCAGGATATTTCCACCAGAGCGGAAAGATGTGAGCTGTTTTTATAGCAACTCTTTAGGGTGTGCAACGCGCGGGCAGAAGGTAGCGGGGAAAAGGGCGGGCGAGCGCAAGCCACCCGGCCGCTCGGTTACACGCATCTGCTCTCCGCTTGATCCATTACCACTGAAGCTAAGCGGAGAGGGGATGTGGAAATAACGATCTCTGATTAGTTATCAAAATACATCTCCTCTCCTTTCAGCTTTGGTGGATACCGGGCCTAAATTCGGTTTAAATAAAGCCTGAAAGATTCAAAAACTCTTTGTAATAGCTACATATTATAATATAATATTAAAGTTTGATCTTGTACAATACAAAGGACAGAACCAATGACTAATATCAGTAATGTTAATACAATAATGCTATATTAAGAGTTGACAGTATAATCGAGTAGGCAGACTGCCGGTGACGTCATCCTACGCCGCGGCCTCCTCTACTCCACTTCAATCAATCGGTCAAGTTTACGACCTACTTACTCAACGCACTATTACCTCATAAAAACTTTTTATATTGTTCTGGCTGCAAATACATATCTCAATGTAGGAGTAGATAATAATGAAACCACTAAAGCATTTTTATTGAAGGTTTAAAGATATCCCTACTAATATTATTACTGTGAATGTAGGTTTGTATATTACGCTTTCACGCCGAAACTACAGAGCCGACTTTTATAAAATTTAGAACAGAGATAGACTATAACTTGGGACAAGGGCTGAAATATGGGATAGAAGTTTATATGGAAGTTATTCAGCGTTATTATACATGATGTTACCATGAAACTTTGTATTTAGGCAATTATTAATTAGAAATAAATGTATATTTGTTTAGGCGTTTTTGAAACTTCCCCCTGAGTGGGGATGAAATTAGTAATAAAAGTTATTGGTAAGTAGTCGAAACAAAGTCACGCTTTCACGCCTAACTCCGAATTCAATTTTGATAAATAGACTACACCTTAAGAAAGGAGATAAGGTACTTTTGTTGTAATAAAAGGGCCTGAACGGGTTGAAATAAGGGATCAACGTTTGCATAGGAATTCTTCTCAGAAAACTCACCGCCTTTTTAGATCGCTGTACAAGACATGTAGTAAGATATTACATTTGATGCACAACAACGAGTTAATGGAAACACCGAATTCAAGGAGCACCTGTTCAGAATTGGTCTGACAAATTAACTATTTCACGCGATCGAAGTTGCGGGTTTAAGCTAGTACATTCTTAGAAAGACAATAGTCACTTGACAACAACTTGCCAAAGAATAAAAATAGTTAAAAAAATGCTAAAAAACACGCTTTGGTTGAAAAGATAATTAAGTCATCTCGTCGTGGGTTCTCTCTGCATCATCATCAGTGCTCAGAGGAGCTGTTCGGGTTGATTCCAGAGGTCGAATTCCACCGCCGGATATTACGTCAAAATTCCACAACCGCGCGTTTTGCAAGAAATCCACAACCGCGCACAGCCCCTTTGGTATCAATAACCGGCTGCTGTTTTCCCGAGCCGATACGACTTAGTGACCTTCAAGGCCGGCAACGCATCTGTTGACCCCTGGTGTTGCGGATGTCAATGTGCATTTGCCTCACCACTCACCATCCCGTGAGCCTCTTGCCCGTTTGCCCCCTCTTTATATAAAAAAAGGTGCTCTTAAAAAATGTGAACGTGCTGTGAGGACTCACCCGTCCTCCTTCATGACGGAGTTGTCGCCACAGTCACAGGCGCCGCCGGCCTGCGACAAGAACATGTTAAAGTCGTGAGTGGAGTGGTCACCGCGGTGGAAGCACTCACGGCAGATGGACATGCAGGGCGATATGCCGCATGTCCGGCAGCGGTATGCCACGACGCGCGGGATCCACACCAGCCCGCATTTGTCGTGCTTGTCGTAGCTGCGCACTGCAAACAAAAAACACATCACCGTTATAATGATATTCTTTTATGAATATAAGGTACGAGACGAGCAGGAAGTTCAGCTGATTTTAATTGAAACGCCCTACCCATTACAATGCAGTGTCGATCAAGATTTAAGAAAAACCCAAAAATTCTGAGCGGCACTACAATTGCGTTCGTCACCTTGAGTCATAAGATGTTAAATCTCATTTGACCAGTAATTTCACTAGCTACCGCGCCCTTCAGACCGAAACACAGTAATGTTTACACATTACTACTTTACGGCAGAAATAGGAGCCGGATATTCAAGGCACTTTCCAAATGGAGGGAATTAGTCCTTCATTCAGTTCGGAGATTATATGCTTAATTTTTTTTTCATTCTATCATAGTATCGAAGTTAGCCTCTATTTTGAGTCATGCACGCACACTAACACAAAGTGAAATACAAATCGCGAGCTTGTCGTAGACGTGTCTGGTGTTACACCAGAGGAATCTCAGGAGCGTCGCCGGCCAAAGGACGGTTCACGCGCTTTTTTTGAAGGTTGGCTACCTGTCGTATCGTCCCGTAAACACCGCACAAGGAAGCTCATTCCACAGCTTTGTAGTACATGGAAGAAAGCTCTTTGAAAACCGCACTGTGGAGGACCGCCACACATCCAGTAGGCCGATTCACGTATATTCTAACGATCCAAAAATCGTTGTAGTTCAGAAGTCATCCTATTGAAACTTGGTCCAAAATTGGTATTCACGTACTGATTCGATAGCACGACAACTCAATAGGACTGAAACTCGGCGATTTATCAACGACTTGCGATAGGACATTGCCAGTCTAATTCTACTATTCGTTTATTTTCTACGTTATTCTTTTAAATATGTTTATTATTATATCAGAGTCTTTTGCTCAGTTACTAGTACTCAACCTGACAATATTTGAAGACGTATAGTAGTAAAAAGGTATGGTATAATTATTTTTATACAGAAATTAAAAGGCTGAAAATGAAAAGTCGTACCCAAATTGTAATAAAAAAAACCACCGTACATCAAAGTCAAACTGGATTTTCGCCCAAGTGTAGGTAACTCTTTCTCGTCTCGTTTTGTTCAATTAAACAAAATGAGCTCGAAGAATATTGTAACCGTGCGTCAGCTTTAATTACTTACTGAGCTATTTTAGTTTTTTCATAAAACCTACAATAAGTACCTACTTACAATATTTAATAAATAGTTAAGTAGGTACTTAATTAGTCCAATAACATAGGTAAAGGTAAATAAATACCTTCTCTTTATTCTACCTCTTCCATCCTGAGTAAGAGGAAAATAAAAATGTTTTTTGAATAACTCAACATCATTGAGTGCTTTAGTCACCTGTCGCACTGCTCTAGACACTGTACGTTGAGATACCTACCGAGTTGAAATTACTCTGACCAACAATGGTTTGGTAAGATCCTGTAGCATAAAACGCTAGTGCTATTAATACCTATAATGTAAAAAAGCACATGATTTTATTATTTACTAGCTGACCCGACAGACGTTGTTCTGTATATAATAAATAAAATAATGTTTTTATATGAATTTGTCAATAATATATCATAACATCAAAAATTATTTCGTAAAAAAATATGCACCCTGCTTCGTAATGAAATTGTTTCACAGCAGAACTGTCAAACCGTGCGTCAATAAATTCTCTCATAGAAATTATGTATGGACACATCAAAGGAAAAACAAATGTGTGGTTTTTATTTAATTTAGCAGCATTTTCCTTTTTTTTTTATGAAAATATGGGACAAGACGAGCAGGACGTTCAGCTGATGGCATCTGATACGCCCTGCCCATTACAATGCAGTGCCGCTCAGGATTCTTGAAACCCCAAAAATTCTGAGCGGCACTACAACTGCGCTCGTGACCTTGAGACAAGATGTTAAGTCTCATTTGCCCAGTAATTTCACTAGCTACGGCGCCCTTCAGACCGAAACACAGTAATGCTTACACATTACTTCTTCACGGCAGAAATAGGCGCCGTTGTGGTACCCATAATCTAGCCGGCATCCTGTGCAAAGGAGCCTCCCACTGGTGACTTTCCTATTTATTCACCTTTTAAACCTTCTCTGGACTTCCACAAATAGGTAATTCAAGACCAAAATTAGACAAATCGGTCCAGCCGTTCACGAGTTTTAGCGAGAATAACGAACAGCAATCCATTTTTACATATATATAGATTTCATTAAAGTCTTAAATATAGTAAATATCTAGTCAGATAAGTAGGTAGGTACCTACTAAGATTTTTCTTGGTAACTACCAACCTAAATATGAAACTAAGTATAGTATTACGTTCTCATGGAATTAGAGGAACGAGGTCTTCAAAAAGACCAAGGACTAAATCCTTGGTAAAGCGAAATGTTTTCACGAACTCTGTATCTGTCATTACGAAAGCAAAATATTTGTTGATCCTCATATTATTTCAGCGTCGACGTTCTCTTCGCCGGCCTTCCCTTTCGGAAAGATTCAAAAGTAGCCCAAGACAAGCTAATATTCATGTTTATGGAAAAACTTTCAACAGCCAACAACTGCAAATTATTAACTTCAGTTCAGCGACTTCTCAGACGTTCGATCTGACATAAAATCGTTTGTAACCGATTGTAAAAAGATAGCAGAATACCACTGACACAACGATTGAAGTCCGTCTAGCTGACGTGAATCGTTTCGACGTAGATCGTTTCTCGAACGTGCGATTTAAATCACGTGAATACGAATCGTAGGTGAACGACAGATGTCGCTGCGATATCGCTCATGTAAAATTAGGTGAATCGGGCCGCAGTTGGTGGGGACGATATCCTAATTTATGGCGTGTCGTGCGAAGGTGGAATTCGGCGGAAGGAATCAGGTGAAACAGCTCTACGGAAACAAAAACAGCTATCCCCGTGATAAATGCGGTAGAAGACACACAATGAAGCGACGTCTCTACGCAACGCCAGTTTGTAAAAAAAATAGTAAATTGTATCACTTTGAAGATATATACATACTCGTTTATATATAACTCTTAATTTTTTGCCCGTTTTTTAAGAGATAGCTAGCAAAGACAACGGCTGACATACATGTATCTGGGTCAACACCGCACTTGTGAAGCATAGAGGAACAAAATGCCATCCTGGTCGCCCAACGTAGGTAGTAGGTTCCAAGAAAGTATCTAGCCGAACAGTTTTCTCTTTGGAGTTGGCATCTAGCATGGGCAGCATTGTCGTTCCATGGTGTCCAAGAGTCGAGTACAAAGCAAAAATAGGGCTCAAAATATTGCCCTTCTCTGCCGTATGGAAGCGGGATGTCATTCTCGAGTTAACTGTGTTATTAATTAGCGTATAACTAATGATATACGTAAAAAATCATTAAGATAAATATGAAAAAACTTGCGTAACGGCATTCCTCTGTGAAAACTAGCAAATTATCTCGATTGTGTGCGCATTGCGCAGAGTAATTAACAATGGTTGCAAATCTAGCGAAGGGTAAACGATAGGTTAACGTACATAACGTTGCCCTTATTACAAGACTATTGCATTAAATATTAATTACTTCAGGTTGCGCTTCCAGGTTGCAAGTTATGTTGCACAAAAAGAAAGTTTTGTGTCAGCCCTGATGTACGACTGAAGTTTACTCTATTTTGTCATGTGTGTGTGTGCGAGTTTTAGACCACGCTTGATCTTACTCGTCACATTAATAATTTCCGATAGATATAATATCCGACAGGGCTATAACTTAAATTCAATAGAAATTATATTACTTAGTATGTACATATTAAGAAAACGCCGACTCGGATAACTCTCGAGACGACAGAGTTACGGGGGACAATGTGCCTGCAATTTTTTGATACCACTGGCGGTATTGAACGTGACTCGCCAGTACTTGACGAGTAAATTAATATTTCTTAATCAAAAAAACTGCTTATCAATACAGATAAGCAGTTTTTTCTTTATATTTAGAGTAACGATTGAATTCGCCCTTATTACCAACCGAGTTGATAGATTATCATGAAAAAAAAAAACTATTTTTCTTTAAATTCGTAGAAAAATACGTAGAAAAAAAGTATTCAAAATTATTATAAGTGAACTTATTACACATGTAAGGTATCATATTTCAGCAGTTTATGTTACTATCTTGCTTTTACACGCCATATTATTATTTTATCAGTAACGAATAATATACAAAACTTAAATAGAAAAAAATTACATGTGTTGTGGAGGTGGAAAATTTTCTATCATCTTTATTACAGTAGTAGACTGGTTCTAGAGTTTAATAAACTCTTTTTTTGAAGCGCATTATACTCTCGTGAGTCATACGTAAAAGTAAAATAATTGATAGTTGTTATAGCGGCAAGTCATCGGAGGGAAAAGCCACTTGTTGTCGAGGTGAGATACACATGACACGAGGGTGGACGCACGTGGGGCGATCAGCTGGTCGGGGTCAACGATCGCGCGCGTTAGGACCCACTACCGAGCACCGAGTCAACGCACTGCACTGAGCAGTTGAGCACTTTGCCGAGTGGCGACTGGCGAGTGACCGTCTGCACGACGCACCACTTTAAATGCACACAAAACGTTTCGAATGTAACCTTTTTCATGTTCTATGAGGCTCGGACTTATTTAGCTGTGCTGTGAAATGGCAACCTTTAATATAATTGCAACAGGCTTTGCAAATTAATTGGGATACCTACTTATTAGACCAGTTTTGAGGACACCGGGAAAATACTAAAGAATTGACTGTCTTTTACTTCGCATACTTTTTTTTCACACGATCCAGGGGGGGTTCGCAAATTGAT
>CATIXQ010000011.1:14507702-14609866 GCA_949711755.1 Leptidea juvernica
TCGCATACTTTTTTTTCACACGATCCAGGGGGGGTTCGCAAATTGATGTTCGCTATACTATACAGACATGGTTTATATGGTACCTCCGTACTATAGTCACAAAACCGAGTCGAAGTAAAACGATAAATAAATTTAAGCTAATGTGTTCGAAACATCACCGATAATAACACAAATTTAAAATAATTACCTTGTCTTCCAATCTAAGAAAACAGTAAAATATATAAGATGAGACCACCAAAGTTTTGGACAAAATAAACAAAAGATTAATATCAGCCATTCCTTATTTATTTATTTTTTTTCAAGTCCCGGATTGATCATCGAGGGGTCCCATTGAACATCTGCTGAATGAACGTGTAAGATGAAGAATATGTGCCCTCATTACATTTTAAATTATTTTTGAAGCTGAAGAAATTACAAGTAAACTTTCAAGAGTATAAAGAAATCATAAAAAGTATTGCGATGTCTAGTACCTATGGATTTAGCGGTTCACTTGAAATCATCACAGCGTTACATAACCAGCTCGTATCACGCACGACAGCTTATGGATTAGCAGCTCTATTCCTACAGACCACGCCTGTTCAACAAGCGTGTCGGCTCCTGCAATAACTATCTATATTTCAGCCTCTCCTTACCAATCTAATGGATACCGGTGATAGGCATATTATAGGAATTCAGTTTATTAAATAAACCTATTACAAATCGCCTTGAAAATAATATGAATACTTAAATACAATGCCCCTAACATTTTATCACAAGCTAGTTTCGTCGCAGTTTAATGAACAAAAATACAAGTGTCACAATAAGATCAATTATTACTCGTAATAAGAATTTTTACTAACCGACTTTACAAACAAGAGGTTTATTCCGAATTTAGCAATGCTTATGCTAGTACCTACTCTTAAAAAGTGTGATATGCTACAATTTAATAATACTTTTGTCTTATAGGGTATATGCATGATTTTAACAAATTCTCTAACTGTTTTTTTACATCCGAAAAGTTACACATCAAATCATTGATAAAAACCTTCTTATTGAATTAAAAATAAATATTATTTTACGGCAATATATTTCGGCTATTCAAACGCGCTATTTCGGTTTCTGTGACGTCAGAGTCTATATTAAGAATCAATATTGTACTAATAAATGTATGGCCAGTTTTTTCTTTCGGATATATTGCGAATTCCGCTGAACCGATCGGAATAATTCTTGTAACATTAGATGCAGCGTGTTTCGGAGAAGGTTTTAGTATATGATATGATTAAGTAAGAGGTGATTACTTATCTGGAACCCATATTTTTTTTGAGTAAGAAATACCTATAAATTCGCAATACAACTAGTTAAGTCAATGACATTTCATTGCCGGTACTTGTCTTCTATAAACAAATTTGTAATAATTCTGGTGAAATATTAAATATAATTTCATTTTGTGATTTATAAAATAATTATTAATAAGGGCGCTAATAGCTAGTGAAAGACTTCTTATGTATCAAGGTGACAAGTGCAGTTGTGGTGCCCCTAAGATTTTTTGGGTCTTTCAAAAATCCTGAGCGGCACTGCATTGTAATGGGCAGGGCTAATGGCAATTACCATTAGCAGAACATCCTGCTCGTCTCATCCCTTAGTGACATTAAAAATAATGACCAAAAGCAAAAACTTAATTATTTTCAAAAAGTGCACTAGATAATAATTATTTGTTCAACAAGTGAGCAAAGTTATTTTTTGCTGCGAGTGATGACTTTAAATCACGAATTGGCGGAGTAGTCTAAAATTTTATCAAGAGCATAGCGAGTGATTCTAATATAGACTACGGAGGTAGTGAGTGATTTAAAGGCACGAGACAAAAAAAAATTTGCTCTCGTGTGAAACATACAACTTTTCACCTCAACTAGTGAGAAAAGTGTTATACGTTATATAGTAAGAGAGGTGGTATTGTGGAGAGGTGAAAATATTTTTCCTAGTTCCAAGAGACTCAACTATCCGATCGATGTGGTGTAAAAAGTAACGATTTGACCGCGTACAACGCAGAGCTGCTCGAATTTTCGGGGACCCATTGCTCTGTGAACGGCTAGATAACGTTGCGTAAGGACGTCGCTTCATTGTGTGACTTCTGCCGTATTTATCACGGGGGGGTATTCCGAAGAGCTGTTTGATTTTGGCACATTCGTCTAAGCCTTCCTCCACAGTTCGGTTTTCAAGGAACTTTCTTCCACGTACAACAAAACTGTAGAATGAGCCTCCTTGTGCTTCCAGAACAATACGACATGGTTATTGGGTACCTTCAAAAAAAGCTCGGTCACGTTGCACGTGATCACCGCCGCCCACATTAACTTACAACACCAGCCGACCTTTTATAAAAGCGTACGCGCTCTATTGAAGGTAACCTTGTCATATGGTACTGGAAATAATGAAAATCTAAAACTCTTGTTACACGTGAAAATGAACCTAACGCGAGAAAATATTCGGTCAGTGATTTATTATGACTTTCGTGGGCTTACTCAACAACAAAGCTATGATAGGCTGCGATTAGCATTTCTTAATGAAGCCCCATCTCGTGCCCCTATTTACAATTGGTTTAACGAGTTTTAGGCTTTTGTGTATATGTCAATAAGTGGTTTTCTCCGTGTAACTGTTCTTTATTGAGTGAATATAAATGAAAAAAAAAATATATGTTATTTATGTGACTTTAAATTTTAGTTTGAACGTTTGAAATAATTCTTATAATGTTATAAATACATGAAAAAAAATCTCAAAGTGAAGCCTAATTTGTTTGAATTTTTGTAACTACTTCTAAACGGCATTGAATTTCAGTATTTTTCTTTCGCATAAATTTTTGACTAGATATTTTTCACAAAGTGTACGATTGGCGACTCAATATAATGACTTATTAGGTTAAAAATAACTATTCCTTGTTTTCTGTATAAATTCGCATGGGCGGGTCCGTGCGCGGGCGTCAGTATACGTCGGACTGTCGGACGGAGAGGTCACGCTACTTGTTGTAATTTTATGGTGCACTAATTCGCGCATCCCGCTTTAGTGATACTTGTTTCATTTTAGTATGACCCCCGAGATGGCAAGCAGATATGGTACTTACAGTGTAAATAATAAAATTTCATTTTCCGCGCTTGGACGCTTATTTATATTGTCTAGTTTAGTAAGTAGGGTTTTAAATTAGTGTAGTGTACTATCTATAGTATTACTGTGTATCAAAAATATCGATACCTACTATCGATAGTTATTCCAGAAGATTCTGTTGATTGTTTTTGTTTCAATTCATTTTGTTCTGTTTTTGTGCACAGACTTAGTTTACCTCGCTTCGCTCAAATACACGCCGCAGCGAAGCGATACGGCGAGCGACTGCGGCATCCTAGTTTACTGTATAGGTATTGTGTGTAGTGTCTTTAACAAAATATTTTGTATTTTTTTCTTTTCTCTTTTATTTGGAAAAAAACAGCTATATATTTTACATGGTTTTAGCCTTAATTTAGAAAAACACTGTATAGGTATTGTGTGTAGAGACTTTAACAAAATATTTAGTATTTTTTCTTTTCTCTTTTATTTGGAAAAAAACAGCTACATATTTTACATAGTTTAGTTTTAGCCTTAATTTAGAAAAATATAATAAGCCAGCAAAGTTTTCACAAACGTGTAGATTCATAATTGCCAGATTAATTACTCGATCGGGTACAACTAGGCTCGCATACTACACTAAAGTTATAGATAAAGGTAAGGGTTGCAGCTGCAATCAGGTAAAGAGTGACACATTTCCTGATCTCAGATACAAACCTCCCGTACTTATGAAATAAAATATCAATTTGTTGGTATTTATTGCTATACCTATCGCATGACCTTTGGAGAAATTTATTTATTTATTAGTTACGATTAACTCATAGTATGTTCAAATCGAACACTCATTTTATCGAGTGTATTATAATTAGATTTTTGGATCATAGATCACAATTAACTTATAAAATTATAATTGAATTTATTCCTTTACAGCATTTTATATTAACATGGTTAGTGTTTTTTTCAGTGTAACAGTTTATATTAACTGTTATAACTTGTAGCACACTAAGCGATATCATCGCAGTTACAGTTGCACGTGTCTAAGCTCTAAAGCTGTTATAATTAGGTATTTGATAAGTTTTTGTCTAAATAAAATATTTTTAAAGGATTACAACGTGTGTAATTGTACTCTTTAATATTTCTGTTGTATTTGTTACATTTAGACGTTTCTTCTTGAAATAGATATTTCCAATGATAGCGATAGAGTACAAATAAAACATAGTTTAAAAATTTAGGCTAAGTTCATATGGCCGCGCGGTACCGCGCGGAACTACGAACCGCGCGGCACAAGATCAATATAAACGATAATTATCGTCTACATTACCGCGCGGTACCGCACGCCAACGCGCGGCGCGCTCTGACCCGCGCGCAAGATCTAGAACCGCGCGCTGCCGCGCGGCCCAAGTATTTCAAACCTGTATCGACCTGTTCAGTTGATCCGCGCGCCTTGAGACGGAAAGACACATAGATCGATGCAATGAGTACCGAAGATGACATTGTGCCTATCGATTTGCTTATCGACGAAATCGAAAAAAGAGATGCGATTTGGAATCTTAACTCTAAGGATTATTCAAATAAAATATTAAAAAGAAGGTCTTGGGAAGAACTAGTTTTAATTTTTTGCAAAAATGATGATTCCGAAGAAAAAAAGAAAAATTTGGGTAAGTTGTTTTTTAATTAGTTTTATTTATTTAAAATAAGTTTTATAAAATCATCACCTATTACACCATTTTATCTTGCCAATCTAATTTACCTTCAGTAACAAAATAATTTGTGAATTTAGTTCGAATATTATCTACTTCATGGATTGCTCGTCCACTGTTAGTTGGATTCACATTAGGTAATGGCGCTGGATTGATCATATCATCCTGATTTATACCATCTCTCATCCTTACCAAGTTATGTAAAACACAAATAGCTTTGACGATATCAACAGCAAAATCTATCTTCACGTCTATTGGCCGGTGTAAGATACGCCACTTGTTACACATTATGCCAAATGTACATTCGACATACCTTCGTGCTAAAGAAAGGCGGTAGTTAAATATTTTTTTTTCTTTTGACAACATTTTACCACCATAGGGTCTCATCAAATTTTTAGTCATAGCGAAAGCCTCGTCAGCTACAATTACGTATGGTAGTTTAAATGCATCGCTCTCATTATTTGTGATAGATCTAGGCTCTGGTAAGTTCAACGAATTTTCTGAGAGTTTTTTGAATAATGACGTTTCCTTGAAAACACCCGAATCACTGTCTTTTCCGTAAGCTCCAACGTCTATCCATATGAAGCAATAGTTAGCATCACATAAAGCCATTAAAACTAATGAGAAAAAGTGTTTATAATTGTAATACATTGATCCTGATTCTGGTGGCTGTATTAAACGAACGTGTTTGCCGTCCAACGCTCCAACACAATTTGGAAAATATGCTTTATTTTCAAATTGTATAGATATTTGTGTCCAGATTTCTTTTGTTGGTGGACTCATGACCAAAGTTTTTAAATTTCTCCAAAAAACTTGGCACACTTGCTTAATTATACCCGATATCGTAGACTTGCCAATTTTATAACCATATTGTAACTCTGCAAATGAAGAACCAGTTGCTAGGTACCTGTAACATAATAGTTATTTAAGATACACGTGCATAAAGTAGATCTTTACCGAATAAGTGCTACAGTGAAAACACAAGCATAGCGAGTGTTTACAGTGTGGCACGCGAGCATAAAGTGCATATGCTCACGTGCCACGATAAATATTCCATTTCTATTCCTACTCCTATTCCTCGTCAAATTCCTATTCCCATACCTATTCCTACCCCTACTTACTCCTATTCCTACTCCTATTCCTATTCCTAATTCTATGTCTATGTCTATTTCTTTTAAGGAAATCTTTACTGAATAAGTGCTACAAAGAAAACACATTCATAGCGAGTGTTTACAGTGTGGCACGTGAGCCTAAAGTGCACAAAGTACAATTTGCATAAAGTACGAGTAGGTCATAAGGACTCTTTATGCACCCGTATCGTACAACATTTTTCAATAGTTTTGCAATGAAAACTAATAATTAATTATTTACTATCTAGGATCGATTTTGCAAAAAAAATGGAAAAATTTACGAGATGCCTATGTAAAAGAACTTAAGAAAACAAAACATTTGAAGTCTGGTTCCTCAGCATCAACACCATCTTCATTTTCGTATTTCCAAAGATTGTCATTTCTTAAACAAGTTGTCCAGAAACGAAAAACTGACAACAGCCTTGATGTTGCGGAAGTTACAGAGAATCCTGATTTGGATAGTGCAGTTAACAGCAGCGGCGTTCAAGCTTCAACAGAAAATGTGCCCCGGAAAAAATTCAAACTTCACCCTGCCGATGAACATTTTGCAAATCTTTTACAACAAAGCATAAATACTCGAAATAATAATGCAGCAGAAAAGAAAGATGACGATGAAGATAAATTATTTTGTCTTTCATTGGTTAGGGAAATAAAAAAAGTTCCTGAAAACCGGCGTTTAAAACTGAAAATTGAAATTTATAATTTATTAGAACGATACCAAGCTACACGAGCACAGCCACTTGAAGATTTTAACTACCCGTCTACTTCATATAGCTCACAACGACCACCCAGAAACTATCATGCTTCATTTCAAAGTTCTCAATATAGCAACCCAATGCAGTACTCTGATAGAGAATCAACACAATATGGCTATACAACTAGTTCATACACTTCACCTCCCACAAGTTCATCGCAAGCAACATCACCCCCGGGTGATGTTACTTGTGACCCGTCATACGAAGATTCTCAAGAATTAGATCTGTTCAATTAAACTAAAAGTTAATTTGCCAAGAAGCCTCGCTCATAATTTCTTATTTTTTATAATTTTTACTGTGATTATGATTAATAAACAGTTAACTTACCGCAATGTTACAATGAGTTTTTCTTTTGGTGATATGCAATATCTTACAGCATTTTCACTGGATTTTAAATCATTTTCAATGAAATCGTATAAAAAATCAAAGGTTGCAACTGACATACGGAAATAATTAAAAAAAATTTCTTCATGTAACCTCAACTTAGGGTATAAGGTGACAAACAGGCTTGAAGAAAGTCTGTCACTTAATATTGGATGCACCCAGTATCGCCTTTGTCGTCTTCTGCGACGTCTCAGTCTTCTATATAAAATCCACAAGCAAATTGCCTCCTCCACGTCCATTGTATATCAATGTTAATGCCAGACTGGCGCTCGTATATACCCTGTCATGTGAACTCTCACATCGCGCGTCGGCGCGCGGTGCCGCGCGGCCATATGAACTTAGCCTTAACCTTTTAACTATGGAAAATAAATAAATCTCAAACAATAGCACGAATAATTATTTACTTTTTTATATTTATTTTTTATTTATTTATATATTTTTATAAATCGAATAACAACTACAAGTTATACTACCCAAAAGCCGGTGCACCAATGTTATGCCAATATACATACATTAGACGTTAAAAAATAAATATATTAGTTATTATTCGTTTTCGTACGAAAAAGTAAAATGGAAACAAAAACTTTTTTGCACACTGTACATTGCCCAAACGACATTTGAGCCAGATGTCGTGTTGATTCGCCCGAGTTGTATCATTGAAATAAAATGTACCTACCTAATAAAAACGACAGTCAGGACACACAAAAGTGTTTCAGTTCAATATTCCTTTATCAATAGGATATTATAATTGATAATTGACGCCAAATAATATCGATATTTTCGATACACAGCAATACTATAGTATAATTGAACCTAAATGTTCAATGTTATATCGATAGCCTTATAGATATTAAAGATTATTTCCGGCTTATAATAAAGTATCGATAGTTTGACAACAGCAGCCCGCACGCATAACGCGACGATGGCTCAGTAACAGATTGCAGCGCGGCCGCACGGCTAGCTGCGCTAAAAATAGTGGGGGTCCGGAAGGTGGGGGGACAACACCTCGCTCCGCCCAGTTACTCAAGGCCGTTGGCGGATACAGCAACCTTAAGCGTGGACGTAGCAATCTCAATGATGATCCGCGTGAGGGTCGTCCTTTAACAGCGAATACTGAAGAACATCAGTGCTGTGCGACGCATGATAGAGGAAGATAAGAAAGTGACCTATCAGCAGATACGGGCAAGCCTAAGCATTGGTATGAGTCAAGTTCAAAAAATATAACACGAATATTTAGGCGTCAGAAAGCTTTGTACCAGATGGATTCCCCATACTTTAACCGACGAACAGAAACATCTTCAACAACGTCGAGAATCGTTCGAGGATCGGCCAACTAAGGTAAAGAAAGGAAGAGGTCAAGGAAAAAAGATTATTGCCTCATTCTTTGGTCGGAAATGTCATTTCGCGACAGTTGTGCTAGAAGATGGAAGGACAGTTACTGCAGACTGGTATGTCAACCGCTGTTTGTCTGTTGTCATGGAAAAAATTCGACAGCAGCGCCCTCAAAGCAGGATCAACCACCGACAATGCTTCGCGCACTCCGCAAAACGGACTGTTGAATATTTGACTATAGCAATGTAAGTAGGAGGGGTCCAACATATCACTAATATGCAGAAGAAACATAAAAGGAGATAAGTACACAGCCTTGGAGAACTCCAGCGGTCATGGGCTTCGGTTTCAAGCAATAACCATCAACTACGACCTATATGCTGGGCCCAGTAAGGAAGATGGTGATCCACTTGCATAAACTCTCGGAAAGTCCAAATGATGGAAGTTTTGAGAGAAGCACCTTGGGCCAGACACAATCAAAGACCTTTGCTATATCTAGGCTAGCCACCAAGTCTTCTCCCTTGCCTTCGATAGTGGCCGCATATCCTTTTTTAGGTATAAAGTTCTGATGGTTCTAGAAGCTTTAGTAATATTACTTTGAATATCATTTAGTCCTAGTTATATGTTAATATTAATTTACATCAGATAGTTTTTTCGCTAAGCAGCATCTTGTGTCAATAGCATAACACAACTACAGCACACTCAAAACAAGTGCAGGCACTTAAAAATTATTCGTGATAGTTCCTACGGCTCACTATTGTCACTATTACTACTACTAATTTTATGAGTAATAAGACTTACTGCAGAGCAATTTTAAATAAAACTTTTAGGTTTATATTAATTATATTTCATTATTTTTTCGACTTAAATGATCAAGTAAATGTTCAGTAACAAATTAGCACATGCCATAGTCTTTGGCACAAAGACAGTAATAACTGGGTATCATACATAAAAAATTCACTTATCCTGGTAGGAATACGGGACAGACTGTAAAATTTTTTAAATTAAGGTGTGCAAAGTTTCAAATTAATCCAATATTTTTAAGGGGTCGCAAATTGTAATAATGAAAATACCAACAAGTAAGAAAATACCAGCAGAACAAGTTGATGTTTTAAGACACCTCTTGCAATACCCAAACACCTGGAACTTCATTATTCTTTTACTCCCCATGGAAACAGGGTAAAAAAGAATGTTTATTTATAGTGATAAAAACTATCATTTAAAAAAAAATACCTTTCAAGCATTAAGTAGCCATGAATGGACAAGCATTTGAATAAAAACTTCAATCTTAATGGTGATCCAAACCCATCCAATTCTTAAATAATACACTAATCTTTTTATTTTCAAATCTTAGCATTGGGGAGATATATTGGAAGGACTGCTAGAACCATAAACTATTGTTATTAAAAAGTATTTTAATATTCCAAAACTGAGATGATATCTATCAATAAAATCTGAAAATTTTCATTTCATTTCAGTATTTGGTTATAATATTAATAATAAAGTACCTACCCCTGTGTTTCAAATATATTAGCAGTATTGTTATTTGTGAAAGTTAAATATTTTTTTATTATTTGGATTACAGCATAATGGTTTTTCTGAGTAGTTCCTCAGAATCTGATTTGGAATTACTGGAGTTTATTTCTAATATATCTGTACCAAGAAACTTAAGACGTAGGAGGAATCCTTTTGAAATGTATACGGAACAAGAATTTAAATTAAGGTATCACTTTGATAAGAATACTGTGCTTCATATTAGTAATGTGATTAGCCCTGTTCTAGCTCCCGCCAAGACACATTATCTGTTTTAGAACAAATTTTCATCTTATTTCATCATCTGATTTTATGCTACAGGTACTTTCCAAGTAGTAATTGGTGATGATATTAATGTTCACAAAACTACAGTGTCAAGAGTGGTCCATAAAGCAAGCAAGGAAATAGCTAAGCTGGGTAGGATTTATATAAGTATGCCAAATTAACAAGATACTAGACTCCAATTTCCGCCGTCCGTCTTTTTGTTGTCAATAATGGATAGAAATTCTTTGGCTACTTTGATGAGAAACACCTTCTCTCTTTCGGTGAAGTTTTTGCTACATTTGATGGATTCCATCTTTTAATTACAGAAAAAAAAAACAAGAAACAAAATATTATATTGAATGTTAAACGAAATGCACACTACGAAGTTCGAAATACGAATAACGAAATGAAAACAATTAAATTTTGAAAACAATAGTTTCATATTGACATCTTTTTAAAAAAATAAACACCCAACGCTATTGTACATACAGCCACTGATAAATAAAAAGTATTATTATGTTACCAATTTATTATAAAATCACTTATTTATTATCAAAGAAAATAATATTGTACTAAAAACTGGAATTAATGATGAATTTAAATGAATATTATTAATTTAAACTTACCATTTAAAACAGAGCCCTCTAGTGGCACAATAAGGAACCAGTTATCAATTTCATAACTATTGATCGATGCGATCGGTATTCAGAAACGAAGTGACAGTTAACCGACGCTTATCATATACATAACTTTAACGGACCAATAGCTAATAAAAGTTTATCAGGGAGCTTCAGAAACCGGCCATAAGTGCTTCAAGAAATTATTTCATAAATTAAGATGTTTATTTAAAGGAACTGAGACTACTCTAAAATGAAATTTATTAAAATTAAAAAAATCATTCCTAATAATGAAATAATGGTACAAACAGGCTCCCACCTAATTCTATTCTGTAATTTTTTATTTTCTAAGGACTATTTGTCTATTTACATTAAACAAGAGGGCCAACCAATCTATCAATTGAAAAATTTGTTTGAGAAAGTTAAAGGATCTGTAATACTACACAAAGAAGATGGTCAGATGATGGTGCGGATAGCAGAAAATTTTCTAACTATTAGTAGTATCTGTAGAGATATTAAGAAATTTAAAAAGATGCAGGAGTACCTAACAAGCTAGAAGACCATGCAAAATAAACGATCTTATGCAGAAAATAAGGATCAGAGCTTGGTGAGGGCAGAGAGTAATTGTGTGACATACTGCACTCTCTATTTTGGTGTATCTGTAAAATTTAGTGCCCTGGGGCACTGCCAATTTCGTTAAAATAGAGATATTTTATAAGTGTGTGGAAAATAAAAATTAATAAATAAACAGAGAAACATAAATAATGGTTAAGTTTAAGGGGAAAACAATATTTAACAAAATTGCTACTGAAATAATTTCGTATCTAGAATACTAAAGAAAAGAAGATAATTATGAACACATCAACTCATAGAACCCTATTATAGTAACACTAGCATGACCTCAACTGGTAAACAAAGGTCTCCATTTGTTATATGCACACTTACAGATTCAATGATATATTTGATTATTCATATTCCAATACGTTATTAATAAAAATATTAATGTTAGGTAAGATATTATATCACTAATCTTAAGCTTTTATCTTTTTAACGATCACAAAGTACTGACACTATTTGGATAAAATAACAAACTTACCAATGGAAGCATATTCATCTGGAGTTCTGCCACCAGCCAGGAGCCACCTGCACCAGTCAATAGTCTCCCACTCATCTATTGCTTTAATCGGGTTGAGCAGCACGTCTAGCAGCGGGCCCAAGTGTTGTGGTGACCCGTTAACACAATCCGCGTGGATATATGCAGCTGCTCCTCTTTTTGCCTTTTTCATCAACACTTGTGCAGTTGAATTAGACATTATTTCACTTTATATTTACAAATTTTAACAAAGCCTCCAACACTACACATAGGTCACACTATAACAATTCGGTCACTCACGGAAGAAACACCATTTCCAGTTTTACATAAGGCAATGAACTGCGGTTCGAAACGCACCCGCAGAGAGACATTATTTGCCGTAGGTATATCACGTTCAAAACTGATCTAAAATAAACCTAAACTCACCAACTCCAGTACTTATATTAGAATAATAAAGAACATGAGATTTCACCAAATTTGTTCAAATTAATAATACACTGCAATGCAATTGGCATAGAAACAACTCGGCCATTTCTGCACAGACTAAATAATTATAAATATGGTACACAGAAAATATATACTCTGTGGTAATGAAAAGCTGTCCTATCAATAGTTTAGCCTTTCATCTGTCCCATTCTGACAAGCGGGTCTTGTCTGGGGTCTTGTCAATAATTTACCATATTTCATGAAAAAATTTTTATTAAATTACTTACGCTTTTTGCATATCAATCTTCTATTAATAAAATAACCTTACCGATGATAAGTCACACCATCTTTCATTTGAGTCATTAATGTATTATTTAAGCACACTCAGGCTTATTGATTGACACACGACTAAGGATAAAAGTTAGCTTACATTGTCTTAAAGCAAACTTTTGCCGTCTGTTCAGCGTCATTACTTACGTTACTTAAATTAGAACAGAAGGCCTACCATCAACTTTTAATTAGCGATACAATTCTGATGCAGTTCTGTTTAGGTACCTAAACTAAATCGCTAAGATTCGTACCATGAAGTGCCTATAACTGAATGGCGTTTGTATCGCTTATGGAAGAATGAACGAAAGAAATTTGTCTGTGGTCTGCGGTGTGAGAAAGAGATGACGGTGTACAGTCGTTGCATATTCGTCTGTCTCTGTTACTCGAACCATATGTGTTGCGTTTCTAAGCCTAAAATGATATGATTCTAGCGGTTTTTTTTGCGTAGAATTTAATATAAATACATTTTAAAATTGCGATTTATAGCGTCAAATAATAAACAATTAAGGAGTTTTTAGTACTTATTAAATATATATATATGTGTGTATATAGTTCTTCGAATTACAAATTAGGGGAATGTTCCAATATGCACGGCAACCACTGTACAGTGTGGCGTCAATTTAGTATACTGTGAAGCCGTTCAGCATTCAAATGAATGTATCAAAGTTTTCTAGTTCATTAAAAAAACTGTTGTTGGAGTACTGTCAAATTAAAAAATATTTGCGATTAAACTGTGGGTATTCTTTATAAAACGTTAGGCATTCGAGTGGTTTTGACTGATCACACAACTTCAAAACGCCAGTGCTCACAGTAGAAGGAGGCAATTTATGACGTCATATATTTCCATAGGGTACTGGCAGTCCATAACGGAACGAATTTTTCTACATTGATAGCACTGTGCCGTGCGCGCAGTGCATATCGGAACATACCCTAAAGGTTTGCTTAGGTGTTTTCGTAAAAATTAACTGATTAAAACTAGTTATGAACGCACCTCCATTCGAGTTTGATTTGACAGGAGCACACAGTACATTTTTTTCATTCGTTCTTGCGAACTGGCTATAGCCAGCGGCCTTACTGCCTCGTCTTTAGTATTTTCAGTTTCGGTATTTATTTTCAGTATTTTGTTTTATAAAAAAGACCGTTATAGTATTCTCATCTCATCTTTCATTAATTTGATGTTCCTTTTCTGTATATTTTTAACAAGTTATCAACAAAACAATTCACTTTCCGCTAATAATTAACAACTTTTTTTTAATCGCTCACTTTGACACATAAGCTATCCAGTTTATGTTGAAATATTATCTCATGGTAAGAATGAATGTTCGAACTAAAACAGTTTGCGATTCACTTTCCGACTTGATTTGACGTCACCTAAATTGGATAGCTCTAATCACGTCGTGGTACGAAATAGCAGCGCAGTTCATTTTAGGTTGAATCGCAATAAGAGTTCATGGTAGGCCCGCAGGACTTGACTATGGTATTGTAAATTTAGACATGTGTCGTTCTTTCTATTTTATAGATCCGGATCAATACTAATCTGTCGCCTAAATGAATCGGGTCGCGCGACCCGTTCGCTCGATTGATTGGTTCTGTTCCGGACAGTGGTTAACGCCTCAGAACCAGAACGTACAATAGTAATTATACAATACGGTAGTACTAAAAGGTACACAAATTTAATTAGAAAACAAAACTTATGTTATAACGTGCGGAACTTGAACCCGTGTTCTCTCACATTCCGTGCGAGCTCTCTTACTACAGAGCCTACCCTTCGAATGACGTATCGTTGATAAATCTTGTATGTCTTGTTCTTTTCTTCTTCTTTTAAGTTACTCTCAGGTTGTGGCTTAATCTACAGGATCTACTTTACAGTTGATAACCTGGTTAACCCCATTATTTGGATATTAGAAATTTGACTTGAGATGTCGCTCTTTCAAATCTAAACAATTTGTTATTTTTGAAAGGAATAACCCTCACTTCTGGATTAAATACACAAATTAAATTTGAAAACAAAATTGATGAACGATGCGGGCCTCAAAACCGCGACCTCTCGCATTCGATGCGAATGCTTTTTCCACCGAACCAACCGTTCGAGTGACGTATCGTTGATAAATCTTGTATGCCTTGTTCAACGGGTTCGAGTACATGCGTTCACTGAATACACTATATTATCTGTGGTCTCTGGTGGGTCTCTGTCTGAAGTTAAAACTTAAAATTGTATTTTCTCTATGTTATGTTGTGACTTGTGAAGCCATGTGGTAAATGGATAAGTTTTGGTTTCATCATTTCATTCAAAGAGAAATACATTCATGTTTGGTATCTGTAATTATAGTAAGATTTGTTGGAAGAATTGATATAGTGAGACATGTGTAATTTGTTTTAATTTTGAAAGAACTTTAAAGTTAAATTTAAGGCATTCTTTTATAATAACGGTACTGTATAGTGTATACAAATAATTAATCACATGTAAAGCTAATACATAACCTAAAACATGGGCGAAGAAAATAAAATGATGTTTCACGAAATGGAATTGGACGACCGTATTTTAAAGGTACCTCATATTAATATTACAATATAAATATGTTGAGTTACTGCATGGTATTCTTGATTTAAAATATGGTTTTGATGCCCACTGGCTGATATTGATGTTTTCGTCATTTGAATATATTGTAGGGATCGCTTCCTTAATCCTTCAAGTCGGTAATCTGGTAAATTTAAAACTAGATTCATAAATATACTTGGCAGATTCAAAATTATTTTAGGGTACTACGTTGCAGAATGAGATACATAAAATTTTTCGCATTGCCTATTAATTAATTTTTAATAAAAAAAAAAAGTGTAAACAATCTGTCCTTACATTCTTCAGTGAGTTTTTGGTTTAACAGTAGGTGATTTATGAGTAGTCTAATCCAAACAAGCGGTCAGGGTTCACTAACTTTTTTATACCTGTATATGTATAGTAAACATATGTTATAATAATACTCATAAATATAAAATTGCTGCATGTAAGAATGTAATGTATAACTTCAAAGTTAGTAATTATAGGTAACCAAGCATCAGGCACTTCTTTTATCAATCAGCAATATCATCTTTGTCATTTCAAGAAAATTTTTCAGAAAAACTTTGTAAATAATTATTACATTGACAATCCAAATAGCCCAGTGAACCTGCCTATTGAGCTAGAGGTCCCAGTTTTGAAATGCTGTAGGTACAAACATTTATGTGATGAATATGGATGTTTGTTTCCAAGTCATGGTTGTTTATTTGTCTCTATGTATGTGTATAAGTATATCATATATAATATGTAATTATCTTGCAACCCATAGCACAGGCTTGTGCCTAAGACAATTTGTGTTAAAGTGTGCCAATATTATCTATATATATATATTTATAATGAAAATGGTCTTTGTTTGAGGTTTATGGCTACTTATTTTTCGAATTCCAACATTCCTTCATTAATATATTTCCTATTAAAATTCGGCCAGCGGAGAGGGCGGGAACGGCTAGCATTGTATATAAATTATTTAATTTAATAGAGCTTTAATTTTAAATACCACTTATAATTAATATTAAACACAGGAAGGCTCAAAGGAGTTGAAGTTTATATTTCTTTTACTCATTAAAGTTATAGGTATTTAGGTGATATAATTTTAAACATACAAGTTTGGTGTTCCTTCTAATGTGACCCAATACCTATAACTTTAAAGGTCTGGGAATGGATATCCTTCCTTGCTTTGCTGGAGTTGAGAGGTGTTCTGAAGACCTACATAGGAAGTGATCACTTATCACTTGTTAGCGACCTAAAGGTTCAACAGTACTCCTATTTTATAAAAATATATGAATCTCCTATGTACATGTAAATACTAATACATATTATTATATTTTATTTATAAAACTTGTGTATCAAACTTGATGATAAAAATATTGATCACACATTTTTTTTTCAGGCAGTATCACAAGTTGGTTGGTCACACCCTACTGTAATACAAGAGACTGCAATACCTCTCCTCTTGGAAGGAAAGGACGTCCTGATGAGAGCAAGAACTGGTTCTGGTAAAACTGCAGCATTTGCAATACCAGTCATCCAAAAAATATTGAATTTGAAAAACACTAGTACTTATCAGTGTATCAGAGCCCTTATTCTGTCCCCAAGTAAGGAGTTATGTGGTCAGGTCAGTTTATTTATTTAGTTGTATGTAATGTTCATATCTAACTAACAGTCACTTTTAAATATTACCATATACAAGGACAACATTTTTGCAAGACCTATAAATACGTACATAATTATTAATTATTGTAATACTTTACTCTTAAATTTTGTTATATTTACGTAAAAAATATATACCAAAGTTTTTTATACTAAGCTATTATGAATTCAGCATTTCTTGAAATATAGCTCTATTTGTTTTATTCATTAAAACACTAACAAAAAAGAGAGACAAAAAAAACTAAAATAGACTTTTTTACTATACTAACTATTTACTATACTATTACCCAAACTTTAATATAAATTTGCTCTAAAATTTAACTAATAATTAATATCATAAACTCTTGTAAGAAATTTTTGTGGAGACATATTTTTTTAAAGTGAACTTGCATGATAAATTATTTTAAACATAACCTGATGTAAACATCACTACAATAATTTATGAAACATTCCTTATCACAAGAATCTTGGTATATAGATTTAATATACAAATCAGAATTTATGTACTTATGATGTGGGATTTGAACCAATGCCTCATGTGATACACACCAGCACTTTTACCACTTAACCATCCATGGGAATGACATTATTCATAACCCTTGGTATGTTTATTAAACTCTTTCATTGCGGATTGAGCTTATATAATTTATTTAATTAAGAATATTATACTGTACAAAACTCCTTGAAATTGTACATTGTTTAATGGCTATTCCTATGACATGTTAGTTAGTTTAGCTGGGCTGATTACACACTTAGCCGCTTCATTGGGCCATTGTGCATTTTTAAAAATGTCTTCTTACTCCAACCAGCCCAGATCATTCCAGAAGTCTAGCAGTCTTTTTAAGTTTCTGCAGGCATCTGGAAGTGATGCTGGTGATTGGAGTATTTGTGCCCATTGTTCGGCCACACTGCTGCATTCCATAAGCACATGTTCTGGCATTTTCTCTGCCTCCATGCATCCTCTGCACAAGGGGCTAGACTTATGATAGACAGATGCTTGTTCAAGGGACAGTGACCGGTGACTATACCTACAATTGTGTGTATATTGTCCCTGTGTAGTCTCATCAGGTCGCGGGCGAACCTCTTTGGTGTCTGGTGTATCACCTGTATCTGGTGCCCAGATCCACATTCTTTGTTTGTCTGCAACCTTTGCTGTTTCTCCATTCTGTTAGGTGTGATTGTTCCGTTTTTTCTCGTAGCAGGTCCATATGCTACAGCTTCGGATCCCCTTGACTCCTAGGACATATATACAAAATTTGGTTTCCGCTATTATTATCAGGTAGTTTACCCACCCTTGGTGAGTGAGTCAGACTAGCAGATGTCTACTTTGTTGAAAGTTATGGGTAGTCATCATAAGTCATAAGTATAGTCATCGTAAACAGGGAAACCTAATATACAATATTTTAAATTAATTGCAGATTGCTTCAGTGATTGCAGATCTCACATTGAAATGCTCTAGAGAAGTAAAGTGCATAGATATCTCAGCCAGTGGTGACATGCATATACAGAAGTCGTTGTTATCAGACCAGCCTGACATAGTGGTGGCAACACCCGCCCGAGCACTAGCACATCTTAAAGCTAACAGTATGAGGCTTAAGGAGGATCTGTCCGTTCTAGTTGTTGATGAAGCTGACCTTGTCTTTTCCTTTGGATATGAAGATGAAGTGAAGGAACTGTTAGGGTTGGTATCTTGGATCTATATAATTCAAATCGTTACCAACATGTTAAGTGTTTGAGTGTGCCAAAGATGAACCTTCCATTGTTTACCGTTTCCGTTTCGGAAACTCGTGTATCGGGAATCCCATGGTATGCCTCACATTGGCGCGATTTCGATGTTAGCGCAGCGTTCTGTTAATGCGTTTTATTTTAAGTGTAGCAATACATTGTTAGCGTGTGTAGCGATTGATTGATTGGTACCCGAGAGATGCTAACAGAAAGAGAGGCAGACAGATACTAAGGTGGGAAGATGACATAAAGAAGGTTGTTGGACCAGTTTGGAGTAGAGTAGCGCAGGAGAGAGAGCACTAGAAGGTCCTAGAGGAGGCCTATGTCAGTGGACAAGCTAGACACATTGTTAAAAAATAGAGGAAATAAAATAAAAAATACATGTAACTGCATAACTAATGTCTACAAATAAAGGCAATCTTTATCTTTAATAGATTGTTTATAATTAGGATGATTTGAGTGAATGTATCAGAAAGCTATTGAAACAAACTATAAGACCATGCAAAATAAACCATCTTATAAACAAAGTAAGGGCCAAGGGCTTTTGGTTTTGGTGTATCTGAAAAAATCTAGTGCCCTGGGGCACTGCCTGCTGAATTGAGTAAATTATATAGTAATAAAGCTGATTGAATGATATCTGTTTAGAAACAGATATTTTGATTACCTACATATATTGCTTGAATATTGTTTGGGTGTGCTGGTGTTGATTGTTACAATGTTTAATATTTATCTTATATCTCTAAATAAGCAATTCTTGTATATATATAAAATGAATCTTGAAAACGACTCCAATGATTTTCATAAAATTTAGTGTACAGGTAGTTTCGGAGGCAAGAAATCGATCTAGCTATGTTTCAATTCAAAAAAATGTAGTTTTATCCGTGTTTTAATGAGAAACAACTAAAATAGTATTAGAATACAAAGGTAAATTTCGCCACTATATACAAGACTATAATAGCTCACATTGGGTGATCCGGAAAGCAGAAGACCCCGGTTCGAATCCAGATATCCTATTAGTTTTGTATTTTTGTTCAAGTTTTGTACATTCTTAAAAATACCAGCAAGGCTGGGTCATCCAGATATTTTATATATATACCAGAAGTATTATAATTTTTCACAGAAGCTTTATTTATATTTAAAAAAAATATCAAGCAAGTACATCAAATAAAAATTGCATAGGCTATTATTACGTCATGGCATATCTATAGTTGTTGGCTCAGTAATTATTTCTTTAATTATATTCTATTCTTCCTTCTTATCTATTATTTATTTTATTTTACTATTTGTCTCAGAGTATAGGAATAATGTTTCTTATTACTGGATGTTTACAGGTTTTTACCAAAAATATACCAAGCTGTTCTAGCATCTGCCACACTATCAGATGATGTTCTAAGTCTCAAAAAGATAGTGCTCCGTAATCCGGTAACCCTGAAACTAGAAGAGCCTGAGCTGGCACCATCATCACAGCTGCAGCACTACCATCTCTATGCAGAAGAGGATGACAAGGCGGCCATATTGTATGCACTACTCAAACTTAATTTGATAAGGGGAAAAAGTATCATATTTGTAAGAACAGTGGATAGATGTTACAAGTAAGTTTAGATATTACCTTCAAGAATAAACTATGATAGTTGAATGAATGAATGAACGAAATTTCCTTATTGCACTTAAAAAAAAAGATAACTTTCTTATATTCAAGCTTTGTCAGCAAAATTGGGCCACCTAACCACTGATCAGTGATCTCTTCCAGGTAGCCTAAAATAATTTGTTCAACTCATTGAACAATAATAACCATAATTATGTAATATTTTTTTAAACTAATTTTGATCTTGGGGTTGAAAAAAAGGAAAAGAATAAAGAATGCTGTTTCGAAAAATGGGCGATAATGTTTCCTCTTAAGTGGCCAGCCATTTTGGCAAAAATTGATGAAAGAATAGAATGCTGTATCTGTGGTCATGATGAACAATTGTCTGATATAATTTTTCATTCTGAATAGTGGCCAATTCTTACTCTACAGAAAAACAAAGTTGTTGACAGACTCTCTAAATATATTTACTTTCCAGTAAATGTATTTGTTATGTTTTTAGAATTACATAATCACAATTGAAAACTACTCAATTGGGGATTTTATTTAATTAGTTTGAATAAGTTGATTTGTTTTTCGATGATTCAAATATATTAAAAGAGTGAAGAAAGTATTTAATAATTTTTTCTGTAAGTATGTATTTAAACACTTAGTACAACTAAATAAATGGGGCACACTAAAAGCTTTGCACTTCTAGCTAATCGGAACTATTTGAATTTCGAATATTAATTTTTTTTAAACCTTCTTAGTAATAAAAAATACAATTGGCGGGTAATCAAACATTGTCGTCGTTGGATCCCTCATGAACTGACAGCGCAGCAGAAGCGGGCTAGCGTGAAATGGTGTACACAGATGCTAATGAAGTACCACCACGGACATTATAATGCTGTTTATGACATTGTTATAGGAGACGAAACGTGGATTTATTGTTTTGAACCCGAAAAAAAAACAGAATTTGTATGAATGCGTGTTTGAAAATGAGAACAGGCCAACAAAAGTGAGGCAGGCGAGAAACGTATTTTTTTTTCTCAGCTACGAGTCCGCACAATTCCACTTGAAGATCAAAGGAGTGTTAATGCCGAGTTGTAATCTAAAATTTGTTTTCCCAGGGTGTTAAAAAAGTTCGCGAAACACGTCCAAAACGCCGCGTTCTCCTACTACATCATGACAACGCTTCTTCACACACGGCCAACAAAACTAAGCCATTTTTAGCTTCCGAAAAAGTACAACTCGTCACCCATCTTGCACATAGCCCCGACCTAGCACCCTGTGGTTTCTGTATTATCCCCAAAATCAAAGATCTGATGAGAGGTTTCACTTTTACCAATTCCGAAGAGGCAGTGATAGTCTTCAATCAGCACGTATAAAGCATGCCTTCAGATCTGTGGTCCTCCTGTTTAAAAAATGGTTCGATCGCATGAAAAAAATGTTTAAAATGTAAAGGAGAGTATTATGAAAAGTAATAAACATAATATTTTGGTTATAACATGTTGTTTTTTTTAGTTACGCAAAACTTTTAGTGTGACCTACGTTTACATGCTTAAACAAATATAAATACATATCAATGATTCTTAAACATTCTAGGTATTATAAAGTTATTTTAATTTTATTATTTAATTATCATTCAAAGTAAACTTCATTATTTTAGGCTTAAATTATATTTGGAACAGTTCAAGATTGGTTCGTGTGTTTTGAACTCAGAACTACCAGCTTCAATCAGATGTTTATCTGTGGATCAGTTCAACAGAGGCAGGTTCCAAATCATTATTGCATCTGATGAAAAGGCTTTGGAGAAGCCTGATGGAGGGTTACTAAAAGGAGAAGACATCAGAAAAAAGAAAAAGGTAAAGTGCTTTTGTGTTTTGTTGAAGAAAACTAGAAAACTTGGCGAGTATTATATATACAGTATACAGGCAAAGTAAATTGGATAAAATTATCCAGAGAGCCATTTAAGTTGATGTTAAGTCGAGAAAATAAATTCTAGATCTAGTATTCTGTCTGTACAACAGTATCACTCCAGTGTTCCATTCTGTGACTAGCACCTTAGACTTGTAAAGTTGACAAATTCTAATATTTCTTTTTCATATTCTAGCAAAAATCGAAACGTAAAAAGGACAGAGAGTCAGGAGTGTCTCGGGGGATTGACTTCCAGCATGTCTCCAACGTTATCAACTTCGATTTTCCTTTAGATGTCAATTCCTATGTACACAGAGCGGGGAGGACGGCTCGGGGGAACAACCAAGTATGATAACTTTTAGCTAATCTTGTACTTCTTTACAATTATACGTTGTTTTTTAAATGTTAAAACGAAAATATGGTATTTTGTATTACAACAAAATAAAAAACATGTAAAGTATTGTCATACTTTATAAGTTTTTATAAGTAGAATAAAATTAGAAACTGGTTCCATTCCAAGATTTGCCATTCTGGGAATTGTTTATTGTTCTGAAGTTAACGTCTAGTTTGATACGTGCATTACGAACACTAATGTGGCATACAAATCACGAGTGTTACATTACGTTTGTTACTCACACTAAATTAATAAGCGCCGCCTGTTTTCATCTGTTGTCTAGCAGGAAGAGGCTCTATCTAGACATAATAATGATCTAACCTTATCTCATCTTAATTTTCAAAAAAAGTGTTATTTTAATTGAATTTTAATTATGCAGGGATCGGTGCTATCGTTTGTTTCAATTAAGGAGAAGCCGTTGATGGAAGATGTAGAAGCTCATTTATCAAAAGGATTCAATGGACAAAAAGTAATACAGTATGTTCATTTGTACATTCTATGATAGATACTATTTTTATATGCTTTATATTAGCTTCACCTGTATGTTTGTAACCGACTTCTTTGGGCGCGTTTTTGACCCACTTTAAACGGCTAGATTTCGTTCAAACTTTGTAGATTTATTTAGGACCGATGACATTACACTAATTTGATAAAATTATTCAATTATTCAATTTGCAAAATATGATGGTTAATTTATATAATTTTCATCTATAGTCGATAAGGCAGGAATTGGTGTTAAAGTACTTAATAGTTTTAAAAATACGCTTTTATAGAAAATTTAACTAAAAAATGAAAAATAAATGATAGTTAAAAAATACTAAAAAGCACGCTTTATATAAAATTCAACTAAAAAATAGAAAATAAATTTAAATTGAAAATAGTGTAAAAAAAATATTTTTTATTGTAAAAAAAGCGTGGGGTGCTTTTTAAGATATTATTAAAATAATAATTCTTCTACACCCCAGTTGTAAGCGTGCTTTTTAGTTTTTTTTAACCATTATTTTTATATTAGCTTCATTTGTGTAACAGAACCTTTGGATTTAATATTCACCCAATCAAGACAAACAATTTACGGCCATTCTCAATTTTCAGTCGATCTCTTACTTAAGATAAAAATCGTAACTATCGTTGACTTTTCTGTCCCAATAAACTTATCGACGGTTACTCACCTTAACCGTACACGCTGTCTGTCAATGGGACGACGTATAGTTTACCAGCGATAGAAGTTTGTATGGAAATTTCAATTCACGCGTCCCAATATAAGGCGATAAGAATGACTTATCGGGTATATTGGGACAGCTTCGGATTATTGACAGCTAATTACTGACAGTAGAAGATAGTAATTTATCTCTATCTGTATTAATATATTGGGAACAGTACAATTTTCAATACTTTAACCTTGTATTGTAAACAAGATGAAAAGGAAAATTAAAATAAATTTCTACACACATATAACATATAAATTAGGTCTGAAGTAATTCTGTTTTTAATACTAAAATGATTTGCCTGATTACATGTGTTTAGTGTGTAAAGAGATGAAACAACCTTTAATAGTGCCGATCAATTCAATGTTTGCCTTACTCCTGATAGAGGCTCATTGACATTTTAAATACTTATATATGTACTATTAATATATATAATATGTACTATTAATTATAACTGCATACATTTTAGAGAAATATGATTTAACCAAAACTTTATAGACAATTATGATATTTCAATAGTTTATTACGTGTTCTGAATATCTTTCCATATAATTCAGATACTGATCAGTTTGAGAAAATAGGAATACTTTTTGTTGTTATTTAGTTATGGAAATTTATTTTTTTGGGATTAATTAAAAATTTAATTTGAGTTAATTGAGTTGAGCAGGTTATTAACTGCAAAGTAAATCCTAGAGCCACACCCTAAGAGTTGAACAAGACGTAACAAGATTTACGAAACAAACGTCGCTCGAACGGTTGGCTCAGTGGAAGAGTGTTCGGATGGAACGCGGTCGCGGGTTCATTCCCGTATCCTTCCTAAATTTTGGTTACAAATTTAATTTGATTGTACAAAACTTTTTTTTTTCATTTATTATAATAGTGTATCTCTGCCGAATCAGGAAGTATTCGTTCGCGCTGGAGGAAGTGGAGGGATTCCGGTACCGGTCGCGAGACGCTTGGCGCGCTGTCACTCGTATCGCCGTGCGGGAAGCACGCCTGCAGGAGATCAAACGGGAGCTGCTCAACTGTGACAAGCTGAAGGTAAACACGTCACTGACACCGAACTAACACCAGCGACACACCTCACTGTGAGCCAAATAGCCACTCCATTCAAGTGGCTTTATGGACAGCCACTCATGGACATCTACATAACAATACCAGAGGTCTTATAGATGCGTTGTAAGCCTGTGTGGTAGGAGGCTCCTTTGCACAGGATGCTGGCTAGATTATGGTCCGTCAAGCAGTAATGTGCTAGCATCGTTGTGTTTCGGTCTGAAGGGCGCCATAGGTAATGAAATTACTGTGTTAATGAGACTTAACAACTTGTCTCAAGTTGACGAGCGCAATTGAAGTGCCATTTTGAATTTTTTGGTTTTTTCAAGAATCTTGAGCGGCGCTGCATTGCAATGGACAGGGTGTATCAACTACCATCAGTTGAACGTCCTGCTCGTCTCGTCCCTTTTTGTCATAAAAAAAGGTGTTTGAGTATGCCCTCAGCTGGAAGGTCTTCAAAGTTTATCGGTTTCGGTTTGGGAACACTGTAACCTGATTAGATAAAGCTGCTTAAGGCAACAGTGGAAGGCTTCCTTTGAAGAGAATGCTGGATAGGCGACTACCACCTCGGTGTCATTTTCTGTCGTGAAGTAGTAATGTTTAATGATTTTTGTGTTTCGGTTTGAAGGGCGCCGTAGTCAGAGAAATTATCGGATTAATATTATGTCTCGAAAGTGACGAGAGCAAATGCGATGTGGCTCAGAATTTCGAGTTGGCAGGGCGTGTCACACCATAGTCTTGCTCATTTAGGCAATAAATGTTTATTGAATAGCGGGGTTGTGGAATGCCAGACATAAAAATGGAGCGGGTAAAATTACTTACTGCATCGTAATTAGTGCATCATAATGCACTATCGAATCGCGTCGTTTTCAAATAATGGCAACATTTATCATGATGACAACATAAGCTCATATATCGTTGATGAACGACTAATCTTCTCCCTGAATGGCTAAAGCTGCAATCGCGTGTGCGTTTAGTTGGGGACAGGGCGTGACTGTGTGTGTGTGTGTGTGTGTGTGCAGGGATACTTCGAACAGCAGCCGGGTGATTTGGCCGCCATCAAGCGGGACAGGGCGCTGCACACAGTTCGCCTGCAGCAGCACCTGGCGCACGTGCCCGCCTACCTGCTGCCGGCTGCGCTGCGCGGGGATGACGGAGACGAAGACACCCCCGCTCCGGCCCCCGCCAAACGGAGGCAGCCGCACAAGTTCGGAAGTGCCAAGCGGCACAAGTATCAGGTGACTAATTAGTTCTGTATCATTTTATAATATGACTAGCCCGCCCGCTTCGCTGGGCGAATTTAAAAGTAAATATATTTTATTCATCTTATTACAATATAATAAAAAAATAAGTAGCCATAAACTATCTAAGATAAATTTCGCATCGAGTGGTGGTAGTTTCATATCGAAACAATCAGTGGTTTAGGCGTGAAAGCTATACTAGCTGACCCAGCAAACATTGTATTGCCGATATTAAAATTATTGTTGATCGTAGATGGGTAAAAATTTGAAGTGGTATGTATTTTTTAATGCTGACTCATAATCAAACAAATTTAAAAAAAAATGTCAAAAAAATTAAAAAAAGGAATTTCGTGTGGACCACCCTTAACATTTAGGGGAATGAAAAATAGATGTTGGCCGATTCTCAGACCTACTCAATATACTCACAAAATTTTATGACCATCGGTCAAGCCGTTTCGAAGGAGTACGGGAACGAACATTGTGACACGAAAATTTTATATATAAGATAGAGCCCCACTCGTTAACAATGGAACAGGTCTCCTTGTAAGTCACTTCATATGATGTTACTGGAGTGAATAGGTCTGTGGGTACCGGATGGACGCTCTACAAGGCGAAGGCGACAGTAACTGCTCTTAATTCCGCGAGCGAGGACCAATCTTATGCGAGACACGCCTTTTACAGTCGCATTACGAAATTTAAACAAACTTTCACGTATGACTTGTTTGCTTGCTCACTGAACGAGTTTAAAATTGGGGTAGTTGGTGAATGAAAAATTAGTAGGTATAGATTGTCTCTTGTAGCTCTAAGATGTATGTTTATATTAATTTAAATGCTTAAATTTAACTCAAGCCTCTATTTATTGCAATAGATCATTCTATAAGGATAGGGGATTTATTGGTTAAATAAATAAATGTCAGCCCCGGGCAGGCCATCCAAAAATTACAACCCCAAAGTAGATTCCCACATGTGACAAATATCAAATTATAATAATTATATGTATGTGTTACATATAGCACCATCTGATTATGACTGTATCAAACTCTAGTTTTAGACAAAAAATTTATAATAAATATCTTCCAGGCACGACAGAGCAACCCCTTGCACAGCTTCGAGGTGAAGGGCCTGCAGGGAGGTTCCACCGACACCACGTGACCAGCACCTCCTGCCGACCGCGACACACACCTGTTAGTATGGAGGAAGAAGATACCCCGAACCCAAGTTCCCATCCGGGGCGGTCACTCTATAAACAGATTCATATCGCATTGCAGTATACTATCAGGCACATTATTAATTAGATAAATATAATATTATATGACTATTCGATCGTTAAGGTATATCGCTAATGAACATGACAGTATATTTTTGGTTAACCATCATAATACCTATCTACAATGATACAAATTCCATAAGTAAAAAATATATAATAACATTTATTTTATATTCACGGCTATAAGAAACTATAAACTAGTTTTCTGTAGATATATTTATTTAAGATTGTGTTAGTCGCATCTGTAGGTCATTATCAAATCATATCAAATGTATTTAATTGCATACTTTTCCATTCGCTAAATTTGTGTCATAGTTGAAACATAATTAGCCAATATATAAAAGAAGCATAGGTACTGCAATGTGTTAAGAACACTAAAGTTTTGTACAACAATCTGTAAGTTGTTTAGAGTGATCGCTTTAAAACTTGGATATTTTTTAACAAACAAGTGTATTTTATATGGAATGATGTAAATGTTTCAATAAATCCTGCTTGATATTGTGTTTCCGTTAACACAGCGCGTCGCCCGTCAGCCGATTTCGGTTAGTACCCGCCTGTGTTATCTGTTTGCCACCGGAATACCACAATATACTATATTAAATATAATGTTTTCTTTTTTTGATTAGACTTTTAAAAGCAAACTAACAAGTAATTCTATTAGTTAATGGAATATGTTAAACAGTCAAATACATGACTTTTTTGTCTCACCATTGAACAAGGAGGACCTTTATACAACGTGTTACAAAATACCCCGTAAAATATTATTAATAATCAAAGCCAAAAATTTTTTCAACCCGAGTAAGCTGTCATTTCAGGGAAACAGAAAGGCCTACATACCTATTTTACCTAATAATTGTCTACTTTAATATTTTTTCTATTTTTCATTCATAAATGTTTATACGATACAAGGATGTAATTATACTCGAGTACTGGTTTCAAAAAATGTCAAGTTGGAAAAAATGTTTATGTGAAGAACAGAGTGTATTTTTCCGATTGCCCAACGGTTGCCGAGATGGAACAGCGTGTTTGATCGGTTTTCGCATCAATAACACATGACGATGATGCGAAATGCCACACAAGCCATATCCCGACAAACAAGGTGTGTGTTGAGCAAGGCGGAGCACTCTTTGAGCCGTTTCTGTAAATTTGACGTTTATTATAAAAAAGTAAGTGTTCGTTTAGGTTATTTCGTTAGGTTAGGTCTTTTAAAATGTTTGTCGTTCCGTGAATTAGGTATAGATGTACATTCTGCGTAGTTTACTTTTTAGTTTTACTGAAATAGGGTTTGCACATCAGTGAAAATAATAATATTCTTTTATTTTTTTTTTGGCGTTTGTTATACAGCGTTACTACGGTTCTTAAATATTGTGAATGGACTCGTTATAAGGCCCGATTTAACCACATTTTAAGTTTTGTAACATACTGTATAATAGCAAATCATGCTATCCCGTCTCGAAGAGACGTAATCAGCTTACAATTTCAAGTCCAACAAGTCTCCACACATAATGAGCGTAATTTGAGCAAGAGTAAACTAAATAATTTGTCCGAATATGTGTAAGACTTATTAAACGTGCTGAACATATGAGACAGCGTTGTTTAAATAAAACAAACGAAGTCATGGAGAAACGACTATCTCAACAGAGGAATTATACCTCGAGGAAAAATTCAAAAGAGACTTGCGAAGAGTGCAGAAATAGAACGCTTGCGTCATGTGGTTGTGCAGCAACGACCGTAAGCGCATTGCAATTTTTGCAAACTTTTTACTGTAAACCGTTAAGGAGTTCACGACAATTACTAGACCATAAGGAAGTTACGGTAGGTGACTCAAATATCTGGATAGAATATAAAAGATTTGGCCGAGTATCGTTAATTCGCTCCTAAGTATTGATGAGTTCCGTTACTTTCTCATGGATCCCGTAATCACAACCGTACCAAACACTCATCAAACTATCCTTGTATATCCTTTCCAATAATAAAATAATCGTCTTAATGCGGGTGGCTTGATATTTTATATATATACTTAATGCAGATTTAACACTTATATGGTTTTCTCATGGATGCCATTGTCAGAACTGGACCAGTGTGGACCTCACGGGAAGCATCAGCTTTCAAATAAAAAAGAATCATCAAATTCAAGTTCTGAAGTAACAATCGTATAAGAATACAGTTGAATTTAAAACCTCCTCCTTTATTAAAGTCGGTTAAAAAGAGCAATAAAGCTATTTATCACGTATCACGACTCCAAAATCTACCCTACACTGGAAGACCATAATGATAGCAATAGTACCTACTAAGAGAAGTTTCTGGTTTCCAGTGGTTGTATCAATATTGCAATCAATAGTGATACGCAATGGAGATAGTGGCATGGATCCTGGCCTCAGCCTGAAATTGTAACTAAGGTTGTACTAATTGTTTTCGTTTTCGGAAAAGTTGACATAGGCTTATATTATTTCAAATTTATCCATATTTGAGTATCAAATATCCTCTGGAGCGGCATATGAGAGTTCATTTAAGTAGAAGTTAGAGAAGTATTCATATCATTCATATTATTATTTATTTATTAGACATCACAAATACTTTTACAAGCTACCTTCTTCGGCAGCAGCGGTGGCCTCAACGCTCACATCCAGGGGTAAGGATGCCACTTGACGTCAGCCTGGAGTAAATGGTCGACGCAGAAAGGTCTCTCTCTTTTTCTATTCATTCTCGATCTGGGCTTTCGCCTCGGCAAATGGCTGTAGAATGTCCGTAATTATGCCCCCATCCCCATACTCTGGGAGACGGGTGTGAATGTATTAAGTATAAAACTACGTACATATTTTTTTCTTGAATGTAAATCAATATGAATCAAGAGTCTCGTCTCAGGAAAACCTAATAAGCCTAAAAAATATAAATAGATTTCTATAAGGAGTCCCGACGCAAACCTGGCTTTATAGCCAGATTACTTCGATTGTATGTACTTTCTCCACCGCGGTGAGAATTGGTTGGTTATATTCGCTTAACTATCTTGTTACCTCATGAGAGATACCTTTGCGTTTTTATACTAATAGAATTAGGACAGTTCCCTCCATTACCCATAGATTGTATAAGCAGATCTAATGTTTACCATTCTTATTAATACCCTTAAAAACGAATAAAAACCTTAATGGTCCGTAAAATGACTGAATCGTTTTCCATGGAAGATACAGAAAAATTAAGGTATTTTTAATAAGTAACGTTGCCTAAATTGGTTGTTTAACGGTGGAAGCTATAATTTCCTTAAAACCTATAAAAAATTACAACTGCATTAGATAATATGTATGCTATTAAAATTATTATTGAATATTGCAAAAAAAAAATACTGCATTTGCTATCTTCACCTTAGAATGAAGTATTGTTCATACTTCATCCTTACATTTTCTGATGATACTGATTTATGAAGTTATAGTGTGGGTTAACATGTTAAATATCAACATAATCGTATTTCTATTGAATTACATTGTACAAAATTTTCTGCTTACATGGGGGACTGCGCAGAACGCAAGTCCCAACTATCAAAAATTGTGCGTACGACGAATTCCACTTGGAATAGGTCACAAAGTAGCTTATTCCCACCGGAGTGCAATGGTGGGCGCCACTCCGGGGCAACCGCCTTCGTGATCACGGTACACCCTACGCAAGGTTAGTATGATTTGATAAGATCAAAACAACCTCTTATGAATATACCAATAAATTTCGTAAGCGTGTCATAATCACATTATCAGTGACATCTAGTGTTTGGCTATCAAAACTTTAATGTCTAAATTTGAATTATTGCAGTCGATGCAATAATTAATTTATGTCATGTTGACGTAATTTTTATTGTTAATATTATTACTGGTTCTTACCTTCTATTAGACTAGAACAAATAAGAATTATTATTATATTATGTACTTTCAATAAGAGTTTGTTTTGAACAATATTACTATGGTTATGATGTGATTATACAGGAACATGCTATTAGAATTAAAACTAGGTGGTCAAGACTCAAGGTACTAATTACTACTGGGTTGCATCGAAATTGGCGAAGTATAACACGAACTCTCATAAACTGATATCTAATGATGATATAGTAGGGGACGGATTTAGCCGAAGTTGTATTTTTGACTTTTGTTGTAGTCAAGAATTTATAGGTCCTAAATCACATCGAATGAATAATGGATACCTCGCTCATGTGTATTCAATATGCATGTCGATGAGACACCCATGGTCAACCATTGTAGATTTTTGTTTGATTGTTTATATATAGATAACGTTTTTACAGTAATGATTTTATATACATGGTAGTTGCGCCTTGTGTAGCTAGCGCATCTAATCTAGGTCTGAAATAATATCAGACATCTATTTGATTTTGTTATTATCTGAGTTGTGTCCTAAAACTGGTATGATGAATATTTATATGCGTTCTATGACAGATGACACACAACGATATTATACATTTTCTCCATTATTAAAGTAAAACTTTTAGATCATTTATACGTCTAGAAAGACTGACAGCTGTGTTGACTGTTAACCTCTATTTTGAGCAATGCACGCACACTAGCTCTAGCTAACACAAAGTGACATATAAGTCGCGAGTGTAAGACGCAGCTTGTCACGCACACTAAAGTAATAAACCTGGCCTCTTTTCATCGGTTGTCTAGCAGCAAGAGGGTTAATCTAAACTCATAAACATTCAAACAGGTCAGACAAATCAGCAAAATATAAGAGTAAAGAGTTTCTTCATTAGTCTATATAAAACTACCAAGGTTTCAACCGTATTCGACGTTCGGGACGAATAGATAAAACACAATTTTCAAATTACAATAAGAAATAGCGCAAAATATACAGATGATATATGAACTTATACTAAGAAGTACAATATGGAAGGGCAAGACCAATTGCGAAAATAAGAACCATATTGACCCATAAAAACGAGCTAAAGTCATAAAAAAAAATAAAAAGACCTAAATGGTTGGACTCAGTTACTTATTCATATATTAAAAGCTATTGCCCGAGAAAAATTTATATAGTTACTAACAAAGAAATAATATACACAAAAACGCTATCTATTCTAGATGTATCTGGTGATGAGCGGCAATTGACGACGTGCTTGCACAGATCCCCTCCGCTGAAATCGTAGTCATGGGTGATTTCAACAGGCACAATGCCGAATGGCTTGTATCACGTACCACAGACTACGCAGCGTGATCCATACATAATTTGGCATTGGCGTATGGTCTGTCCCAATTGGTTGAGTCGCCAACGCGGCTCCCGGATGTGGATAGCCACATGCCGTCCTTATTAGATCTTCTGCTGACTACACATCCCGATAGTTACCAGGTCTCTGTCGACGCCCCTCTCGGATCGTCCGACCATTGCCTGGTCAGGAGTGTACCGCCTATCCGACGCCCACGTCGCCGACCACTAGCGATCCGCCGCGTTTGGCACTATAAGAATGCAGATTGGGATAGGATGCGTTCTTTTTTGCATCCTATCCTTGGGGCAAGGTTTGTTTCCCTTCGGATGATCCTTGTGCCTGCGCCGTTGCAGTAGCCGATGTGATACTACAGGGTATGGATATCTTTATACCAAGCTCTGTAGTACTGATCGGTGGCAGATCACAGCCCTGGTTCGATGCGTCAGTTAAATCAGCATTGATTGCAAAAAACAGGCGTATCGAACTTAGGTTTCAGCGCTGGGCTCAAAGGATCCGAACTGCAAAGTTCTTAAGAGGATATATTACCGTGCCTCCAGATTTTATAAACGGCAAATCGCCCGTGCAAAATCGAAGCACATCGTCAAAATCGGCGAGCAGCTTTCCAGTTACCAGACCGGAACTTGCAAGTTCTGGTCGTTGTCGTAAGCTGCTTTTAGTAATTTCAACCAGTCGTCCCGACCGCCGTTGCACATATGGAATGATACCCTAGCCTATACGCCGACCATCCCGCGGTGTCAGCTATGCCTAAAGTACAGTTCAGACAGAAAACTGTTAGGCGAGCTCTGTTTTCGTTAGACGTTAGGAAGTCGAGCGGGCTGGATGGCATTTCTCCAATCGTGCTTAGAACGTGTGTCCCTGAGTTGACGCCGGTGCTAACGTGTTTATTCCGGTACTCGTATACAAAAGGCGTAGTCCCTGTCTCATGGAAGTCAGCCCTTGTCCATGCGATCAAAAAAAAAGGAGACAGTTCGGATCCGGCAAACTACAGGCCTATAGATATTACCTCCCTGCTCTGCAAAATCATGGAGATCAAATTTATGCTCTCCATGACCGCCAGCTCTTCGTATACCTAGAGGGTCACCAGTTGATCAACGACCGACAGTATGGTTTTCGCCATGGTCGATCGGCAGGTGATCTCTTGGTATACCTAACACAGATGGGCGGCGGCTATCGAAAGCAAGGGGGAGGGCCTGGCAGTTAGCCTGGATATAGCGAAGGCCTTTGATCGTGTATGGCACAAGGAGCTTCTCGCAAAACTTCCAACATTTTGGCTTCCCGAGAGCTTATAATAATAATAATAATAATAATAATAATAACCATTTATTTCGGACACTATACATCCATAAGTATTAGTTATTAAGTTAGTAACAATTATTCTTAGACTAAGTTAGTAATGTTAGTGGTAGTGTTAGTAATTGTATGTTAGTTACAATTTTTCTTAAAAATTATGTTAGTTAGGTTAGTTATTTTCACAATAAGTTGCACCTAGCTAGAGGCGCATGCAAACCTATCCAATGCCTCAGCAGTGGGGAATCCCACCTGCATGCCAACGCGTTAGGATAGTGTTGGGGCTAGCCTGGAGCCTGTTCATTAATGATGCGCATCTTTTTCTAATGATCGCGTAAAAATCATCAACGCGCGCCTCCTCAAACATGCCGGATGCACTACAAAACCTAGGCAGCCCCATCACTACCCTAAACGCGTCATTATATTGCACTCGCAGCGCGTTGTATGCCCTCTGCGTATAGCCGGTCCAAAGGCTGCACGTATAAAATGATTGGCAATAAGCCTTAAACAGAGTTATTTTTACTTGTTCACTGCAACGCGCAAACCTTCGGGCCAGCATATTACAGCGGACAGCCAACGCCCTACGTTCCCTCTCTAAGTCTAGAATTATAATTATGCAAGTATTATTGCTTCTTCGTTTTAAGGTTGACGTAGCTATAGCCAGTTACGGAAGTCTCATTCGTTGCCCTTCCCCGTAACACCACCCGCTACCTGCTGATATCTTTAGTCCCCCTCCCCGCTACCGTCGTCGTGGTTGTCGGACTAAAGTGAAATACCTGGGCTAATGGCTCTGTCTTATATGAAAGTGACGAGCGCGATTGCGGAATTTTGGTTTCAATCACGAATCCTAATCCTGACCTAATATTAATATGACGATGACCCAACTAGGGTAATTAACTAATTATGGCCGTTCAGGTAAAAAGAAAATGACGTAACTTTAAAAAAGTGTATTAATCTCAAATTTTTAAATAGATTTGGGCATTCTTCGCTTTTTAGGCTGTTCGTTGACGAGCATTCTGGAGTCGCTGTATGCTTTCCGGAGCGCCTTGGCCTGTTCCCGCAGCGATATGGTGGAGCTTTCTATTGACGGGAGTGGCCGGTTGAGGTAGTACCCGTAAGGACCCATTTCACGCCTGTGCCATGGGTTCGTTGTAATCCTGTAATAACGTACATTTTATATAGTTCATTTCACCTTGTTAGTATCTTCTAAGTTCAAAGAGAGTCTTTATTTAAAACGTAACGTATCAATCCCTACTATGTGTTTTTAATGACAAAGAATTGGTATTCAATAAATTTTTCTTTATTAGAAAAAAATGTGTTTTTTTTTTCATAAAATATAGTTTTCGATGGACGTGTTGCTTTGAGAAATACGAAAGCGTGTAAAAAGAGAAAAAATTTTTGAATGGGTGTTTCGAGCTATGCGTATAAATCACAGACTTCTTATCTGACAGTCAGTAAATGTGTGCTTTAGCTCAGTGCCGGATTAACCACATAGCAAGGGGGCCCCGAATATTAAAACCCAATTATCTCTGTTCGAATTTTTGTTAGTGAAACTTATTAAGATGTGGTATATTGAGTTAACTTGATGTCACAAGAATGTGAAACGTTACAACTTTTCCTACTCAGACAATCCACATTAGACACTCGGTAACCGACAAGGTGTTTCCAATACAAACCAAGGGCTCTTTGAAAAAAATTGCTATAGGCCCCACGCTTGCTTAATCCTCCACTGGTTTAGCTAGTTGTAAGCTAGTTTAATATTCGAAATTATAAGGAGCTAATTCCAAACGTAGTGTCTTCGCTCGCTACATCTCACCAGCAAGATCGATTCGCTTTGCTTTTCTATCTTGCTGTAGAGATGTTCTTCTCGCTTGCACAGTTTCTTCGTCTATACGCTAGTATATTGTTAGTCTATGGTAGGAATTATTTGGCGGCTGAATGGGGGCTAGCCGAGTCTTTGTTCTAAATACTCGTTGGATTCCAACTCAAACGATCCGGAATGAGCGGCCGTGTAGATATAATTTCAAAACATACCGTTAATGCTCAACAAATCAAAGGAAAACAATAGTATAGATAAATAGTAGAATCAACTAAAATATGAAAATGACTTGAAGTAAATATCTATCTATTGGTACTAATGGTGTAATATTTTATTAATATTTCAATAAAGTCTATTGAATTTATTTATATCATCACCGTGCATAACCACGTTGATACATTCACTGCGCACCATAATTACGATTCAATGTGTAAACGAAGAAAAGCGCAAACCAGGTGTGCAATGTTTCACTGTAAATTTCTCTCAAGTAAACATTTTGTGATAAACTATATGCTAAGAGTCAAAAAATTAAATCTTCCACGTGCACGAAACGCCACCAGTGGAAAAGACGAGAAAAATGATACTTTGATGCACCATATCATCATAGGCTGAGGTGCGCGGCGCGGCCGAGTGTGCACGTAGAATGCCAGCGGACACGCGCCACAGAACCAGATTATACACTGCTGCACCAGCTTGCTGCCCTCCGTCTCCTCGTGGACAACCCTGCCCTCTCTCTGTGGAACAAACAAAATACAGCCAAACGCCAACGCTAACTTAGAAGAATATGTTTAGGACTTTAAGAGTTCCTACAGATAGAAGTCACCGGCATCTCCCTGCCTGATTGGTACGGCCTCGTGGGCGCTACTCGCTGACTTATCTGACTCAAACCAAGGGTTTGGTTGATAGATATGCTTATGGTCGTGGCGATCATAAATCCAACTTCTTTTATTGATAAAGCCAGCAGAATAGGTCCTGCCCAAGTCAACTTAAAAGATATATACACCGTGTTGAAATATTCCAGTACTATTTAACATGAATATGCAGTGCAATGCGGAACACCGCTAAAAATAAAATTAAAAATCAAAACCCCCTTATATGAAGAACGTTTTTCACTTTCGGTCAGATGATGATGATGTCGTCGCGCAATGCTTTTCAGCATATTAACGCAGGCCAGCTAAGGTTGCCACACAGCTGGGAGGAGGAAGTGCTGGAACCCATTAAATAGAGTTGTTTATTGATGACATCTATGGTAGAATGATATTTATATTTTAGCACCACGGAATCAGTCCTGTGTCCGTTATCAGTTTATCACAAGGCAGGCTAATACTAAAACGCCAATTGCTAATTAAACGCTGGACATACAAAAGGTAGTTAAAATTTGACAAACTTACTTCACTGTAAAGGAACTGAACAAGAAGTTTTGTAATTTTCACAAGAATCGCCCAAAAGTGAAGACTGTAAATGATGATCCATATGAATATTAGGTGCTGAAACAAAACGTAAAGATTATTTGTTAGTGCTATAAAAATGTTAAATAGAGCAACCTTCGTGAAGCTTCTTATGTGCTGCCTCCAGTGAAGAAGGTCCTATCTACTAGCATTGTTACAAAGGAAGCACATACAAAACTAAGCGTAGTGGAAACTACTATAAATTTTCCTTTTTACCATCCTACTCTTGGGGCAAGGTTTGTTTCCCTTCGGATTATCCCAGTGCCTGCGCCGTTGCAGTAGCCGATGTGATACTACAGGGCATGGATTTTTTATACTAAGCTCTGTAGTACCGATCTATTAAATCAGGTAAACTAACTTATACTTATCTGGATCTCAGCCGCTATGCTAAATTTATTTAATAACAACGTTTAAGTTGATTATGGACCAGTTCCTACATGCTGGCTAATCGAGTGATGACATAAACGTTAAAAGTACCTGAAGTATAATTTCCCAGAGCGGGATTCTCCTAAACATGTACCGCTTGAAGAGTGAGGAGACGATGCGATGCGCGAACGCAGCGGAGCCTACCGCCCACAGCACTGTTGGAACTGTGGACCAGTTGCTGTCCCCACATCGCGAGTATTCAATTAACTGCAATCAGAGACAGGTGTAAAGAAGCGAAAAATTAAATAAATTGGCTTTGAAACTGCTATAGATAGATTTAAAATGTTTCGCACCCGAATACCTAAATCTATCATTGAACGTGTTATACAACATTAAGAAACTAAAAGTACATATTGGAATTTTCTATATCTAATAATTCCATAACGTCCATAGGCGGTAGTTTTAAATTTCTATCTCGTGAACTTGCCCGTGTACCTTCATCTTAAAAAAGCAGTAAAGCTACCTCTGGGTAAAATTGGAAAGGGCTGTATTCATTAGCAATGTTGAAGCCATACCGACTTTTAAACTATCGCGTGTTGTTAATTAACTGCAGCCAACCAGATTAGGTAATCATACAAACCTGAGAGGACTGGACATTAAAGTAATCAATTAAAGCGTTCCCCATATGTTTTTCTGTTTTCAGTCGGTTTTCTACTAACTTCTATCGTATTAGATCATTATTGGAGATATTGATGTTTCATATTCTTAAGATTTCGCCGTTTTGATGTAAACATAGCAATGTGGCCAAATTTGTGACAGTGGCAGAATTCACAATGATTAGTCGTGTGACACTTGTCAAACATTGTAGGTCGTTGAGTATTTTTTCCGTAGAGTGCCGTGTGCTTTCCCGGGGCATAAAAAGGGTAAAGAGTAGAAACTTCCCAGGCCCATAGGTGTCGTGAGAGGCGTCTAGGGGCTTTTTGATTTGGGAGAGTCACGCTGTCCTTTGACGACAGCATAAACGAGCTAGCCTTGACTGGCTCAGTACGACTCTCGCACAGAAAACAAGATGTGCTTCTTGCTGCGCTTAGATTCAAAGACCATGTCTGCCCACGCAACTCCTATACGTAACACCTTCCTTATTGGATCTTCTGCTGAAGATACATCCCGAAAGTTACCAGGTTTCCATCGATGCCCCTCTTTGGACCCCGGACCAAACACATCAGCAGTGTATTGCCCCCGTCGCAGAACACCAAAGCCGCGTATGTTATTACGATCAAATTCAGATAGGTATGTGTATTTCCGTAGTATTACGTTCGGTAGTATGTCATAGCCAATTAAATGCGTCTGGTAAAGCTGCAGCTGGGTGCCAACAACAGGCATATATTGAACCTAAGTGCACTGCATATTCAAATAAGTTATATAGAATGCAAAGCCAAATTGTCTTCTCGCACACATCAACTAGCGAAACTCTCTAAAAAAACGATTCACTCGATTGTAAGAAACGTGCAGACTGATAACGGCTATTATCTTGTAAACAAAGGAGATCACGATCACCGAAATCCACGTTATGAGCAACTGTTCGCTTTCAAACTTAGCCGGATTATACTTCGTGGCCAATCGCGATACTATAATTATCTACTACTATTTAAAACTTATGTCAAATGACTGCATGTTTCATATTAAAATAAATTTCAATTTTTACTTACGCAGCATCTACGACAGCGACGCGGACCTGCGTCTTGTAGAATGTCACACATATGGCAGTCATCATTCATCAGCCCGAACATAACTGCTATACCCTCTCAGTACAAGAGAACCACTCCCTTATTACTACTCGCTCAGCATTATTACAGATAAAATTCTGAGCGGCATCTTAATTGATAATACAATTATAATTTTCGTGGCCCTTTTTTCACTCACCCATTTAACTGAAATACAAATAGTGATGGTCTTATTGCTTGACCAAAGAAAATTACTGTGCTGTGATACCTACTCGCCAACATACATTACAAAAACGATCATACACATACCGCTCACGAATTAACTATTAATAAAATAGACAAAAACAAACTCTAGGAGGATAAACTTTATTTAAGCGGTGTAGGAAATGTTAGGAGAGTCTATGTCCTTCCAGGGGTGTGTCAGTCCACAAGCCCTCCTCCGACCGAACCTGCCTCGGAGCCGGCGCCTTCAGGAACACGGTTGCTGGGCTGCGGTGAACAGCATCCTGAGTTCTATTGACAATAATATCATTTATTATATAATTAAATATCATGATATACTTATGTACTTATCGAATTTGTTTTTACTATTAAAACTAATTAGGTAGGTAAACCTATCGTCGCCTCTGTTCGTTTGTTCTAATTACCATATGTTAAATGTAAGTACTTGAGATTTGTTTTAAGCTTTTATTTTTGATTTGAAGGCGTTGAGGTATTTGAAGGACGACTCATCAATTATAATTTTCATATATGATGGAAATGAAATAAAATGGGAGTGCTCAGAGGAGCTGTTCAGGTTGATTCCAGCGGCCGAATTCTACCACCGGACTTTACGTCAAAATGCAAAGTACCACCCGCATCACGTTGACGTCTGGTTTTCAACCGCGCGTTTTTTAAGAAATTTCTTACCACGCACAGCCACTTTGTGGAATCAATATCCGGCTGTACAATGTGTCCTGGCATGTAGTAATAAAACTTTATGCAGAGTTACTATGCATTATTTCATCGACAAAATTACCCCTGTATGGGGTCAATTCTAAACTCTACTTGCGCAAAATTCACCTTAATTCGTAAAATACGGCGGTTTAAGATCTACGTACTGCAGAGGCTCAATGTTGGTCTTATTTTAAAGGCAAAGGTGTAGAGTGACTAATAATATAAAAGAGTAGGCAAATGACTGTTATTTGTGATTAATATAAGTAGGAATGTTAATATAAAATATAAGATGTCTCATTGAATATAGCACAAAGTGACTAGGTATTTCATGTTAGCCTAGTTATTTGTGCTTTGTTACCGATAATATATAAAACAGGTGGTAATTACAATTATTATTTAATTTGGATTTGAAAGAAGAAGACAAAACGCTATAATTTAGACAGGGCTTAAAAAAATTTAATAGTATACCGTAACACATGCTCGGAATTTCTCAAGAAGCTCTGGCGTAGTATCGCTGGCCTGATCGACACGTCCCGCACCAAGTAGAGGATGCGAGTGTCTTGGCGCGAGGGAGCAGGTGGCCGGAGCTGTCGCAGTCGCCGCGAACGACACACGACTAGCCGTTCTGCTGACCTCCAGCGACGCGGAAGGCAGGTCTCGCCGTGCCAGCACAGTGCCAGCGCCCTCGCCGCCACTCTACGTAACAATGCCAGGTCTAAAGATCATCATCATAACATGACCCATCGTTTCACCAGTGGGAGGCTCCTTTGCACAGGATGCCGGCTAGATTATGGGTACCACAACGGCGCCTATTTCTGCCGTGAAGCAGTATGTGTAAGCATTACTATGTTTCGGTCCGAAGGGCGCCATAGCTAGTGAAATAACTGGGCACATGAGATTTGACATCTAATATCTCAAGGTGACGAGCGCAGTAGTTGGGCCGCTCAGAATTTTTGGGTATTTCAAGAATCCTGAGCGGCACTGCACTGAAATGGGCAGAGCGTATCAATTACCATCAGCTGAACGTCCTGCTTGTCTCGACCCTTATTTTCATTAAAAAAAAATGTTGTCTATTATAATTATTTTATCTTATTCCAAGTGAGTAGGTATACAAATAACCTGCGCCTTTGGGTACAATGTTTGAGCTCTTCAGAAGACCAGAAAAGATCCAGTATTATACTGTTCACTTTATCGCTTACTGTAATACCTACCTATATAGTATATACATACTAGATATTATATAAGGTGAGGCAAACAGGCAAATGGCAAGTGAAAATGTTACCGCCTATGGATATCCGCAGTGCATACATCGTTGATATACTCTTAGCTTGAGGGTCCTAAAGTCGAATCGGTTCGGGAACACTGCAGCAAGTTATTGATTCCACATAGCCTTGCAGGGTATAAAGTTTGTTGCACGACACCGCGGTTGATCAAAACCGACCAAAAATCAATATGATGCGAGTGGAATTTTGAAGTAAGAATGGTAAAGCCGAAAAGCTAGTGACCCATTTCCATAACATCTCTGGTAGATTACAGGAAGGCAGCTTCGCTGTATATACAGATATATTAACTCAATATAATGCTTTTTATTAAATCTTAATAAATACAAAAGGTTATTTCAATTTAATAGACACTAGCCGCGTCAAATTAATTATCAGGCACGTAGAGGCGAGCGAGCGCGAGATATTGGCAATACCGCTCTTTTGTTTCGTTACAAAGTATGCTACGTGTGGTTACGTGGTACGTGTAATATGGTATGATTCTTTGCGCCAAATTTAAAAGGAGCGTGCACAGTCTAAAATGAATTTACTAGCCTTCTCCCTATACCATTCAATCTAATTCTTGCTCTCCTAATAGAAGATATATCTTTGTGATCATATGTTGGTACCATTTGTGAATCGACTCTTTTCACATCTTTTATTGAGCTGCTGTTTCTTATCACAATTTATAGCTACTACTGTATTATGCAAGACAAAGTAAAAGCCACTCTCATTAGGGCTCCACTTTTCCATTTTCTGGAAGTGAAGGTAAGTTAAATTGACCGTTATAAGTATAGATACAAATTGGATATATTTTATGGATGAATCAGTGTGTTGTGTTAGAACTGTTGTTACGTGTGCGCATCGATGGTGGAGTCCGGACGGCTGGAGTAGGTCCGCAGGCGCTGGTGCACCGCTCCCACGAAGCTGTTCACTTTGTCCAAGGTGCGCTGCATGCCGCGTGTCGCACGCTCGTGCAACTCCAATTGCCTGAACACACTTACAATCTCAATAAAGTATGAGACAAATTGTAAAATTACGCATGACTTTAGTGCAATATACATACATATAATCAAACCTCTTTTCCGTAGGGTTAGGCAGACACCACTTCTTTCCACGTGCTACGTTACGTACTTGTTTCGCTTTGTCCACTTTCATTATTCCTTTCATACATGCTCTTCGGCTCAGGGTACTCTAAACCTGGCCTTTTTTCAAGACGTCCCTGATTTGGTCTCGAAACGTCCGCCTAGGTCTACCCTTTCCAATACTTTCATTCACACTGGCCCTATACAATTTTTTCGTCAATCTTTCTTCATTCATTCTCTCGACATGGCCAAACCATCTCAGCATAATATTGTATTACTAATATAATATTATGATATTGTAACAAAATTGCTTCTTTGATATGACCTCGCATGACCTTAGGCCGTTAGCTTTGGCGCGAAAATTATTCGATGTTATGCGTGCTGAGTATAATAAATAGTATGAGTGTAGCGGGGTATGCAGTGCACGGGTGTAACGGGCTATTACCGCATTTACTACTCAGACGATACATAGGTGACGGCTTGGTTTACAATTTGTTGATCAATGAAACATCTCGAATGTTTATCAGTTACAAACATATACTATAAATTTACTATAATAACGCGTGCGAGAGAGAAAACCAGTTGTAACGGAGATATAACAATATCGAGAAGGAAAGCGATCTATTGCGAACCGATTTTAATTGACAAGTCGTAAACATATAGCCACAGTAACATTAAGGCCGCGTTCCCACTATGTCGGACCGGCAGATTTACCGGCTCGGTAAAATTGCCGGAAGAGCTAATGGCTAAAGAATATATATGAAGCTGTTCACATTATCCCGGGTCCGGAAAAAATACCGAGCCCGGCATTTTTACTGAGCGTTTTGTCACTGCGAAGTGCCGGTAAAACCACCGGACCGGAGTAATGTGAACGAATTTGCGCCGTCATCTGCCCCCGCTCGCCCTGCCCGTGCTCCCCTCACGCATTTTCTGATAAAAGAAGACATGTAGCATGAAATTTCAAGCAGAAACTTTAATTATGCTTGTCAGAGAGACCTGTTCTGTGGGATAAGACCGAAGAAGATCCGGGATCCGGTGTAATGTGAACACTCTGTCCGGTGTTCGGTTTCCGTCAGATCTACCGGTCCGGCATAGTGGGAACAAGGCATAACTGAGTATATTCAATATTGAATCATTAGCTATCGCGGTGTGCGTTAATAATAATGCGTGACAAATCAAAATTGGTCACGCATTATTGTAATTGGGCTTTGAGGAAGTCTATTGGTACGCGAACATACTATAGTACTCTAATTCTATGGTTACAAATAAAGTTTTTTTTTAATTTGATGGGAAAAACAAATGCAAAGTAAAAACCAACAACACAGGGAGATGCGCATTATATACGGAGAGATCAAGCCGTAAATAAATAATTTGTGATAAGTGCAAAAGCTTATATTGGCATTATCATTATCAGCCGGAAGACGTCCACTGTTAGACAAATAATTCCACGAGGATTGGTCCTGCGCTGCCCTCATCTAACGTATTCAGGCGATCTTGACCAGATCGTCGTTCCATCTTGTGGGGGGCCTACCAACACCGAGTCTTATGGTACGTGGTAGCCATTCGAGTACTTTACTGTCCCAACGGCCATCCGTCTGTCGAACTATGTGCCCTGCCCACTGCCACTTCAGTTTCGCAATTATTCAGTTGGGCTATGAGGCGGTGACTTTGGTTCTCCTACGGATCTCTTCACTTCCGATTCGATTTCGCAGGGAAACTCTGAGCATAGCCCTCTGCATTGCCTTCTGAGCGACCATGAGCTTTCTTATCAGGCATTTTTTTTTTTTTTTTGCGACCTGTAGGTACGTCATCTTAGATATTATTTGAGAAGATACAAATGGTGGTATTCTATAGTATTACCAACCACTGTTCCAAATACGGCATGTTAAAACTATGGCAGTAGTGTTTCCTGACGTAGTCCGCGTAGCAGAGAGAGAGGAACCAGCATATGGTGATGTGGATCTGAGGTTGCTGCTGTTTGAGGAACCTGGTGAGAGGTCCGAGTGGAACCACGTCCACCTGCCCGCCGAGGAAGCCAGCCGTTGTCATTTCCAAGATAATGTTCGGACTCTGTTATTGTAATAAAAATACTCACACTGATTATATAATCTAAACAAAATAATATTATTTTTATTTTATTTTATTAGGAAAAGCTAACAACTACAACATACTAAATAGGCACATAAAGAAATAACATATAAGTCTAATAAAATTGTAGTCAGATACGCTATCTACATCTTACTATGTAAAACTTTGAGGTTTTCAATACTAGGTAGGTAAATAGAAAAAGTGTTTTTGCTAATAATAATACTAAGACAATTATGTTAGTGCAATGAATAAAAATTGTGTCTTGATAAAAATTATGCTTTGTGCCTTAGTATTAAATGATAAAGAAACTTGATTATAGACAATAGGATGTGGAAGATTAAGGTTTACTTCGTAATGGTAAATAAAAAGAATCTTCACATAACCCACAGTTCAAAGTATGTTTTAATTCAGGATTATTTTGGTCTGTCATCAACGCATTAGTTGGGCCCTAGCTTATTGCTAGTTCGCGCATTACATTATGAATAATTTATGAATTTTCGGGTGAATAATATTAAATTTATTAAATAATTTATTAATATATATTTGCAGGCAGTGAAACAGACTCTGAATATGAAAGCGGTACTCGAGGACCATCAACTAAGTTTTACTACAGTCATGTGACCACATGCATAAAGCACACTCGTTTTTATCTAACTAGTTAGCTGAATCTCTAAAGATTCACTAGAGACTGAGGTCGACATGTGCAATCCGCTTTATGGTTCGTTTATAGTTACTTCGTCGGTTTTTAATTAAACATTCAGGCCACCCCGAATTTACTCTTATAAGTGGGGATGGAAAAGTTCCAGAGGCAAACACGCATATTAAACGGGTACTCGTAATGGGATCGCTGAAAAAAAATCGTCACCGCAGCAGAAGTAGCAATTAGTGCGCCAATTAAGAGGGTTAGGTTATTAAATAGTGTTTTATTACACGCTTTTTATATATAGCTTCACCTGTATGTATGTTTGTGTAACCGACTCAGTTAGACCCACTTTAAACGGCCAGATTTCGTTGAAGTTTCGTAGCGTATTATCGAGGACGATGACAATTAACATTAATTTGATAAATTTAATACATTTTTCAATTTGCAAAATAAGATTATTGTTAATTTAAATAAATGTCATCTATCGTTCATACGGCAGGAATTGATGTTAATTTTAAATTTCAAAATAAATTTTCTTATTTTAAGTCCGGTTTTCTATAAAAAGCGTGTTTTTCACATTTTTTTAACTACTATTTATTATATGATTTGGTGCAATTAAATTAGGTCAGGTTCGGTAAAAACCGCCAAACCTGTAACCGCTATGGTGTTAATACGTAAGTACAAAAAATCGCTAACATGGAGTAGATAATAAAAAGCGCTTAGCATGTGTCAAACTTACGTCTCTAATAAGGGTGTCGAGATAGTACTGAAAGAACCGCATGGAGCAAACCCAGAGATGGGTCATCAGCGCTAACATTCCGACCACCATAGTTGACTGAAATGTTCAATAAATGATGGATATTAGTTACACCAGTTATTACAATTGTGTATTTTTTTGTTTTATGAAAATACGGGACGAGACGAGCAGGACGCTTGATTCTTGAAAAGCCCAAAAATTCTGAGTGGCACTACAATTGGATGTAGTTCCTGAAAAACGTTCACAGCCACAAACATAACATTTTAAGGAATTCGTGTTTAAAGTTTAATAAGTATTAGTGTATACATGTGGGCTGGGCTTCTATGTCATGATGTCATTTAAAGAGTGACAGTAGGGCTGCCATTTTGTGTCAGTCGGTGAATATAAATCAAGTGACCAGTTTTGTGTTCTTAACTCAATTTTGACATGATTGTGGTGTGGAACGTTTTTCTGGAATTACGTCCAATTGCGCTTTTCACCTTGATATATAAGATGTTAAGTCTCATTTGCCCAATAATTTCACTAGCTGCGGCGCCCTTTAGACCGAAACACAGTAAAGTTTACACATTACTGCTTCACGGCACAAATAGGCGCCGTTGTGGTACCCATAATCTAGCCGATTAGCCGCAGCCTCTCACTGTTAAAGTTGTTGTTGTTTGCCCTAAACACCTCCAACATAGAAATATGGCGAGCAAAGATAGGAAAGCGGGTCTTTTGTTACTGTAATCGATTTTGATTGACACGTCGTAAACAGTTCGCCACGCTTAGAATTAGTTCCTTAGTATTTTGAATGTTCAACCACATAGATAACGCACACTTCGACATACAACAAAATGGGCACACATTATCGTCGATCTCAGGTCGCCTACATGATATTGGCAAAACGACGCAATATTTATTTTTAATTGTATCATTATGATTTTCATGTACCCTAAAAAAGAAACAGACATCTACAATATCTAAAAAACATTGTCCTCTTTCGCTTGTTTCGAGGTTGATATGATATAGGTATTGTAGGAGGAGAGAGTGGAGATGTCTATAAAAGGCTATGTCTACTTGGCGTCGACACTTCTCTCTCTTCTTCTCACAAGCACACAGCCGGTCCGAGGTTCAGTATTTTTAGGAGACGACCTCCACGGCCCACGTCCTATGTCGCTGCCTTTAGAGCTGACGGCATAGAGGAGGTTTTTAGTCGGTAGGGGTTGTCTGTGACCCGAGTCCGACCTATGGGCCCCGTTTCGGGGTCTTCAATACGTAAATGTATTTTCCTCCTCTCCAACAAAAAGGCGCCGACACACTGCCGCTTCAACCGTTGACGAGTTAGGGCGTTACTCTTTCTAATTTTTGTATGAATATTAATTTGTCGTTGTAGAATTATTCTTAGAAGCTTAGCATTATTAATTTGTGTTGTCTGTCTATTTAATTTTACAGTTAATGTGAGCTTATTTGTGAATTTTAGGTAGGTGGTATAAAATTTGTTATTAAAAATGCCTTTGATATTATTTCCTAGAGTATGTTCAAAAAGAGAGTGGTGAGAGTTTATCATGATGTAAGCAGCGTCTTCCTCGACCACATATAGCATCTCCTCAACACTCACCACCAACGATTTCTCGAGTACGGTGATGTGGCCGTGGTCGCCACCCACCAGCACTGTCTCCTGCAGCTCGCTGAATAGGAACAGGGCGGCCGCGCTCGCGAATACCACGGTGGGGCCCATCCCCCACACCTCCCCGTTGCAGCTCACCCATTTCGCTATTGATTCCAAGTGGGATTCGCTCAGATCCTGAAAGATCGCAAACTATATCATTCTTGAATAATAATACTTGTATGATTTTATCTAACATCTAAAATGTCAGCCTGGGAAAAAGATTTACACAAATATCAATATTTAATTTTCGTTTCATCAGAAAAGCATAAGCCTCATATATATATATATCCCGCCTTATATAACATTTTCGTGCGACACCGCGAAAAGGCAAAAACCAGCACCATAGTTGATTATGGCTCATCCAGAGACTTTCGAAACCAAAGTACTTATGTAGGACCTTCCTACACTTTTTCCACGGAATCGAAGTCAGTAACATATTTTGTATATGGTACCTACTGATTAGCATATAGGTATGTAAAAAAAAAAAATTATTGAATTAGGCGTTACTTTGCGGAAATCCATAATTATACAAATTATTTAAGTTTTCTTTAGTGTTAATTCCGCCAATATTTGTCTTTAAAACAATTCGACACGTGTTTCGCCTCTACACGAGGCATCCTCAGGACGTGTTGTCTCGCCAAAATCTGACACGAGACATAGGTATGTGTTATAAATTTCTTATGAAGCAGCAAATGAAAAACTATCATCAAATATTCTTGTTGCATCAGCTATCACAGATTATAAGATCACAGATAATACAGAAACTGTAAAATATGTTGGTTGATTTAAAAGAGTGACAATGAGTTTATGACTTAGAGTTTTACTTCAAATTAATTCATAGTTTCCCAATTGGTAGTACCTAAACCTAAATGGTAAGGAGTATAACTTTGACATTTTCAATCTGCATCATTATCAGTTAAATAAAAAATAAAATAAAAATAGCATTTATTATTACTAGTAAATTAATTTTTCTTATAAATAAAACTTAGATTAGCTTAACTAGTAATTTGTCTCTCGACAAGGCCTCCTCTAAAGATTTCCTCCTTATTCGGTCTCTGGCTACTCTCATCCAGTCCGGTCCTGCTATCCTTTTAAAATCGTCCTCCCAGTATCAGTTATTAATGCGTAAATAATTTTTAACTTAACACAGCCTGTTCAACTTTTTGAAGCCGCCTACGCTCTTTTGTAATAGGGCAGCATGTGGACAACTGCTTGCAATAATTAGTTTTTCCTTTGAAAGTAAAAAAATATGAACTTTTTTGGTCTACTCGAAAGATTGTATCATTTAAAAACGACTTATATAAATTAAGTTACGGTAAGACAATTTTCGAGTTCACGCTTGACGGGTATTTTTAAATTACAGCAGAAGAACTCTTACTTTGTTGCGATTCTGCAAAAATAGAGACTAACATCATACCAGTGGGAGGCTCCTATGCACAGGATGCCGGCTAGATTATGGGTACCACAATTTCTGTCGTGAAGCAGTAATATGTAAACATTACTGTGTTTCGATCTGAAGGGCGCCGTAGCTAGTGAAATTACTGGGCAAATGAGACTTAACATCTTATGTATCAAGGTGACGAGCGCAATTGAGGTGTCGCTCAGAATTTTTGGGCTTTTCAAGAATCCGGAACGACACTGCATTGTAATGGGAAGGGCGTTGTTCGAAGTAAATCCATCGAACAGCATTATATTACAAATATTACTTAGTAGATAAAATTAATTGTAATAAAACCATGTGTTGCCTTTTGTAAAGCAGTACGCGGGTGAACATTGATCGGGCCGGTCCTGGTTACCATTGACCATTACAGGACCGGCCCGAGTAACCATATTAACCATTATTACCAATGCATTGTAGAGATGCAGAACGCGAGTAACCATTGATCGGTCCGGTCCTAGTTACCATTAACCATTTGCCTATAACCATTACAGGACTGGTCCGAGTAACCATTTTAACCATTTTAACCAATTAATAGTAGAGATCTGCGTACTCACCCGTAGAACCATTAAATATAGTAATTTAGCAAGTATCATAGATAAGTTTAATACCTTAAGTAAATAAATACTTTTACCATTAAACCAATATATATATATATCTACCCCTAAGTGCACCCCTTTTCAGGCGTATCAATTACCATCACTACCGTCTTGCTCGTCTCGTCCCGTATTTTCATAAAAAACATCTCACAAGACTATATTCAGTTCCCTTTGGGCAGCCAAAGTACGCAAGCGTACTGCTAGTTCAACGACCACAACTCCCGCACGTACTCACGTAGTGTGTATTGAAGCTTACAGTTTTTCCCGACATGCGTGCGGTGCGCGGTGTCTACTGCTCCAGCTCTTCGCATCTTCACATCTACCTTCATGCAAACATTGCATTAATACACTAGATTTTTGTAGGAATTTCGGTGTCTATCAGTTATTTTTCCAGTTTGACGTTAACGTGTTAGGAACTAGTTGGTCAGGTGATATGTTAAAATGACGCTTAGACGTTTGGGTCAATAAGTTGACAGATTTGTCAATCAGTATTGATTATCTATGATGTACAGTAGCTGGGCTGTACTTTTTAAAAATATTTAGCTTCTTTTACATATAAAGATGGGCAATGTTATTTTTTAAAGAGTATCAGTACTCATAATATAGTATTCAGATAGAACTAACACTGCGTTACACATTTGTTAGTGTACCTACATTTTGTCTTCCTCGTACATATTAAGTAAGAGAGAACTAAGAGTACAGATGTAATAGATAATATTTGGGTGTTGAATTATTTCCCTTAAAGTTTTATCTAATTCATCTCCAAGGCCGGCAATACATAATTATCAACTTCTGATATTGCTGATGTCTATGAGCGGCTGGTTTTTGCCATCAGCGTTTGCCCGTTTGCCCCATCTAATATAAAAATTAGAGCCCAAGAAGAAGCCGGATTTTATAAGCAAGTTTGGGGACGAATTGAAACACTCAAAAATTCACAGTACGACGACGTTGGTTAGTGCCCATCCATCATACATGGTGAATAATTATTGTCCGGGCCCCATTTTGAACTATTACTCCAATGTTGATAAAATTACATTATTTTTAATTTTTAGTTGGCTTGTTATACTTGTTTACAGTTGATATTTTGGTATTATTTTACTTCACTTTTTAGTTAACTAATCCGAAGAATTATTCAGGAAAATTAAGTCCACACATATAAATATTTGCATAGATATCATGTTATACGACTGTGCGATACGATGAGTGCAATATAATGATTCCTATCGAGCTCTTATGAAACTTCCAAGGTATTGCAGTGCTGCAACTATGTTTGCGAGAGCGAGAGTGCCCGACTTCTTCGCAATAATTCGCACAAAAATTGCTTCTTTTTGGGATCGAATGAGACGCTCCAGCAACGGAATTCTGATTAATGTCTCTAACAATGTATATAATAACGATATTTTCAAAAGATGGATGGACATCCATCTTGATAAAAATAGAAAATAAGCTATTTAATATTAGTAAGTAATTGTAATTTTGATTTTAATTTGTATTTTCTATGGGTTATGCCTGAAATAAATGATTAGTATTATTATTATACACAGGTATTGGTATAAGAACAAACAATTAGTAATTCTTACTAGAGACAAGACTTATACACAAATAAAGCTTGCGAGAGAGAAGAACTTCTTTAACGGATATACAGCAAGATAGAAAAGGAAAGCGAATCTATTGTAACCGTGACCGATTTTAAAATTGGGACAGTTGTAGTATTTTCATTCCCTTCAAATTCGGTTGGTTATAGTCGCTTAACTATCCTATCACTACACGTGTGATACAAACCTTTAAAAAGTCCAGGTGGCCAGTTGTTGTGGTCTTCATCATCACTTCTACTTTACCAAAAGATACTTTCCGGTTACATATGCTTTTTGTTGTTTAAAAAAACAATAATATTATTACATTATTATGTCTACAAGTTTTGAAGAATGACTCATAATTGAAGTGAATAAATAGAAATAAGGTTTATTAAGCATACATTTCTTAAAAAGGGAAAGTTTTCTAACATTTTCTTATAGAAATACAGAGATGCCGAGAGGAAGGGTGTGCTGTATATTGACGCGCTGTTATAATATGCACTTAGGAATTGCTATTTAAGTGCATTGTGACTAGGGTTGCCTACCGTACTCTAAAATATAGTATTGTTCTCTATAATCTAAAACACTAATAGAGTATGCTAATATATATTTTTATATATAGGTACCAATTACCAGCCATACTCATTGATATAACAGTAACACAAATAAATTGTACTATTCATACTGGTTGGTTCCCAGCCAATTCTGCCATAAAACTTGGGCGTTTGTCAATGCAGTCGCAAGCTTATAATGTAACAAAATGTTGAAGGAAAGTAAATCGTTTCAAAATTTAAATATTTGATACTCTTAGAGAGATAGGTGGCAGCCCTAATTGGACATACGAGTATATAGCTCGCTATTCTCGATATCATGACGGAGGTATCATTACTCCTGTTAACAGTTGATTAATACTCACATACAATTCTGGAAAATTTCTTGGTTGAACAATTTGGTTTGTGTTTCAATTAGTAATAAAATATATGTACGACATTTTTTCATTATTTGCTAATATTATCAATACGGTTACTTTTAAGACCGTAAAAGGAAAAGGTTAAGGTTCCTTTCGCGAAAGAAACCGTGTTGTCTACGGTTGCTGCGAACAGGACAACTTGGCAGGTACCCACTGAAGGTCAGTGTTGGAATTGGGGTTTTGCGAATTGTCCAGTTGCCATCTTGGCGAAGATGCGATTGCAAATTATGACAGACCATCATATTCACGAAGCTTTCTTACACAAACAAGGAATTCAAGCTCTAAAGGTTGATGCATCTATCATATGATAATTTATAAGTATTTATTATTTATACAGTTTATTCTTTATTACTTTTATGATTCATATATTAGATGCAGCACGAGCACCTTACTATTTTATGTATTTACAGCCATTGTAAAATACTCTGTTTAAATGAAAAGAGTTGCCTTTGAGTTTATTTTATGTTATTCTCACGAGCTCTACTGACTTTTTTTCTCTACTTTTCCGAACATATAGGGATTCAGAAAATCAAATTACTTTGACTTTAAATATTGTGAATAAAACAAAGAGTTAGTTAAATCAAATGATCAGACTGAGCTGCGATGGCTGCCACAGATCATGTCTGTCCATTTGGTGTTTATTTCTACCACAATCACATAATATGTCTCGCTAAACATGCTAGATATATATTTATAGATACTATACAGTAATGCAGGGCCTAAAAATACAAACATTTTGATCCTTGATACATAAATACGTAGTAAGGAAGGTTATAATTGTGAACTAGGTACGACAGATTGAAGACTACACTTTTCGAAAGTGTCAAATCTGTCAAGGCTACTTAAGAGCTATATAGACGCTGATTTTTGCTCATATTTTCATGATTACGATTTTATATTTATATTATAAATGCAAGTCTATCTAAGAAGCTAAAGTAACAGCACGTACTATTTTGATTTGTCTTACAATAATTGTGAAAAATAAAAAATATACAGCAGTAAAGCTATTTTAATCATAGCAGTAGTACTTAGTGCGGTAATAATTGTCAAAAAAGGTTTTTCTTGAAAAGAAAACAACAAAATAATAGTCAATAGGTACAATCCCAAGCTAATATATAGCTAATATAATATTATTGCTTGTAGCTATTTAGATATACTTGCGTACATAGAAAACGTTACATTTATATAATATAGTCATAAAAATATCAACATATAATATTAGTTACAACCAGACCCAATATATATCATAAAATACAAAAATAATTTAAATTTTCAATATGTGGGTATATGAACAATTTTCTAAGTTTTAATATAAAAACACTTAGACACCTCTATACATGTTTTAATAATATAAGTACCTAATGTAACCAACATTGCTTGCAATAATCACACTCACAAAAAGCCATGGCAAAGCGAGTAGCTATGTTAGAAGTGGCTGAAACTGAATCTAACGAACGACGCCTTTTTGTAAAAAAAAACATTTGACACTTAATTATGTTTACTCTGTACTCACGCGACCATTTCTTTTAACGTTCTAATTATGTTCGTGATGAATATTAATGAACCTAAAGTAATACATATTAATTAATCAAAATTAATACAAAGATGCAATCGATGTATTAACCCCTGGTAATGTTATGCTGTAGTGGTATAAAATTAGAAAGAATTTGAATTAAGAAGACTTGTGTGGCGCCAAAAAAATTGTTCGCCTGTAATGTCTTAGATACTCCAATAGGTACGCATGAATTAACATGGCAGAAAATTAATAGTTAAAATGGCTAAGCACTTTAAAATTCAGCACTACCCAACAGGCTATATCAATTACATAGTTGTGTTAATTTTAAATAGGTTATAATTGTGTTACTTAGTTTCAGCTATATACTGGTATTTAATATTTCTCACGAACGTAATAAGAGTTTGTCTATTAGGTTGATAACCTTACAAATCTCCCTTATCCGATGTATTAATTACGTGAAAGGATATGAAAGAAATATTTTTATGAACATACGTTGGCAGCTAGCTACACATTATTAATTTATCATAATTATTATTCTTAAGCGAAGTAGTAACATCACATAATATCTACCTACATTAACATCGAGTATTGCAATAATATCTTTTAAAATCTGCCCAACAAGTTGGCTGGGTACTCTACTGAACTACAAGAGACTAAACATGGAATAAGAACAATAATTACAACTAGATATGATAAAAATGTTTAAACATTGCTGCATTCATTGCCCGAGAATACAGAAATGCTAAAACTTTATAACTAATTTTTATGTAAAAAGTGGAATATAATGCCAATACAGTGTTTAATATATAAGAGAATAACGGTGTAATAGTTTAAATAGATCTTTATATATGACGACAACAATGATTATTTGTACTTGAATAATATTACACAGCATCCAATAATATTTACCTATTTTTAACTCACACAATTATCTAAAAGCTCACTAATAGCGTAAACAATATATATATTTAAATAAAACATTCTTTAAAAGATTAAAACGCGTGTATTTGTAACTTTGTTTTTACATTAGATTTTGGGTAAAAGTTACACTACAAGTTCATAATGACAACTACCTATGAAAAATACTATCATGACTCATTTCATCTGCAGTCACCCTGAAAACGAGATCTATAAAGGTATTGAAACGACGGGTTAACTAAAATAATAATAAAAATGTAACTTACGCAAAAATCTAATGTACAAACTAAGTTACAATTACACGCGTTTTAATCCTTTAAAAAGTGTTTTATTCAGATGTGTAACACTAGCGTTAATCACCGAAAATAAGTACAATTTAATATATATCTTATAGTCTGCCCAGCAATTTTATTTATTATATATACAGCGTTACTCTATTATAGAGTCTAAAACACTCATACAAAACTTATTTACGTACTGTGCCTAACAAATAACACACTCTACAGGTAACACAATACAATTTAATAATACTTTTATTAGTAAACAGTTTTGCAACATAATTCAAAACACTAATTTAGGAGGCAACACTAACTAAACTACATGAGTAGTAATGAGTCTCAGATCTTAGATGATTATAATAAAACAGGGTTTCAGGATTCTCGACAGTTTCAGTCGATACGAGACACTCAAGGATCAAAGTTCTCGAACAATCTTCGACAATTCACAAAATGATAGTAGACTTTAAAAAAATTCTAGAAGTTTGGATTTTTTTTAGTTCCTGTTTCATTTGACCTTGGAACGACTCGTGTTCTTCACCCACGTTATTAAGTAGGTTGTTACCTACTAGGTTTGGCGTCTCTTACTAATAAATCAAACCTTTAATCCAGGGTATATTCTGAATATTACCTACCAACTGTAAATAACATAAAAGCATATAAATTATAGACATATATAGTCAATATATATAGACAAGTTAAAACATTAACAATATTTATAATTTACTTATCTTCTGAATAGAGATTACATTACATATTTTTACTTATTTATATATATATTATAACATTATTTTAATCACTTATTTTTAAAATATGACTATTAATCTTGAAACCCGCTCGATTTTGTAAGTACCTAGCAATTATGAAAGTTTCAAGAACGTAAATACATAGGAACTCATAGGAAAAGTATTAATTTGTAATAACTACACACCTATATTATAATATATTGTAGTGTAGTATGTTTACATCAACACACGTACTCTAACATACATTCTCACACACATATTTATGAAGCTCTAGTTGTGCGACGAACTGCCTACTATGTTTTTATATAATTACACAAATATCCTTAAATTTATTCCCGTATTCAAGAAAGTGTCATCACCACGTCCACATGCTCTTTGTAACTTTTGTTTTTTTTTTGGAACTACGTCAGCTCTTGTCCACATACAAGATACAATAGCAAACTTAATACCTTCCTTCTTTTTCTTTCCTAATTCAAACCTTTCGAATGCCATTCTAAGTTGAATGTGGACAAGGCCTTACTGGATCACGTATTTTTTTTAAGATACCTATTTGAATATGGGCTTTAGACTGTATTTTAAAAGTAGACTAGACGAGCCATTCTATCGCGTGTGGCTTGGTGTCTCGTCGGGTCACCTGATGCGAGGGGAGTGCTAGTATGGTGGTGGGAGCGGTGTCAGTGTTGCTCGGTCACAGCGAGCACAGAGCATCAGCTGGAGGGATGGTTGTCTGCTCCGGACGCTTGATCGTTCGGATTCGCTGGAAACAAAGGGCATACAGTTCATAGAGAAACCATTAAAAGACGTACAATTTACAAATTATTTGTAGAAAAAAAAACATGCGAATAGCATGGAATGAAATATCTGCTAGTAATTTCACATTGATAATATAGCTTTAAAAAACTTTTTTTTTATGGAATAGTAGGACAAACGAGCGTACAGTCGAGTACCTGTTGTTAAGTGATCACCGCCGCCCACAATCTCTTGCAACACCAGAGGAATCACAGGAGCGTTGCCGGCCTTTAAGGAATGTGTACGCGCTTTTTTTGAAGGTACCCATGTCGTATCGTCCCGGAAACACCGCACAAGGAAGCTCATCCCACAGCTTTGTAGTACGTGGAAGAAAGCTCCTTGAAAACCGCACTATGGAGGACCACCACACATCCAGATGGGGATGATTTCCTAACTTGCGGCGTGTCGTGCGAAGGTGGAATTCGGCGGCAGGAATCAGGTTAAACAGCTCTTCGGAACACTCCCCGTGATAAATGCGGTAGAAGACACACAATGAAGCGACGTCTCTACGCAACGCCAAGTGATCCAGCCGTTCACAGAGCACTGGGTCCCCGACAATTCGAGCTGCTCTGCGTTGCACGCGGTCAAATGGATCGAGCTGATACTGGGGTGCGCCAGACCAGAGATGACAGCAATACTCCATGTGTGGCCGGGCCTGCGCTTTGTACAGCGCTAGAATGTGGGCCGGCTTGAAGTATTGCCGTGTTCTATTAATAACACCCAGCTTCTTCGAGGCCAATTTGGCTTTGCCCTCCAGATGGCCACGGAATTGGCAATCGCTCGAGATTTCGAGACCCAGTATTCCGATACTAGGCGAGGCGGCGAGGCTTTAAGGTAAGTGTTGTCGAAGAGCGGTGATACGACAAATGGGGTTTTTTTAGTGGTAAACGCGCAAACTTGAGTCTTCTGGGGGTGAAATTGGACAATGTTCAATTTACCCCATTCCGCGACCTTCTCAAGAGAGAACTCGATAGAAGACACAAGTTTCTCCCGGCACTGGTCGACGATTTCCCGAGAGAGACCTGCATGGCCCGTGTATACGGCATCACCAGTGCTGTCGTCTGCATAGCAATGAATGTTGGAGGTGTCCAACATATCATTGATATGCAGAAGAAACAGCGTAGTACACAGCCTTGGGGCACTCCAGCATTCACGGGCTTCGGGTTCGAGCAATGTCCGTCGACAACGACCTGTATGCTGCGCCCAGGGAGGAAGCTGGAGGTCCACTTGCACAAGCTCTCGGGAAGCCCAAATGATGGAAGTTTTGAGAGGAGCGCCTTGTGCCATACACGATCAAAGGCCTTCGCTATATCCAGGCTAACTGCCAGGCCTTCCCTCTTGCTTTCAATAGCCGCAGCCCATCTATGTGTTAGGTATACCAGAAGATCACCTGCCGACTGACCATGGCGAAAGCCGTATTGTCGGTCGATGATCAACTGGTGACCCTCTAGGTATACCAAGAGCTGACGGCTAATTATGTTCTGCATGATTTTGGAGAGCAGGGAGGTAATAGCAATAGGCCTGTAGTTTGCCGGATCCGAACTGTCTCCTTTTTTTTGGATTGGATGGACAAGGGCTGACTTCCATGAGTCAGGGACTACGCCTTTGGAATCAGAGTGCCGTAATAAACGCATTAGCACCGGCGTCAACTCACACACGTTCTAAGCATGATTGGAGAAATGCCATCCGGCCCGCTCGACTTTCTGACGTCCAACGAAAACAGAGCTCGCCTAACAGTTTTCTGTCTGAACTGTACTTCAGGCTCTGACACCACGGGATGGTCGGCGGTGTTTTTCCGTTGTCGTCAAGAGTCGAGTTGGAGGCGAAAAGAGCGCACAGGAGACCGCCTTTTTCTTTTGCCGTATGGGCCAGGGTGTCATTCCTCATGTGCAACGGCGGCATGGACGGCTGGCTGAAGTTACCAAGAGCAGCTTTCGACAGCGACCAGAACTTGCGTGTTCCGGTCGGGTAACTGGAAAGCTGCTCGCCGATTTTGACGACGTGTTTTGACTTTGCACGGGCGATTCGCTGCTTAAAAAATCTGGAGGCACGGTTGTATTTCTTATTTCTTTCTTAATAACACAGACGATTAATAGACCGGGTGATTCAAGCTGGTTTGCCTGTCTTTCTACAAAATTGTGATGAGTGTGTGGAGTGTGCGAAAAGGCCTCTCACTGGTGTAAACTGTACTGGTATTTTTTATGGAGAATATTTATTTTTTTCGTGTTTCGCCTATTATATCATACATATTAGATAAAAAACATCAATATTTTTGTAGAAATGCCCTTAACTTTGTATTTTATCCAATTCCACAACTAAGAGTGTATTTGCCAAAAGATAATATAACAGACCTTCAGTGAGAATGAGAAACAAATTTTCCTTAAAGTGTTTCAGCCGAAATGAAAAACAGGGTTAAAGCCTCGACAACATTCAAATGAAGTTACCTACTCACAACTTGCAGCAACTTTTTGAACGAGGAACTGGAAAAACTATCTATACACACGGGTGGGCTACCTTATAACTCAATATAATACAAACACAAATACAAATATTAATTTATTACAACAAAATACAAAATATACAATCAGTGTTGGGGTCTCTTTTATATTTTATATAAATATTATTTAGCGAGAATAACAAACTAAATTAACAGCAGCATGGACTTCTCTTTTCCTTTAGTGGTAAATAATATTTACTAATCATTTCTCATTAGCTCAAGCTGCGGTCTGAAGCTAGCCGAATTTTATGTGTTCCTCATCATGCTACCACAATCCTGTTGAAGCAATGAGGGAATTCTCTACCTATTTATAAAAGATAAACTTAGACTTAATAAAAAACTATTTCTTAGAACAAGTTACATAGTGATAATGTATAGTATAAGTTTTTATATAAATGTATATACATTATCTTATTATTTTTGTAGTAATTCAATCTCCTCTTTTGAGCGTATATCTTACAGTAAAAATGTAAGTCGTATTTTTAATTCTGTATGCGTGTTTATACCATAATATTATGATCATTTATTGCCCTGTGTCAAGTTATAAATAAAATCACCTACACCTTTAGATTAGTACCTTCCAGTAGGAAGAGATCGCTGAGTAGCGATAATGTCGCCTAATTGTACTACCAGAAATGGTAAGTTAAATTGTAATTGTTATTTGGTGCAATGAAGTCTTTTCATTAATTAATTTCTAATGATCGTTATCATATTGTTATCCTTCAAAAGTACAATCGTTTACAAAAGTATATAGATTTTATAACAGCTACAAAGGTCTAGGCTTAAATCAAATTTAACGTTAACAGTACCGCTGACTTTAACATAGACTACGGAATGTGTTGCACCATGGTATTCCTTGGGATAGTTAAAGTTAAAAAGTGAGATATCAAGTCACTATTAAATATTTATTCGAAACTTTTAACAGGTCGCTATTTAGATATTTTACATTAGCAATAGCTTTAACCAGCGAAGATTGCACAGTTACGGTTAACAGTTAAAGTTATCACGTCACGTGTTTGTTATTTCTTAAGTTAGATGATGCAAGCCAGCCTTATAATATTTTTTTATTGCAATAAAGGACGAGACGAGCAGGATGTTTAGCTGATGGTAATTGATACGCCATGCCCATTACAATGCCGCTCAGGTCAAAAACACAATAATTTTTAGCGGCACTACGATATCGCTGACGAGCCTTGAGACATATTGAAACACTTTTTACACAAACTATCTTGCCCCAAGTTAAGCATATATAGCCTGTGTTATGGGTTACAAGACAATGATATATTTAACACAATATACTTACTTAAACATACATAAATTCATATAAACATACATAAATACATTTAAACATCCATGACTCGGAAACAAACATCCATATTCATCATATAAATGCTTGCACCTACCGGGATTCGAACCCGGGACCTCTAGCTTTGTAGGTAGGATCGCTAACCACTCGGCTATACAGGTCGTCAATTTTTTTTTTTTTTTTTCTCATTCTTCATGACAGAAAAGGCGTCGTGGTACGAATAATCCTCCCACTGGTAATTGCCCTTAGTCGCCTCTTACGACACCCTTGAGCCTGGGAATTCCCTTTTTTATAATGCCCCGGGGAAGCACATGGAATATGCAAATAGTACAGTATACTTACAGTCGCAAGGTTTCCAGGCGTGATGATCAGTTTGTATATAATATATAGCGGTATGCAGGACACTGTGGTGCCGGTCATTGCCCAGCCGACGTTGATAGACCACTCCGGGTACACATACTCCCCGCCGAGCATCTCCTGGTGGGATAGTACCGAGAAGACGAACAGCACTAGCAGGAAAACTGGACTGGATCAGAAAGAATACTTGTTATAATTTTTTTTCGTTTTTTCATTGGAAAAGGAGGAAAAACGGATCGCTTGATGTTACGTGATCACCACCGCCCACATTATCTTGCAACACCAGAGGAATCACAGGAGCTTTGCCGGCCTTTTAGAGAGGTGTAAGCGCTTCTTTTGAAGGTACCAATGGTACTGGGGTGCGCCAGACCAGAGATGACAGCAATACTCTATATGTGGCCGGACCTGCGCTGGCTAGAAGTATAGCAATGCTCGATTTTTGACCCCAACTTCTTCGAAGACAATTTGGCTTTTTCCTCCAGATGACCGTGGAATTTGCAATCGCTCGAGATTGTAGACCCAGTTTTCTGATACTGGGCGAGGCTCTGAGGGAGGTGTTGTCGAAGAGCGGTGATACGACAAATCCTTTTTTTTGTGATAAACGCGCAAAATTGAGCCTTCTGGGGGTTAAATTGGACAAGTTTCATTTAACCCCATATTGCGACCTTCTCAAGAGAGGACTCGATAGAAGTCAATCATTCTTTGTACAATTCAAACCAGAAAACTTCTTAAAGTATCCCTAAATGAGAACTACTTTTGTTGGTAGTGGTTTAATAAGGAATCTGTCACTACTCGGTAGTAGCGGTAATAACAGTAGTACAACATATGTAGGTACTATGAAAATATTATGTGATGTATTAAGCATTTCATAATGTACGAAACATCGTATTAAAAATAATGTTAAACATATGTCACCAGCTTCAGCTTGGATATTTTTTATGACAATAAGGGACGAGACGAGCAGGACGTTCTACTGATGGTAAAAACGCTCAGGATTCTTGAAAAAACGAAAAGTTCTGAGCGGCGCTACAATTACGCTAGTCACCTTGGGACATAAGATGTTAAGTCTGATTTGCCCAGTAATTTCACTAGCTACGGCGCCCTTCAGACCAAAACACAGTAATGTTTACACATTACTGCTTCACGGCAGAAAAAGGCGTCGTTGTGGTACCCATAATCTAGCCGGCATCCTGTGCACAGAAGCCTCCCACTGGTTAATGTCGACGCCTTTTACGACACGCTTTGGCTTGGGATTATCCTATTCTCTTTACGTAGGGTAAGCACATGGCATGGGATATAGAGCTCACCTGATGTAGGACCAGCAAGCTCGCCAGAACCAGCCAGGCGCGTGGCCAAGCATCGTGCGCACGTCTTCGGAGAAGCGGTCCACCCCGTAAACCCAGCATACACCAGCGGCCTCCGCAAACACCACGAATAGTATCGCGAGCCCTGGCCCGTACACGTTCAGCAGGTCCACCAGATATACTCCGCCCTACACATTACAAATTTCATTTTTCCTAAATATACTTCTATATATACCTCGAGGGTCGTATAAATTATGAATTGATAATATTCAAGTAAGGGTAGGTCCAATTTCGAAAGAGGTCCCTCGTCGAATCCAATTTGGATGGGCAGCGTTCGGGAAGCTCCGTAAAATCATCTCGTCCCAAATACCACAGTGTCTGAAAGAGGTTTTCAGGTACGCAGACGTGGTCACTAACTATGGGCCTGATGAGAAAGCTTATGATCGCTCAGAGGGTAATGGAGAGGGCTCTGCTCGGAGTTTCCCTGCGAGATCAAATCAGAAATGAGGAAATGCGTAGGAGAACCAAAGTCACCGCCTCACAGCCCAATTGATTGTAAAATTGTAATGGCAGTGGACACATACTTCGACGGACAGATGGCCGTTGGGACAGTAAAGTCCTCGAATAGCGGCCATGTATCTGAAGACGCAGTGATGGTAGGCCCTCAACAAGTTGGACTGATGATCTGGTCAATATCGCCGGAATACGTTAGATGAGGGCACCGCAGGAGCGATCTTTGGGGAGGCCTTTGTCCAGCAGTAGACGTTTTCTAGTTGATATGACGATGCTGATAGTGATACAAGTTTCTCAGACATTTCTCTGTATTTCGGGGAATGAAAAGACAAGTCACGCAACAGTAACTCAATGACTGAGGTACATATTTCTGTCAGTAACAATTCACTTCAGCACAAATGGACACTTTGTCCAAAGTTTAAAAGAATAATCGAATGCTAAGTAGCATCAGAACCGTTTATATTTTATGCTAGAGGAGAACAAACGAACGGATCCCCTGATGTTAAGTGATCACCGCCGCCCACATTCTTCTGCAACACCAGAATAATCACAGCGTTACCGGCCTTTTAGAAAAGTGTACTCACTTTATTTGAAGGTACCCATTTCGTATCGTTCCTGGAATCATCGCACAAGGAAGCTTATTCCATAGTTTAGTTATACGTGGGAGAAATTTAATACAGATTGTTTGAATGATATGCTAATGCTGTCGTGCGATGATGGAATTCGCTAGCAGGAATCAGGTCAAACAGATCTTCAGTTCATTCGCCGTGACAAATGCGGTACAGATGGCATGCAATGAAGCTACGTAGAAGCTCTACGCAAAGCCAAGCGATCTGGTCGTTCACCGAGGACTGGATCCCCGACAATTGGAGCATCTCTATATTATCTTTTGATTCTTTATTTAGTAAGTCGGTACCAAATTCCCAACTGCCGCGGCACAAATACCTAGTTGCGATTTTGATGTTGCAACGGAGTTAAATAGATAACTTATTTCATAAAAACTAAGTACACTACTTACATCCAGCATTCGTATGTTAATTTAGTTGTACCAACGTATTATTAGTATTTTATGATATAAATCATTCCTTTCTAACCTGTAATTTAATTAGAGCTCAATAAATGAGAAATCCTTATTTTTTATCCTTAGCTATCACCAATCCTTACGGATTTATACATTTCTATACTATAAATGTACCGCTACAATCTTTTTGCTGTTGTTTTCTATTAATGTAATAAACAGTCCCATAAACATAAATAAATATTTAATGTATAACTGAACTAAAAATCCTACTAAAGAGTAGAAAGCAGAGCTCACGCTAAAGTAACGATATAAAAGTAGTATATCTGTAATTATAAAAATCTCAACTAACTTTATCAGCTAAATACTTGGTAAAATATTCTGTGCATCTATCATCCGACACCAATTTATACAGTTCATTAAACAACAAGCAAGCATTCGAATTAATTCCACTTGTGAGGTGTTGCGAGGTGTTGCAGGGGTAAGGGGAACGGGGCGGAGGGCCATGATCGCGCTGGTCATCTCCTCGAGTGCTGATGAATAATGCAATTGTTTTCATTACAATTCCCACCCTTAGTGTTACTGATAACCTAACGATCTATCTCGCCACTCAACAGTTTTCGGAAATACAATGTATTTTCCTAAACTAATAAATGAAAAATAAAATTGCTTTTTTATTATACACTGTAACATTACATAAGAACTTATTCAACTTTATAATAATCTTGTTTCTTCGATAATAATGTTTGTTAAAAAAAGAAAATGTTAGGAGTCGCAACTGCAGCGTAGGCCTTTTTTAAACTTCTACGTTTTTTTACGGACTTAAAAAAATGGTTGATGCATTTGAAAGAAACTTGAAATTTGAATTGAACGTTGCTTACAGATAAGTTACTTATTCAAAGCATTAATTTATCAAATTTCATATTTTTGATAACAGTGGAATGGGAACATTCCATGGCCTGAAGTAGACGGCCATGCAAATAAACTTGCATAACGTTATACCTGAGTATAAACCAAGAATATGCAAAATGTTGATCGCTGACAACATTGTATTGAACAATGATAATTCTGAACTTTGCCGAATGTCAAGCAACCTTGCAAGATGCAAATAATAATATTATTATCGCTGTGCGTGTGCGACGGAATAGCGAGATCGAAAGAAAGCGGTGTCTCGTTTACGTATAGAGATATTAATCAGCAATGATCGGTTCAATACCATCCTGATCTGAGTATGCTTTGTGTATGTACTTGATTAAGTTTTTCTATTCTTATTTTATTAATCATTACGAACTCAACTCGTGATAGCAATCCGGAAAATCTTCATGATGTAACGTTTTAAATAAAAATATTAAAAAAGGCGGAAAACGTTATACGTCCGAATAAACCAATCGTAAGGAAAATGTCTATTTGTAAACATTTTGCATATTCTTGGTTTATTCGAAGGTATAAATCTATGACAATTTCATTTGTAAGGCCATGAGTGAGTACAACGTATAAATAGATGAATTCACTGAATATTTTTGCTGTCTGATCCAATATCGCTGACGTTTTACAACCCGAGACCCAACGACAGATAAGCTCGTAGTGAGATACTTTCACGCCTGATTAATTCATTATTTGATCAATTTGCACCTCGATGTTTGCGTATATCTTCAGGTTCACACTTCGCTATCAGTTTGCATTGTGAAATGATAGATTTAATATTGAAAATACGATAATCGCCATAATATTTGCCTGTAAAATTTAAGAAATTGTATTAAATTTTCATGGATTCCATTCTCAAAATTAACATGTACAATTTGAATCAAAATTGGTTGTACAAACTTTGTAAATAACCAAATTATGTACCTCAAACCACAGAGTTCTGGGGAAAAAACTTACACATGACATTTATGGAAGAAGTGGACAAACGAGTGTATGGGTTGATGGTAAGGGTAGACGTAACTGATAGTTTCTGATCACCGTCGCCCACATTCTCTTGCAACACCAAAGGAATCACAATGCCGGCCTTTTAGAAAAGTGTACGCGCTTCTTTTGATGGTAAGCCAATAGGATTCGTCCTGGAAACACTGCACAAGAAAGCTCATTCCACAGCTTGGTTGTACGGTGGTGTACAAAAATCTTTGTTGTATAGTAAAAGCTGTCTTACGTATGTGGTGGTGGGAAGAGCACAGATATATATGAAGACCAGCAGACCAGCAACGAACAGCTCCCGATGCCTGCCGAGCGCTCGCGGGTATTCGTCGCACAGAGCCGTCGTCACAGCCTCCAGGCCTGCAACCAAAACAAATCATTCAACGCTGCTGACACGTCGTGTTAGACACCTTTCCAAACCCATATGTTTAAGCATATGAACTTTCACGAGAAATGTTAAACAGAAATATGCCCACATTCGCCATGTCGAATATCGCTGGTCCTTCGAGAAAGTCTGAAGAATCTTAATCGACAAGATACTTCAAATAATTGAAGTGTTTCTTTTTTGTACTTGTAAAACTTATAATAGGTACTTGATTATCCCACCAATACATGGAAGGTTTATAGATACTTAAATACTGCTGATATGGAATATGTCCCTGATTTGAGAGAAGAGTGCTGATAAAACAGAGATCAGTCATACCTCCAAAAGTACTATCCAGGCCGAGCGTGATAAGCATGAGAAAGAAGATGATTGCCCAGAACACGGAGCCGGTCATAGTCGCAATGGCCTCTGGGTAAACGATGAACACCAATCCTGGACCTTCCAGTCCCACTTCTTCAATGCTCTTGTTTTGGACATGAGCCATATACCTACAATCGTAAAAAATAATTAAATAATATAAGATTTAAAGATTATTTAGAAAGAAATAGGAAGAAGTAAGTTAGAAAATAGTAGGTAATAAAAATACATAAGCTCGTGAGGTAACGAATACCTCTTTCAGGTCAAACTATGGTATAATTTAAAAAACTTTAATTTATTATTAATTCCTCAGTTCTATTCTGAGTAGACAATAGTTATACCTACTCGTCTACATTGGTATTAATCTGTTGCTTTTCCGTTGCCCATAATTAAGGATATTTTATAAATTTTGTGCTATTTATGTAAACCTATCTGGTCTTCTTCGTGGTCGATACGCTCTTGACAGAGCGGTCGTGGTTGTAAAAAAGTTTCAACCGGGGCAGTTATAATAAACCTTACAATGTTTCGCTATCTCTGTTAGAGGTCATACGAATACACTCGTGTACGGAGCCGCCTACAGCAAATTAGATCTAGTCTGTCCATCGTATAGGTAAACTTCTACTGTCTTCCATTCTTCTTCGTCTTTTGCCCTGGAGGACAAGCGTTCTATGGTTTGGCTACCTCGTCTCAATTAGAGTCCAAAGAAGGCGTGTATTTCGGACAGTATTAACGAGTATGTGGGACAGCATTTACCTACCATAGTGCAATCCCGCCTTCTTTGCTGGTATTAGAAGATTTTTAAGTGCAACAAGTTTGTTTATTTACTTTGCTGATTAGTTCCATAACAATGTGATGTAGGCTTTTTATAAGAATCTTAATTTTTATTATGTGAGCTCACCCTAGTACAGAAAATATAACGAATCCCGCGAGAAAGCTTGTGAGACAGTTGATGGAGGAGGTGATGAGGGCATCACGGTAGCAGTTGTTGTTGAATTTGTTGTAGCTGGAGAGTGCCAGCAGTGTGCCGAACCCGGGACCCAGCGAGAAGAAAATCTGAGAGGCGGCGTCGATCCATACCTGACACATGAGAGTGGGAGAATACATGAGATTAACAGACACAAAACAAGACAGAATAGTTAGAAGATCAATTGGACATAATTCCAGAAAAACGTTCCAAAGCACAATCTTGTCGAAATTGAGTTAAGACCACAAAACTGGTCAATAAACTGACAAAAAATGGCAGCCCTAATGTCACTCTTTAAATGACATCATGACTTAGTAGCCCAACTCACATGTATGGAATACACTAATACTTATTAAACTTTAAACACGAATTCCCTAAAATGTGATGTTTGTGGCTGGGAGCGTTTGTCAGGAACTACGTCCAATTAAAACTTTCATTGATGGATTTCATATCATATGCTTACATATTTTGGCTAAAATTGATTTTTACTTGGGATAGAATAATTTTGGTTTGTAAATAGTAATGCCTGTCCTATTATTTACCTATCATCATTATTTTTTCTATCAGAGAGGCTAGATGGACTAGTAGTTCTGGTTTTAGAATGGGTTTCTGCAATACTTGGCAAATACCATATAGTTGTTTCGGGTCTTTGAAGTGGGTGTACGATCTTAACTTCAAAGCAATATGTTATTTTAGATAGGAAATTATTCTGATTTCAAGAAGTGGCTTCCTGAGACAAGACTACAAGCTTTTATAAAAAAAAAAACAACAAAAATATCCATAACTTTACAGTTCTTATGTACATGTGATACTGTAAATTGATTCCTACTTTAGAATTCTGCAGTTTGTGCCATTCCGGCGTGAGGTAGTATCGTATGCCCTCGGTCGCTCCAGGCAGCGTTACGCCCCTTGCCAGAAGGATGAGCAGCACCACATACGGAGCCAACGCCGTCACCCATACTACCTGCGTCAACATACAACCATGCGTTTAAAATTAGCGCCCATACACACTAGTGTATGGGCGCCATCTCATTAGAGAACAAACGTTTTTATAATTTTTTGTTGCCCCGTGATCATGATTTTTGCAACAATATTAATTTTGGATTTACCTAGTTCACAATTATATATAGTAAGTACTAGCTGACCCGGCAAACGTTGTTTTGCCATGTAAATTAGTTTTAGAGTTAGACCGTTTCTTGAACATTGCAACATTACTTAATTTTTTTTAAATAAAATATTTTTCTAAAATAATACCGTCACCTAAGTTACTCCTTATTTCATCAGCTGCCTGCCAATAAATGTCCCGTCAAAATAGGTCCAGCCATTTCAGAGTTTAGTCGGAACAAACACACAGACCGACAGAAAAAAATTGTAAAAAAAAATATTTTGGTGTATATTTATTCATAAACATGTAGTAAAAAACGGTTATTTCAATATTAGAAACAGAGACTCCAATTTTATTTATATGTATAAATGTATAGAAACCCATTTCAATTTCTAAAATAGAAGTGGTGTTTGTTACTGTTGTGCTGTATGCCATTTGAAACTGGCAAACAGAGACAGTAAAATTTTAAAAATGTTGTCTTAGCGGTATAAGTTATTTCATTGACACCGAAATTAATTCTCATGGAATCAATACAAAATTGTATGACTACTACTGAACATTTTAAAACAGTTTAATGTTTTATGCTCGAAGCAAATCCTCCGAGCTTGTGACGTACCTTGAAGCTCTAAGATACTTTTTATTGCATACATTTCTGTTATTTTTAATCCATCTTGTTATACTTATGTTGTTTCATACCTTGCCAGCACTTCGCACACCTTTCCACAAGGAGAAGTATACAAGCACGAACACTCCGAAGACACAGAGTGCCAGCGAAGGCTTGATCGGTCCCATGTACTCCAGTCCGTTAGACCTATGCTGCTCCAAAACGTTTCGTCTGCAAGAAAGCGTTTGAAAAAATATATTATTTATATTATTACATATAGTGATTAATTATTAATACCGGCTGAGTGGACATCTTTCTCGTGGCCATCTAAACAAGGTATTGGATTTTTTATTTCATCTTTTAATTTTATTTGCACCGAACACTGAGCAACTTCTGAAACTTGCTAAAAATAACAAAGTTTATTTATTTACTTTCCCAGCTCATTGCATATCTATACAAGAAAGCTAATGGTGAGAGAGAGTTAAAAAGTAGATTTTCGATTACCCTAAAGATGCTCCAAATCACAGTTATCCGCATTCCATTATAAATCCGATGTTGTTAAGCACCTTTACAAAGAATAATATTGAAAATGCTCTTTAAAAAGAAACATAATCCTTAATCCTTCATATTTAACTGATATAGCTTCTGCTGTCTCTTTAACTAATGAAACACATGAAAACTTCTTCTTCAAGTCCAAAACTCAAATAACACCTAAAGCTTTCAAATGAGCAGAAACGTCTAGAAAATACGAAATTCTTAAAGCCATTAGAAAATGCGAAATGCTTAAAGCCATCAGAAAATCTTCAGCCTCAACGCTCATTGTTGGGCGAATTGCTCAAAGGGCCAAAACAGGTAAACAGAAGATGATTGGGCTTGTGGACTATGAAGATGTACTAAGCTGCTCTTAAGAGAGGAACGGATCCAGTGTTCGTATCGTATAGTTCAACCATGCGCATCTATTGTAAATCCTGATCTGAACAAACAAACATTTTAGCTGTGATCTGTGCATCTCTTAATGTGATAGAATTTATTTCTTATTATTTCGGTTTGAAGTGCGTTGAAAATAACTGGACTTATGAAACTACTAGGACATCTTATGTCTCATACTTAGTGATGAGCCGCTGAGACGCGGGCTAAGAATTTTGGGTTTAACAAGAATCTTGAGTGAATGTTGAATGAATAATGTTTTTGATCTCGTCACTTTTTCATTTAAAACAATATTTTTTGATTTGATTCACAACAATATGATCTGTGCGCCTATTTGTGAAATTTAAGGAATGTATGTTGTTGTAGAAAACATTGTTTTTATGTAGTTGACGAATGGTACGAAGTTACGGTAAAATACATAATAAAACTAGTATAGAAAGAACATTAATTTAACTTCATACTAGAGCGTCCGATTCTACGAACCCACACATACAGATAATTTACACGGCCGCTAAGCAAGCCGTACGCCGCAGTGAATGTATTTATTATATTTTTCTATGAACCCACTTCAGCGCTCTGCCCAGACGTAGGTATTAATTGGTTAAAACTTACTATCCCGTAGCACGAATTATGAGGTAAAAAATATTGTAATTGATAGAGCTTTAGTCCACGATTATAATGCTACCACTCTAATTATAAGGTAATGGCTCAGGCTCGTGCATTGTTTTAACAGTTCTAACATAACCTAACCTAACAAATTTTTATAAATTATAGTTGATGGAGTTGGTCTTGAATTTTTAAGAAAATAACGAAAATAATTACAAACTCTAAAGGGGTACAACAAGTAAATAAAACACAGAACACAGGATCATTTACGCAACTACGATAAAAACGGAATAAAGTATAAACATTATAGGAAAACGGAATAAACATTTATGGAGATATAAGAAAAATAATTATTGTTTTTTTTAGCCTTTTAAGTCTAAAAATTATGATTGATGAAGCCGTCTAGTATATCCCAGACAAGTTTTAACGTTTCATTAATTTACTGTTTTTCATTTATAATTGACAGTTATTAGCATGTTTTTAGCCTCATCTACAGTTTTATTTATGTGATTTTACCCGTTTTAGGTTAGATTTTTTTTTCATTATTTTCTTGAAAACGGTGCATTACCTTGTAATAAGAGTGGTATCATTATAGTCGTGGACTAAAGCTCTATCAAATACAATATTTTTTCCTCCTATTTCGTGCAACGGGATAGTAAGCACAAGCCTATTAATTTCAAGGAGACCGCTGAGTTACGTTAGTTCTAATAATTGTATTGTAGTAAAGGCGATAGAGTTTAGAGGTCGCATAGGGGTCATACAACCTTCAGATATCATAGTGAGATGGCGTCGAATGACTCACTCGAAGAATTCCTTAGCGGGCGTGCTGGCGTTAGGGTTGGTTTGCGGCGCGGTGACCGGCGAGCAGAGAGGCGTGTTCCACTCGTTGTCGCAGCTGGTCCAGGGGAGCACGGAGTTGATGGAAGCCAGCGAGGCCACCAGGTAGTACACCGCCCAGCCGATGATGGTATTGTAGTACATGCCCATGTAGATGTCGATCATGCAAATGGCGTAACCGACGCCTGAACAACAAACAGCAACATGTAAAAATCTGGTGATAATTGTGTATTTTTTATTTTTTTTTATTTTATGGAATAGGAGGACAAACGAGCGTACGGGTCACCTGGTGTTAAGTGATCACCGCCGCCCACACTGTCCTGCAACACCAGAGGAATCACAAGAGCGTTGCCAGCCTTTAAGGAAGGTGTACGCGCTTTTCTTGAAGGTACCCATGTCATATCGTCCCGGAAACACCGCACAAGGAAGCTCATTCCACAGCTTCGTGGTACGAGGAAGAAAGCTCCTTGAAAACTGTGTATAGTTGTGATAATTGATATAATTGATACTGATAATTGTGTATAGTTTTTTCTTTAATTAACGCGAGTATTACACATTTAAATAAAACACTTTTTAAAGGATTAAGGCGCCTGAAATTGTGACTATGTATTTACATTAGATTTTGCGTGAAAGTTACATTTTTATTCTTATTTTATTTACCCGACGTTCCGAGACCTTTCCAGATCACGTTTTCAGGGGGACTGGGGTTGAAATGAGTCAAGATAGTAATTGTCATAGTTGTTTATTATGAAGTTTAGCGCCATTTATTGCCTCGGAGGTGATATTTGCTGTAGACAGATTGTGTTTGGCAAAATTTACGGACAGTGTCCTCTTCTTTTTTGGTATATGTAGTTTTGGGTTTTCTCAAAATAATCTCTAAATTAAATACCACGTCACCCTGAAAATGTGATCTGGAATATCTCGAAATGTGGGTAAAATAATAACAAAATTGTAACTTATTCGCAAAATCAAATGTAAAAACACAGTTACAATTACATTCGTTTTAATCCCTCAAATAGTGTTTTATTAAGGTGGTTGTTTAATATTTTAAAATAAAATACCAGACCGTATACAAGGACTCACTGAGCACAAATTCAAGAAACATTTTATAGCAGAAGCTGTATAGTAAGCCGTCTTTGGATGGCTTTTAAGAAGGGTGATGATGGCCAAGTCGGAAACTACGAGACATAGAGAAAAGTCGTGCCCTCAAGAAATTATAAGAAACCAATAACTGCATATTTAGTTTTTTTATATTTCTTGAAATTTTTGACCGATTGCAAACCGATTATTTTTTTCAAAAAAATAATCGGTTTGATTAATTTCAAAAAATTGATTCAGCATTATTGAACCAATGGACTCACTCTACTGCTGATAAGGATCAATCTTTGCAAAGAAATGTATTACTAAAAATAAAAGGAAATATAAACATTTGAGAAATTGCTTTTCATTTCTCACTGTTACTTAACTAATAAGTTGCTCATAATGGTTTCCGTTGACTCCAATGCATAAGTTTATGCGTCTCTCGAAAGACCTTACTGAATTTGATCCTAAAACAGGATTTATCCTCGATAGAATATCAACCTAATCTTTGTAAGCACTCAACAGTTTCGTAAAGATCGTTCTTGACGTAACCCATTCGGGTCGATCGAGTGTTGCTTAGGAAAATACAGTAAGCGAAGAAACAAAAGATACTGATAAAAGTCTTCCTAAATTTAGTGAAAATATGTATCTGAAGCCTAGGACAATAGTAATAATCGTATTTCAAATAAATCAGGCGAGACTAGGGCGATATAAACAACTTATCAGCGCTCAATAAATCTAACAAACACTTAAAATTAAATTAATCGTTTAGAGCGCAAAGTTGGCGGGAAGTTCTCCATGTTTGATCAAATCAGCGCCATCTGTCGGCGCTAATCAAATGATATCGAAGCGAGACTTTAATTGGTTTAGATGTGGGTGTTGACACGAGCTTATTGCATTGATAACAAATGATTTATTCACAATATTGCCGTTTCTTTCCGTTTGTAGGGTTACACACAAGAGAAAGATATTCATATTTTAAATAAATAAAGGTACCAACTACTTATTTTTGGTATTGACTTATTTTAATTTGAACCCGACGCCAGAAAGGGCATATAATTAGTGTTCTTTTTACGAAACTTAGTCAAACACATTAAATGGTGAATAACAGCATGATATGAGTGTGCCTTGATGCTATTAAGCACGGGAATGTCTAAACGCGTACGTAATGGTATGATAAGGGGTATCCTGTTTCCAGATGTAGACTCCACTCATCTTCCAATGCGTGCAGGATTGGCCTTACTCCAACCAGCCCAGCCCCTTCCAGAACAGTAGACGGTCGTAGACTACTCGGAGCAACCTTCTTCATTTAGGAGTATTTTCGAGAATTTATGCCCATTGGTTCTCACAGCTCACTTCACTCGTACAGACCAGGATAACATGACTGACCGTTTGATATTCAAACAGACACCCGCAGCACTTAGGGCTTTCCGTTACGCTGCTTGTGAAAAGGTGCTTGATAATTTAAATTTTATATAAGATTGGCAATCGTAGAAGAATCTCACATGATGTGAAATATTGAAGTAACCGCATTTCATGGATATCTACAATACTCACCTTCTTAAGTATCATTCAATGAGGTTTTATTTTCAAAGCCTTGTGGCCAAACCAGAGTCAATAAAAAACATAAGTCGTAATACTCCTAAATTGCTTTCGAATCAAAAAAGCGACATCTGGTGTTATAAATATCAATATTGTTCGGAGAAAACCGATAAACATGATAAGGTAGCGGCATGAGTAGCGTTCTGTCTTGATGTATGGGGAGATAAGTCGCTTCAGGAGTTATTTCATATAAATGAGGTCGTAATTCCTTATCTGCCTCACTTAGGCATTTACCACACCATAATTTCACGCGAGCATAGATTAAGTAAAATATGATTAAAAGTGTCTATAATTTATATGTTTTGTATTTGACAAAACAAACAGGTGCTCCATCTGATGTTAAGACACCTATTCGTCTATTAACGATTGTTAATATTTTATACTACGAATTGTGATTACTGTAGTGGCCGGGTATAAGTCAATAATATGTTATTATATTAAATATGATATGAGTCCTAACGCATAAGAAAACGAACTTTGGCTTAGGCCCAGGGCCGGATTTAAACTTACTGCCGCCCTTGGGCACCGGAAAAAAATCAGCTCCAATACTGGAATTATACTTAAGCTTATAGTTTATATATTTTATTTTTCAACTGAATTTCTTGAATTATCAATTAAACCAAAAATTATTAATTAACAGAATTAATTAATCATATTGAGCAATCTTGATAAGACTACAATTTTTTTTTTTCACTTTTCAATCTTTGCTGCCCTAAGAAATTTGCCGCCCTGGGCACTTGCCCCATCTGCCCCTAGTGTGAATCCACCGCTGCGTAGGCCTTTGATAATGTTTAAGTTTAGATAGAACCAAGCAAGGCAATACATATGACAATAGGACAGGTTTATTACTTTAGTGTGCGTGACAAGAAATGTATTAGGTACACTCGCGATACGTACGTAGGTACTCACGTGCGTTGCTGAAAATAGAAGTTTACAGTTTGTCGCTATTTTTTTTGACGTTTTAACAGCTGTCACAGTATTTTATGATAATAAGGGACGAGACGAGCAGGACGTTCAGCTGATAATAATTGATACGCCCTGCCCATTACAAAGCAGTGCCACTCAGGATTCTTGAAAAACCCAAAAATTCTGAACAGCACTACAATAATTGCGCTCGTCACCTTGAGACATAAGATGTTGAGTCTCATTTGCCCAGTGATTTCACTAACTACGGCGCCTTTCAGACCGAAACACAATAATGCTTACATTACAGGTATAAATTATCTAAGGCGTTAGCTTTGTAATGACTCGCGAATAATTAAATCTACACTCATGTAATTACCAAGCATCCATATGTTAATAGTGAATTCATAAAGGCTAAATGCATCCTCTATGCAATTACTACTCAATACACCATTAGTATGGTATATAATTACCGAAAAAATGTTATGTAGACTAGTAAAAAAATCATAACCATCCGATCGTCTGATTTTTTCAATAAAGTACAATAGTTTTTAGCAAAACTTTAGAAAGGGTCAAGCTATAATGAGAGGCATATACAAAAAAATTACTACAATTAGTACACTAATAAATATAAATATATCTTAAAATATTTTAAGTATGAAATAATAAAAAATGCGATGTTTCTTATATTTGAATCGTGTTCAACATTAAAAAGCGTGTAGATATATAATATTTCATGAAAACTAATAAAAATAAAAACTATAAAAGCGTTTTTTATAGTCTACCAAAATGGTTAATGGTTAATCAGTATCTATTACTGAACATATTATTTAAAAGAAATGAAATAAATAATATGTTAAAAATTATTCCATGAAAAATGTATAAAAATTTTCGTTCAATTCGCAATTTTGTTGTGAAATGAATGTGAGTGAATTAGAAATAAGTTCTTAATGAAATACATTTAAATGTTGTAAAACATTATTTTAATACAATACAAATAAAATATAATATAAAAAAAAATAATTAATATAGTCTTTTGCTTAGGTCGGGATGATTGGTCAAATTATCAAAGACGGCTCGGGAATCCTGGCTTTAGGCAGCCAATAGGTCACGATCCGAAAAGAATATTAAAGTTAGAAAAATATATTGATATTCTATAGCTTGCGGCCATGTTTTGTTCCCAATTTCCATAGAAGTTGTAAACTATTAACACAATCGTAGAGTAAGCTAAAGATAATTGTTTTATAATAAATCATTATTTTCAATTGAACGAGTTGATTGTTATTTATTATTAAGTTGTGACAACATAGTTTAAAACACTTATTTTTTTATTATTATGAGTAATTTAATTGTTTTATTTTTATACACGCGATGTAATTGCAGTTGTTGCGATGTAAAGCACCATAAGCCTATAAATTATTAATAAGTGTACAAATACCGTGGTAATAATAAAAAAAAAATATTCATGATATTTCAAAACTTTATTACAAAAGTGTTTTGCAAGTCATGAAATAAAAGGCATCTATTATAATAAAAATGTACGTACACAGACTATATCTATAAAGTTACTATAACCAAAGAGTTTATAATGAATAAAGTGAGTGTAGACAATTATAATATATATTGTGTGCAAATATCCAATCAATCAATTAGTTGAAAATTCACAAATAAATACAACTACATATAAATCTACCTGTTCACTGATTGATAATAAATGATTTTGATCCGAAAATAACAATTTCTAGCTGGACATAGGAAACACCAGAGTATTCTAGAAGTTGTAACAAGGTTATCGCTGTCAATTTTATTGATATAAACAAGATAATTAACAGCTTATGTCTGTCTAGAAATTGGTGATGGAATTTTACATACATCGGCTACTTTAAGTAGTATAGAATTCTTTAATAAGTATTTGTGTGGATACGAAAATTACTAAAAGCTTAACATCAGGCTGTAATCTGTGAAATGATACTTGTAAAAGATGGAGAATTTAGTGTAATATCAAGTTCCCAAGGGAGAAGTCACCAGTCACTGGGAGTCACAATGAAGGGCACCGGCAAATATTTGCGCTGAGCTCGCAGCCCTCGCGATTTAAGTCGTCAGTTCAATGAAACCATTCAATCCAACTTCAGCCGTTTCCATTTACTTACGATTTTGTTATTCAATATTGATTTTATTTATTTAACGTAGGCTTCCGTCTTAAAGTATTGCAACTTTATTTCTTATTAGTTAAAACACTAGTATTACAAGAGTGCGAATTGTATTTGCATATGAAGATTTTCGTAAAATCGTACAAGATATAAAACACTGCAACTTGATTCGAAACATCTTCTATCGTAACCTCTCTGGAGAAGGTCGCAGAATGAAGAAAATTGAACCTTGTTTCCTTTAAGATCCAGTAGACTTAAGATTGTATGTTAACTACAAAAAACCCTATTTTCCCTATCAACCCTCTTCGAGAAAACTCCTCCTAATGACTCACCTAGTATTAGATACTGGGTCTCGAAATCTAAACCGATTGCAATACCGCGGTCATCTCGAAGGCAAATCCAAATTAGCATCGAAAAAACTAGGAGTCATAAATAAATAAAGGCTCTACTAAGCGCACGTTTGGCCATTCTCTAGTCTGATTTCCAGGGGTTTCAGCATCGCAGAGAATTTATTGATTGAGCAAGATCTGTCTGGGATCCAGTACTCTGTGAAAGGGCTCGATCACTTGGCGTTTCATATAGACGTTCCGAAGAGCTGATTGATCTGGTTCCTGCTGCTGAATTGTACCTTCACACGCCACATAATAAACGTGGATATCATCCTCATTATCTGGGTGTGCTGTTCCACCACAGTGCAGTTTTCAAGAACTTTCAGCCACGTAAAACCTAATAACTATGGAATGCGCTTTCTTGCGTGCGTTCGTGTAACCTCTAAGACTGTAAAAAAAAACTTCTAATTAATTTCAAATTCTTCTCTCTGTTTGATAAAACTGATAATAGTAAATCACTTACTTCATCAAAGTCAAAATATGCAATCACAATTAGAAATTATCATTTCAACGTACTTCCACTTTTAAAAACTGTTGTTAAATACTATAACTGACAATCTTCAGCGGCTACTTTGGATCTTATCGTTAAAATAATAGATATTATTAAGAATAGTCACAAATACACGATTCATAATGAGAGTAATAGTAAGTACTTTCTATATCTCTGAGATCCTCAAGAGTAAAATTCTGTATATATTGGAACACAAGTGTTTCGAGTAGCAGCTCCGTTAAGTCAATAGCATTAGTTTCATACATTTTAATCCGAGTCCAGTGCTCACCATTTGTCTTCGCTAAAAGCATTGCCTGTTGTATATTTATAAAGGAGAGAATTGTTTTCACGCGTCCAGATTCAACCGTCGATAGCCTTTGTAAAAGGTATTTGATTAGTCACGAAGGAAATGGATGACCTCAGAATTATGTATTTGTTAAAGTGCTTTGTTGCGTAGAGTTCATGGAGGTTAAATTGTTAACCGAGTGAGAAGAAGGCACAGAAAAAATGAGCTAGCATTATCGAAAATTGAGCCATAATAATAGCTGTTACCCGTGACTTTGTCCGCATTAACCAATGTAACCATATTAGTTGTTGTTGCTGACACATACACATATATGAAACAATCATATATCTCTCATCGTTAAGACAGCGTACGTTAGATAAGTTTTCGATCAACCGATTTTTATCTTTACAAATCCGACTAACGTCATGGTTCTTATTGGTTATGGAGCCAGTGAAGTGGGTCGTGGGTTCAGTTCCTCCTCGGAATAAATACGTATTTTTCTGTCTCGTCTGTTGTCGTTATGTTTTTGGAGTAGTTGGTAGGTATTCTGAAAACAAACTACCATTTGCAAAAACAAATGATGTGCACCTATTATTCATTTTTTTAGGCTCTGGAATGTAACGTGCGATAATGTTCTTTATGCTCATGAGCACAATAACGAATTTGCTAGAAACTGCGACAATCTTAATGTTAAACGAGATACAAGCATAAACTTGTGCCTACTACTCGGCTAAGTCGAGTTAGTAAGTGTTTTATTGGGCGATTAAAATCTGTGTTAGATACAAGTGACAAGTAAGTAACATACTAATAGTACCTACCCATTATGTTAGTACTCGAATATTCTTTCATTTATTGAAGTGAGTTGAACACATATAAATAAAGTTATTTTTATGTCTTATAGTAGAGTTATTGAAATTTATTAATAAAATACTCCTTTATTAATTCTTTTTAAGACGAACTAAGCACTCCTATGGAAATAATACTTTAAACACGAAAGGAAAGAAACAAAAAAGAGTGAGAGACGCACACAGTTTTCTGAAACTACCACCTTGTTATGTCAAAGAAGGCTTTTCATTATTATTAATTCCCGATTAAGCCTTAAGTCATCAATGTATATCATTAAAGCTGACGAACTTGAAACTTGGGAATAAGAAAAATATTTCGAATAGAAATCTATTAATGAATACGCGAACAAGGATTGAGTAGACTTAAGTCCTGTGGGATAGGGGAAAAGAAACAGGATGTCTACGATCACTTAAGCGCAGATAATAAATACAAATAAATCTGGAATATTTGAAAAGCTTTGATCATCGTTCATGAAAGATATTATTATCCCCGCCATAATAAATGAAGTTTTACGCAGAATCAGATAAACAAATTATGAATTTATATTTGGTACATATTGCCGACGATTTTCGTTTTTAGGTGCAAATACTTTGTCTCGAAAAGCAACCTCTAATTTCTTTTGTACATAAAAGTAATGCAAAGTAATATAAATAGCAAAAAAGTTTTTTTTCGTCAGCAATTTGAGGCTAAATGATACTGTGTTTTTTACGGGAATACGTGTACATTTCGACATTTGGTTTTAAAGAGCGCATTATAATATGCCAGAAACCCATTTGGGACACTACGCTCCTAAAGATCTTTAATTTTCTTGCTTATCGCAAATTATCCATTCTTTGAATCAGGAATCTATGAAATGAATATTTACTGTCATATTTAATATCTATAATGATGATAGTCTGTGACAGTAGAAGTAAAAGACAAATTACCAATATTAAAAGTTATTTGAAAAGTTCAGGTTTTATTATTTTTTTAAGTAGTCTAGGAAAGTCTTACATTAAGTGTTTTCCCTTGGTACTTATCATCAAAGATCTAATTAATTGGGAATTAGAATAAATTGGAAATTATTTGCAGCAGTGAACCTCAAAATGGGGAATGTTCTGCTCCTATACCAATAGATTCTATCAAGACACTACATACCTTTGAGAGCAGGACAGATCCGCTTCCAGAGCGTGAGACAGCCGCAGCGATGGTATTGTCCCAGCGCGAGCTCCATGAAGAAGAGCGGCAGACCTCCGAACAACAGCATCACGCAGTACGGTATCAGGAATGCACCTGATAGTGCAGACTCCGTACAATAACATATTCACGGTTCAATTTAAATTTGTGTTGAAGTATTAACTACAGTTGAAGAGTTTCAATGCGATAATTACATTGTTTTTTATGTAGAAACAGGTATTATACTTAATATCTTTATCCTCATATTATAATGTGAAAACGGATAAAAATTTAAATGCGTTTTTAGTTTGCCTTGGCAAATTCTAATGAATAAGAACGATTTAGCATTGGAGATCTATATTAAAAAATAATGCTTTACTCTAAGCTCATATGAAGGACATACCGCCTCCGTTCTGGTAACAGATATAGGGAAATCGCCACACGTTGCCAAGGTCTACCGCGAACCCCACCACAGCCAGAAGGAACTCCGCCTTCTTTGCCCATGTCTCCCGCTGCCGCGGTGGTGTCAGAGATACCACCATTGACCTGCTCTTCGGGACCTGATATAGAATCAAAGGGTTTATTATTTATTATCAGGTAAATAGTTAATATTATTTTAATTATAGTTCAAAAGTTATCTAAGAAGTCCACGCCCTTCTGAAACTAGATTGTTAGAAGGTAGCAAGAAGAAGAATGTAGAGCTTTTATATACAAGTTAATATTATAGTAGCGAGCTTTCGCTGATTGCTCCTAGAGGTCTTCTAGCACACCAACGAAAATAATATAGTAGTCTTTGCGATAATTCTGGTTATAGCGAAGGCTTTTGATTGAATATGGCACAATGTTCTTTCCACAAAACCTTTATTGTATGGGCTTTCCGAGAGTTTTTGCAAGTATCAACGGTTGTTCCTCAGACTCGAATTGCGTTAACGCTAGTTTTAGAGGCAGGATGTGTGCTGTCTCCTATTCTATTTTTTCTGTATATCAATCAATATCCTCAAACATGCATTGTTATGTTATGTCAGGATATACACCACCAGGCGCAGAGATACAGAAAGTCGAAATTTGAGCGATTGCCAATTCTCTGGTCATCTGGACAGCCACATATGAAGTGTTGCTCACATTTCTAGTCTAGTGAGCCAAGTACCCACTCAAACCATTTCACCGCGTGTTATAATTGCTCATTTTGTCGAGGACCCAGTATTCTACGAGCGGTTCGATCGCTTAGCGTTGCGTAGAGTCATTGCGTATTTATTATGAGGAGTATTTGGCAGAGATATTTTAGCCTGATGACTTCCATAAACTTAAATATTATCCTCACGATCTGGATATGCAGCCTTCCTCTTCATTGCGGATATTAAGGCACTCCTTCCATTCTTCCACATACCACTAAAATGTATAATGACCTAAATTGCCGGCAATGCTTTACTACTATACTATGTATTATTCGATTAGCTTACGTTGTTGGAGAGCGGCTGTGTTACGGAGGCGTGCGCGGAGGCGGCTGAGGTCGGCGAGTCCAGTGTAGCGGAAGCGGTCGCGGTCGCGGGAGCGGACGTGGACGCGGGCGGAGGCATCTCGTCCTCACACTCGCCCAGCCGCCGCTCCGGCCCAGGGCTTTCGCCCTAAAACAACAAAGAACAGACCATCAGAACCACTGAAACTAAACAGCTTGTTATTTTTATATATCGGTAGCGATATCCCTCACTTCTGAGATTCATTATCATCATCATCATCAGTTGGAAGACGTCCACTGCTGGACAAAGGCCTCCCCCATAGATTTCCACTACGATCGGTCCTGCGCTGCCTTCATCCAACGTATTCCGGCGATCTTGACCAAATCGTCGGTCTATCTTGTGGGTGGCCTACCAACACTGCGTCTTCCGGTACGTGGATGCCATTCCGTGACTTTACTGGGATTAAGTATACAAATTTAATTTGTACCAAATTCATGGCCGATGCGGGACTCGAACTCGCGCCTTTCAGGTTACGTTGGAGCACTCTTAACAACTGAGCCAACCGTCCAAATACCGCATCGTCCATGAATTTTGGTAAAAAATTGTGCATTGAAATTATTACTTTTAATTTTATTACTATATTATATCAATGGAACAGACACACGCTTTGTACGATATCTGCTTTCGTAACGTAACTCTGGCATCAAGTTTCGATTGAAGATTTCTTTTAAACAGTTTTTCGAAAAATAAAAACTTCGTCCATCTGTGTTGTAGTAAATAATTTGAAGTAAGAGTGAATTCAACATATCTCTTATATCGACGTGAGTATTAATAATTTAATTATAATAAGTACTTTGAAACGCGTATACTTACTGAAGTAATGCAAATGTTCTAGATCAGTGTTTCCTAAACCTAATACTGTCATGGCCCCGTAATTCGTGACCCATATTACTTTTAAACCCAAGCCAAAATAATATCTACACATTTTCTAATAGTAAAAAACTTTTTAGTACATACTTTGTTATCGCCTATTTAGTCACAAGATTTAAGTGCGAAGTGTGTAGCTGTTGCTTCAACTAATTCTTTATAACTAATTATTAATTTATGACCTAATAATACAGACTTTCAATACATATTCCATACGTTATTCCGAATTTAATGAGCAATAAAATTATAATATCAATAAAAGCTCATAAAATTGGAATATAATCTTTATATCAAGTTTAAACGTTTTTAACTTGTCGGATAGCCTGTTACTCGAAGTAGCGAAAACAAAAAATGTTTGCAGACAAGAATTTCAAAGAGTACAAATTGTTTTTAAATAATGTTAACAGTTTGCAAAATCAACAAGTAGGTACGTTAGTTGGACAGTATATACGTGACCATAACGTGACAGCACAGTCCCGCACTTCGAGCAGTAAACACGGTGACAATTTGGCGTGTTTGCGAACAACCCACAATCCCGTCGCACAGATTGCTTAGCAAATAATAATAATGGGGAATGACCCTTCCGTTCGTAGAGCAGACATTCAAAATATTTGCTTTTTTTTCCAATTGTATAACCCAGTACTTATTTAAAACACTTGGGCTTACTTAAACCAGATCAGAATATAGAAAAATCTGATAGTTTTATTAGCTGATAGCAGAGATTCCAATTTTTTTTCTCGTAGAAAACTTTTCCAAATTTTACTGGTATCTGTGAACCTCTGCTGTTACCACCATGTTCCCAAAAAATAGCTAAAGGTGTCTTAATAAGTTACTCTAAGTTTAGCATTACTTCTCCCTGTCATATAATTCTGTAGTGACAATTAATGTATGATAAAGACAATAAAATGGTGAAACAAAAAACCAATCTGAAGATTGGATCTAATGATGAAAATTTGCGTAGTAGCTAGTTCATCCTAAATTCAGAATGGGCTATAATAGCCCATTGGTTAGTGACCCTGCCTACTGAGCTAGAGGTCCCGGGTTCGACTCCCGGGAGGTGCAATCATTTATATGATGAATGTGTAGACTGCGTAGATGTAGCCAAGAACATCGCGCTAATCCGTAGACGACGTTTTTGGAGCGACAGCGCGATACGAAGCATCGTCCGCTAATGAAGCCTCAGCATTAGCATTCGTGTTTATATTAGCGGAGAATCAAACATACTCAAATTTTATGCCTTTTCACTTAACAAGCATTGCAGGCCACGCGAAAAGCCAAGTCAAAATTTTTCTTCTTTATTTTCGAAATCACATAATATCTACGTGGAACTCTCCTTACAATTTGTGAATGCCGGGTCTCCCGTAGAACCCAAGAAGTCCGCCTGGACCACTTTGAGAATCACTGGTTAAAATTAAGATATAAAATAATGACAATTCATTTTACACAGTGAGGTATTTTTTACAGTACCTATCATTAGGCAGGTAATGTAAAACGACATACATTTAAACAAATAGAAGATAATAAAAATCTTAATCTACTCTTATATTGCCTGTATTTGTCTGATTTTTATGTAATTTGAATATTGTGTAGTCCGGTGACGCGCGAAGTGTGATGTTATTGGGGTCATATCATAATATATTATAACTTAGGTCGTTAAATATTGTGTTACGGATACTGTCATGTCTAGGCTATAACGCTTCACATTAATTTAGATTTGTTGGATCATGTTCTCGTACTTATTTATTGTCATAAAAAAGAAGCCTACCAATTATTTCTATTCTTTTGCCCTTCTTTCTAAAAAAGGGCTGAGTTTGTTGTGGGCTTTATCTCAGTTAACCCCTTCAAAAAGGTCTTATCCCTAATGAGACCTTGGTATCTTCAAAGTCATGTCTTAAATTTAACGTTATGTTATGAAAGGTTGATAATTTTTCTCACACATATAATTTCCTTCACGTATATTTTAAATTCACAAACTGAATCCAAAAGGACCTAAATATATCTCAATAAATTGAAGATACTCACGAAGACTAAAATTTATCATCCCGAAAACACTCAAACACTGTTAGGTCAGCGGACTGGTGCGAAATTTATTTGAAGCCATCTACTTGTTTAAAATAAAACCTAAATATTGACAAAGGAAACAGGAAAACATAAATAAATCTTTGTAGATCGATTAAATCGAAACGAATCGTAAGGAATGCAATCAGTATCATCTAAGACATTTAAATCGCTTCAAGTGGGATCACGTTTAACTGCGGAGAGAATTAGAAGTTGATTTTCTTAATGGGATAAAAGCTTATGTTTTATTGTATTAATTAAGTTAAGGATTTATCGCGGATCGCCTGAGCAAGGTTTATCAAGATTGACGTTTGTGAGGGCTTTTGCTCTCCTGTTACCTATTATCTCACTGTTTATTGCTCGCAAATGGTGAAATTAACAATTATAAGTAATGATTAATTATTTAAGGATAATTCATACTATTTAGGTGTTTAATGGTACATTAATTCTTTATTTGCATGATGTGTGTATAAAACTTAAACTCACTTCTGGGAATAATACACAAATAAAATTTGAAAACACGTCACTTGAACGGGTTAGCTCAGTGGGAGAGCACTCGCACGGAACGCGAGATGTCGTGGGTTCGAGTCCTGCATCGTCCATAAAATTTTGTTATCAAATTTTATTTGTGTATAAAAGTTAACAAAAATACTATACGAATCAACACATTAGCCAAAAAGGGCATACAAATTCCATTAGCTCTACGTCATTGTATATATTAATAAAATTCTAACATTACAGCTAATAATATTTCATTATAACATCATATTAACATCTACACAAAATATAGATGTCATATATATGTAGTCAAAGTTGAACACAAGATTATAAAAAAGAAAATCACAAATTTAAAGTCAGATACAGCATAGAAATTGTTATTAAAAAATAATAGAACGATTATTAAATGATTGATACGATATGCTGGTAAACAAAACGTGTAAACTGAATTTGGGCAAGCGTGAGGTACTCTTGACTCGGACAACATGTCAAAAAAGCAGATTTATCGCAATTTATATTGTTATTTATTATATAGCACTTACAGGTTAATATACTTATATGTAGTTGAATAATCTTTCAGACCGTACTTATATCTGTTTAGGAAAATATCAACATTAAAAATGGTGGCAGGGAAACTGGTCGAAAAAATTATCATACCGGAATTTTTTTTATTATCTAAACTATCGCTGCAGACTTTCTTATTGCATATGAGCGTTCAATTCACTGTCATTTCATTATTACTTATAAAAAACTAAGATATGACTGGACATCGGTTACACTCGTTACAATATTGCTAATAAACTTCACAATTATACTCTCTCCATCCAGCCTAGTGAGAAGTCGGTCCGAGGATCGAGTCTCCTTCCGAAACGCCCTGCGCCTGTGAGCTATATAAAATCGAGCGACATCTAGCCAAGCTACCCTGACATTTATAGAACCATCTATTCTATAATAGGCTTCCTTAATTATTTTTTTAAATATAAGATTTGAATTGACGGATTGATAGCTCGGTCACTTTTGATGGGAGTATTTTTAGAAACGCATAGAGTTTCCCATGAAAGAATCGTTAACTTTTTGTAATCGGTATTTTGGAATCAACAATTTACTCTTGTATCTTGTTAGTAAAATAATTTGAAGTAATTGACTAAAATGTTCTTGTGTTAAGTTTAGATTTTGTGCTTACATTTAAATCTATACTATTAAAGAGTTGGGGTCATTTTATTGGCAATAACTCTAGCGGAGGCCGTAAAGTTGACAAAAGACGTTAGCCCTTGCGAGTATGTTGTATGTCGCGGGTGTAGGCCCGCCTTATCTTGCATTGTTACTTTTATCATACTCTTATGTCGCAGTTAAAAAGGCCATAACGAGCCCAGCCTGATGTTTATTGGATAATATTTAGTACGAGCCTGCTATCAATGTATTTAAAGTTTTTATTTAGGTTATGATGTTTATCAAGCGCTGTTTCATTCATTCATTTATTTGGAAACAAAACAGAAGCATCATTTAATTAATAACATACAAAAGATATGAAATTTTAACAAAATATAAAGAAGTACATAAAGTCGACACGGACGAGTAAAAAAAGAAGTACTCCGCGCCGTGATATTAGCAAGTGAAGCACCGTTGTGCTAGTGTGTGTGCGGTTACGGGGGATACTAGTTACACAATTTTTTCTCCCTTACATACAATAAATATATGGCCACAAATACTTATAAAGTATCGTTTTTACACTTTGTCACGGCATTTTTAAAATATTTTATTGAGACGCAAACTTATCTGTCACAAACGATGACAATTCTCATAATGGTCGCCTATCGGCCTGTAGTAGTGTAAGTGTGTGGGACTGTGTATTTCCACGTTAATCGGCTTATTTTGGTGCTACACTGTTATGTAAGGTGACATAGAGTAATTATTTTTTTACTAGTCCGTGAAATTCGATAGTAAAATATATAATAATATTTTATAATTATAATATGATGTTACCCCAAATAGTTGATTAAATTATTGCTTATTGCCACAGAGATCAGGATAAAATATATGTGTCAATCGATTGTTATTATATACACATGATAAAATATATGACGATAAATAATAAATCATAGCAAATATACAAAAGAGCCGCCTATTGGACTCGCACATGAAGGGTTCCGTAGCAGCAAATAACATAATATAAAAGTTCTTGTAGTTCTTTGTAACTTTGATCGATGTATCGATAATAGTGTATTTCTTTTAAATTAAGTGTTTATAACGACGGACAGATAGACATGACGAATCCATAAGGGTTCATGATAATTTGATGAAAATGTTAATCCCAATAAACTACACAATTATTATACGTGTGTCACCGTTTAATGTGCTGAAAACCTACCAACGATTGACATAATACTTACCTTAAGAATATTTTCCAGAGTAACTTGGAATCAATTTCAGTTAAGTAAAAACATTGCGTGCGTACAAAGTACATATGTCAGAAGTGAAACCTGCATGCTGCATCAACCTCTAAACTGCATATGAATTCCTGGTACGTGTTGCTCGGATGACACATGATTTCTACCGCTATGAAAGACATTCCTACCACCACTTATATACATAATAATATCTTCTCCTGGTGTCTATGTAATAATACGTCGTGCGCTTGGAGTCAGAATATATTAATGTATACTCGCGCCATACTTAAGACAATCTCTTCTTTAACTATGATCGCCTAGTTCGCCTGAAAACGTTGTATTATGCTTCCCATCTCATTATCTCCCATGTTAAATATTATGAATTGATGTGACTGCTCTTGTCGCTTTTTCGTTTCATCGACTTTCAAATCACAACGAAGATAAAGAAGTTTTCACTTCAATAGTATGCATATTTCTGTCTCATTCTTTGCCGGCTTCATCCTACACATTACCTGTCGTTTTTTACGTTGCATCCGGTTTGAAAACACAACGATTCTAAAGAAGTTTCACTTCAATAAACTAAATGATTCGAATTATATCACCCAATCCATCAATCTCTAATTTATACATAAAACGAAAAGTTAAATGAAATGTGCGTAAGCGGAATAAAGGTGAATAATAATTAATCTGTTACAGATTCAATGAATATTTGAAAAAATTCGTTAATATTCAGAATATTGATATATTATAATATCTAAGTTTTTTATTTGTTTAATTTCAAAACCTCTGAAAACCGGAGCAAGAATCTGGTGTCTGCTTCGTCTTTTAGAGGTATTAGTTTTAGTTTTTCAATTTGAATTTAGATTTGATCAAATTGCTTAAAGAAAATGGAGAAATATTTTGATTTTGCTTACTTGAAATGTGTTTTTTGAGATGCTAGTTGTGGATATTGCGATTAATAATCTGATAGCAAATCCTACTACTGGTAATATATAATATGATTAGTATGGTGAATATATCTAAGTGATTGGACAACCTGGGACTAGATTATGATTATTTTATAGCAATAGCAATGACAGTACAATATTGTATAAAAAGGAATGCTGGGAGAGTTTCTTGCACCGCTTCTTCTCTCTCAGAGCGCCATTTGTTACCGAAGACGTAGTAGTATCTAGTATATTAGAAATGACAGCATAAAATAATTCTAAAGGAAACAATTTTGAGAAAAGAAATGCCTTTAATGACTTTTAATATTAATTATAATAATAACTTGGTTGGAAGGAACAGGATTGTTTGAAAAATTTCGCTAACAATGAATGAAGAAGACGTTGGATAGATGCAATTTATACAAATCAAGTTGCGAAAGACATAAAAACTTTCATCAAGTGAACCCAAAAGTATATTTGAAACTGTGGAGACATTGCATACTTGTCAAGGTATTATGTGGTACGATATTGTGCTAAGTTAGATGCAGTTTGAAACATCGTTACACAAGTTATTAAACTGGCGGCATCACCGGTCTTGGGCATTGATAACTCTACAACCGTGACCTTTGATCTTCATGTATGGATGTATTGATGTTTATTTTAAGGATTTCCCATGTGGTAGGAACTTTGATCAAATATCTAATATAGTACCTACTAGAAAAAACAACCTCAATTCAGCTCGAAAAGTTATTTTGGTTCAGTCAAAAAATCGTCACCTTTTTGCTCTTAATAGTGATTTGTATTATTATAACACTAGAAATAAGGGATTGCTTGTAACTAATTCTAGTAGGCTTCATAATATACATAATAGCTTTAAGGGTAAATGTATACACTTTTATAATAAAGTCCCAGCCACTGTTCAGGCATTATCTATAAATAAATTGAAATGTTTTATAAAGAAATGGCTCTGTCGTAAATCCTATTACTCCACTGCTGAATATATTGTGATTATTTTATAGCGATAGAAATGACTGTACAATATTGTATATTTTTATTGAAAAGAGCGCAAAAAAAGAATGCTGGGAGAGTTTCTTGCGCCGCTTCTTCTCTCTCAGAGCGCCATTTGTTTCCGAAGCCGTAGTAGTATGTAGTAGTTATTAGAAATGACATCAAAAAGAATTCTAAAGGAATCAATTTTGAGAAAATAAATGCCTTTTATGCCTTTTTATGCAATGTGCTGCTTAGCTTAGGACAGAGATAGAAAAGAGCTTGGAAAAGGACATAGGCTACCTTTTATCACGAATAAAAGACTTGGCGGGGTTGAAATAGGGGGTGCAAGTTTGTATGAAAGTTCGTCATTATCGAAGATAACACCATGAAACTTTGTATTTAGGCAAATGATAAGAAATAAATAAATATATTTTGTTCTAGCGTTTTTAAAATTTGATTAGTAATCTAGTAGCAGGGAGTTAGTGTAGCCACGATTTCTATATTAAATCTAGTTCATAAAATAATAATAAAAATTCAAATTCAAATTCAAATATTTTTATTCAAAATAGGATGTGGAATCACTTATTGAAAGTCAAAAAACTACCACACATTCCAAAATGAATGCCTCAGGCCTGAGAAGAATGGGCGCAACAAAATCAGCGGGCTTTTTTTTTCATCCAAAAATATGTTTTACAATTAAAGTAACATTTACAAAGTAACATTGTACAATTAAACTTATTATTTAATAGCCTAAGGGCGGTCGCTCCATTCCCAATCTGTGGTATTATTAAGAAAGTAATTCATGTTATAGTAGCCTTTACCACACAAACGTTCTTAAAAAAATCTTTTGATTAACGTGATACTTTTGCTTTGAACATTTTCTGGGATCCTGTTGTAAAAGAATATAGATCGCCCCACAAAAGACTAGCTAACTCGACTAAGTCGTAGTAGTCTCCACATATTTGTAAACCTTTCTTTAAAAATTACAACATTACGAGGTACAAAATAAGTAGTATTATGTATACAAACAGGAAACAAATGAAATGTAACAAAGGAACGCTGCTCAAATACTTTCCTTTACTTTGCTTTCAACTTTTTTTTTCTAACATTCCTTTATGTTTCCTCGATGAGAATTTTTGTCTTATTTTGTGTTTAAATAAAAATAAACCATTGTGAAACTCGCGGCTATCTTTAACGGCCTTACAAATAAACTTGGTATAAAGTTATATATCTTAGAATAAACCAAGAATATTTTCGTTTTTTTTATGAATATAAGGCACAAGTCGAGCTGGACGTTAAGCTGATTGTAATTTATACGCCATGCCCATTATAATGCAGTGTTGGTCAGTATACTTGAAAAGCCCAAAAATTCTGAGCAGCACTACAATTGCGCTCGTCACCTTGAGACATAATATGTTAAGTCTCATTTGTCCTTCGGACCCCTTCAGAGCGAAACACGATAATGTTTACACATTACTGCATCACGGTAGAAATAGGCGTTGTTGTGGTAGGTACCCATGATCTAGCCGGCATCCTGTACAAGGGACCCTCCCACTGGTATATCGTATAACGTTTCCCGCGTTTATTTGCAAGGCTGCCTGACATTCGGCAAATTTCAGAATTATCATTAGGTATATTTACAGTGTTATCTAAGTCAACATTTTGAATATTCCTGGTTTATTCTCAGGTATAACTGTATACCAAGTTTATTTGTAAGGCCGTTAGTTATTATTATGCCCATGGGATTATGTTAAAACGTCTTACACCTTTCAAGTTAAATATTTATTATTGGATTACAGAATAGCCACCTATTTAAGTGAATATTAGAGATATGAGGGCTATTCGCGCTATAGGTCCAAAAGAATCATCAAGAGCAAAATTTAAATAAAGGTACATTTTAACTGTTGCCTCTCAATATATTCTTGATTTTGTTAAGGTTTAAGTGAAATCTCTCACTTTTCAATACAAATATAATTTGTCAATTTAATTTTGGTAAAACTTCAGTAAGGTAGTAACTGTATTGAGTAATAAGAGATACAACAAAAGTTCTGACGAGATATTTTTATTACATTTCTAAATATAAAGATTCTTATATTATATGATTACTAGCTGACCCAGCAAACGTTGTATTGCCGATATTAAAATCGCGATACAAAAGTAACTATTGATCGTAGATGGGTGAAAATTTGAAGTTGTATGTAGGCTGACTCATAATCAAACAAATTTAAAAAAAAATGTCAAAAAAAGTCAAAAAATAAAAATTTCGTGTGGACCACCCTTAACATTAAGGGGTATGAAAAATAGATGTTGGCCGATTCTCAGACCTACTCAATATGCTCACAAAATTTCATGAGAATCGGTCAAGCCGTTTCGGAGGAGTACGGGAACGAACATTGTGACACGAGAATTTTATATATAAGATTATATGATTATGGAAGATGACAAGATGGTATAACGCAACATTTCATATAATATGTAATTTTCAACATTGTATTAATACTATGAATAGTTTAAAATGAAAAATGTAGATACAAACAAAATATTCAGGTAATGCGAAGGGACGCTTATACTGTGACCCTTCATACCTTCGTGTAAATGCGGAGTTTTGAAATAACTATGTTGCGACAACCCTGTCGGCTAGGGGTGTCTCCGTCAACTATGACTGATAACGCTTTAATGTGATTTTATATGGAAATTTTCGATGCATGACCGAAAGATCTTTAAGGAGGTCTTTGTCCAGCAGTGTAATAGTCTTTGCGTTTTGCCTGGACATACATAGGACAGACAAACACACAGCGGGCTAAGAATTCTATGAAGTACTTTTTCGGTATTTTTTATTTAGGACACACATACACAGCAAATATTCCTTATAAAAATACTATGTACAAGTTTTACTTTGTTACGATTTTGTTATATGTTTAGATAATGGAAATAAATAAAAATGGTTAATAAAGGTTGTAAATTATCTTTAACTTTATTAATTATCTTTTATTAAATGACGATATTCATCTATTAAAGGCTGGATTTGAACTGTAATATAAGCGGTCAACGAATGACCGGAAAATTGTAAATTAAACCACAGTAGACATATGTAAGTCTACTGTGACTAAACTGACAATCGCATTTCACGATAATATACCTTACGTAGTTGTCATTGACAATCGTAGAATAAGGATTGGTCTCTTCTGCACTCCAACTTTAAATGTCAGTTTTTCATCTATTATGATACCCAAGTATTATTGATGGTCAAAAGATTTAAGGCGGTGATTACCTACCTTCAAGTGAAATAATGGTGGAGGAGCAGAACGTTTGGTTATGAGGAAGCATATGTGAGAGGACTTCGAGCAGTTCAAAGTTAAGAGATTATGGGAAAGCCATTATACTCACACCCATGCTCAGCTTTTGAATACACATCTTCCCAAGATTTGTCTCTAAAAAAAAACAGTATCATCTCCATAACATACAACACCAGTGTCTTTCAGAACGCCTTAAACAAGCGTGATATCATTTATGTACATATTAAATAGCAATGGACCTAAAATACTGCCTTGAGGGACTCTGTAACTTACTTTTTGAAGAGAGCTTAAGTGGGCCTCAATAGCTTAAAGAAAATTAAACAAAACACATTGATACCGGTCTTTCCGGTAGGCTTGTCACTTTGCGATATGAGATAGTAAGGCTTACTAGACCAGTGCATTTATTAGCCATGGCGCCCTTTAAACAGAAGCTCTATAATACTTGCACACGACTGCTTGATGCCAGAAAAAATTGTCGCCGTAGTGCCTATGTAGCCGGCATCATTTGCAGTAAAGCCTCCCACTTGTAGATAATGAGTCATCCACCCCACAATCTTGAGGTGGAATATATATTGAATATATTACATGATTTCATAATAGTTGACGTCAAGTTCCTTTCTTAACCACGTTTTGCTCTAGATTCGTATTCGGCCATAATTTTTCTAGAACGTTAACTGAATCGGATCGCGCCTAGAAGGCAATATTGGTCTACCAAATCTAAAATATTTCTATTTCTATTATGAGGGTTATTTATGCTCAAATAAATGATGTTACTCAACTAAACGTCAAAATTTGCAGAATACGATTCGATCTTGTTACGAGAATACGCATCATACGATTTCGGTCGAAACTTCATCACAATCTGAATTCGAAATTTAACTTTTTGACATTAGGTCGCTTTGATCCTACTCTGGTTTTGTTACGACAATAGGGGTATATGGCCTCTTGCGACGATTATCTATTCCCAAAAATCAAAGACAATACGAAGTACCTATTTGTATTACGAACCCTGTAGATGCATTAACGTTCGAAATAGCCATGGAACAGATCTGTTTAAAGATTTAAAAAGGAATGCAAAAAATAACAGTAAAAACATAAGAATCTTGATGCTTCATTCAGTTTTATTTTTTCTAATAATTTCTAATAATTGTTTTATTTTTTCTAATAATTGCTAATAATTTCTAATAATTGCTCTCAGTGTGCAATGTAATCAAACAATTCTACTACACTACCCACTGGCTCCTCACTATCGTGAGGACAATAAATTTAATGTTCTGAAGAGATTTGTGGCGAATTATTTTTGCAGTTATATTTATACTTATGAGCTACTTTGGGTGCTAAGAAGAGATTGCCAGATTTTTTAATTAAAAATTCTTTTCGAGCGCTTGGGGAGTAAGCTGGTGAATGCGTGACGAGAGCGTTACGAAACGTGTGATCGGGCGAGGCGAACGGGAGTTGAGAGGGAGATATAAGTTAGTGAAGATAGAAAGAGAGAGAGTTACTTTTCGTACTTTAATAAATAATATCATTATAACCTTAGATTAAGGATTGGTCTCTGCTGCGCTCCAAATAGTTACCGCAGATGTAGTCGCAAAGTGCAGAAACTTTTACCACGCTCAAGTGGGCGTACTCCTGAGCGGCACTACATTGTAATTGGCGAGGCGTATCAATTACCATCAGCTGAATGTCCTGCTAGTCCCGTTCCTTATTTTCATAAAAAAATATGCACTAGTTTTTACACGCAAATTCGTCTGTTTTGAATAGTTACTTTGGGTAATTTTTATTAACTTTTAGGATACTTTTCAAATAATACACATTCAAACTACTCTTTTCGCTGCGGCAGCGCTCTTCTGTAATACAGTGTATATCTTTTTCAAGCTCTAGTCTATCTCTGTACAAAATTTTATCATAATCGATTAGGTGGTTTAGGCGTGAACGCGTAACAAACAAACACATTCACATTTATAATATTAGTAGGGATTATGTCTGTCTTGTATAATATGTATATTGGCGTCACAATCTTAATATATATAAATTACGTGACACTTGTTTGTCCGCGATGGACTCCTAAGCTAATGAACGAATTTTAATGGGGATTACTTCATGGAGTGCAGTTTGGTCCAACTTGAGAGATATGATAGTTTTTATTTCGATTTGGGACCCATAATTATTTTTATTTTCAATAGTTGTTTTCTATGGACATATTTTTTATGAGAGAATTGAGTGACGCACGGTTTGACAGTTCCGCTGTAAAACAATTTCATTATAACAGCAGGGAGCGTTTTTTACGAAATAGTTCTTGATGTTTTCAAATATTATTGGCAAATTCCTATAAAACAGTATTTTTTTTTATTATCTACAGAACAACGTCTGTCGGGTCAGCTAGTTATTTATATTTTTATTCCTAAATGTCATTTCAGCTCCAAAGGTCACACAATGGGGTCACTGAAAATCAGTGCTGTGCTCTTTAAGGTATGGACACAACTGTTACTGAGTAGACTCCAGTTTTGGAAGACCAGTGCCACATATAATTTAGTATTACTTTCTTTTTCTTTTTTAAGTTTAATGTTTAAATTTTATGTTCATTGACTTGTTTGAATGTTTTTCTACCAAAATAAATTCATTTTCATTTCATTTCATAAAAAAAGGTTTAATGGGAGTTTAAAATAAAGAAAGTTTCGCAAATGTTATCGGGTGAAACTATAAAGAAAATGTATGAATTGGACGTAGTTAATGAAAAACGTTCCAAGCCACAAACATCACATTTTAAGGAATTCCTGTTTGAAGTTTAATAAATATTAGTGTAATCCATACATGCATGTGGGATGGGCTACTAAGTCATGATATCATTTAAAGAGTGACAGTAGGGCTGCCATTTTTTGTCAGTCCGTTAATATGAATCACGTGACCAGTTTTGTGTTCTTCTTTCGACATGATTGTGGTTTACAACGTTTTTCTGGAATTACGTCCAATTATAATAATAATATCGGTGGCTAACTAACCTTATGTTTGAGCAATCGTCAGCGTTCCGGCGAAAGGAAGCTCATATCGAATCGTAGCAGATGAGTCATGGTGAAGTTGTTGGGTGCTGTGTTGAGTTGGAGCGTACTACCAGGAGCTCGGCTGCCGAGGAACTGTGCTGGAGCCGTCAGCGAGCGTTGTAGCCTGTTGCTGTGGGCGTGACCTGTTGAAGCCCCGCCCCCAGCAACAGGTCGCGCCCACGCGGCATGTGGCCTCAATACTGATGCAGCGGGATCCTGCCAGCTAAGGACGAGGCCATACTGCAATTTCTTTAAGGTACTCTAATAAAGAAAGAAAAAAAAATCATTTGTTCAATTAGATCAAAATTACACCTATGAAAGTCAAAGATTTAAACAATAACTTAGGAAAAGTAGAGCCTGAATGAGAAGAAGTGGCAGGAAACGCATTGCCACTCTTTTTAATCTATGTTCATAGTTTCAGAATATAACATTATATTCTATACATTGTATGTAAAGTGATACACTAAAATTACTCAAACATTTTGATTAATTTGTGTTAATTAAAAAAAAATAAGTGATTAATCATAAAAATACTCAAAAGAGTAGGTAACAAGCGCAGAAGATACGTCCATTCGCATACACTGTTAATATGTAAAGGTATTATAATATAAATAAACTAATAACTTAAAATGGTATATCATCTGGCGCAAAACACAAATTCAAATTCAAAAATTCTTTAGCGTAAGGGTACTTATAGCGTGACGCACAGATATGTGCGGTGGTGCATCACACATTAGGTCGTTTTTTTATGAAAATATGGGAAGATATGAGCAGGACGTTCAGCTGAAGGCAATTGATACGCCCTGCCCATTACGATGCAGTATCGCTCAGGATTCTTGAAAAACCCAAAAGTTCTGAACGGCATTACAATAGCGCTCGTCACCTTGAGACATAAGATGTTAAGTCTCATTTGCCCAGTAATTTCACTAGCTATGGCACCCTTCAGACCGAAACACAATAATGCTTCCTCATTACTCTTTCACGATAGAAAAAGGTGCCGTTATAGTGCACATAATCTAGTCGAAATCGTATGCAAAGAAGCATCTTCTCACTTATCACATACTCTTATAATGAACTAGCTGGTGCACTAAAAGAATGTAGCAATGTATTCCAATGCTATATTAGAAAAAAAAGAGAAAAAAAAAGAATGCTGGGAGAGTTTCTTGCGTCGCTTCGTCTCTCTCAGAGCGCCATTTGTTTCCGAAGCGGAAGTAGTGTCTATATTGTAAATGAAATTTATATAAAATAAATGTATATTGAACAAGAAATGACATTCGTTTTCATTTGTATACATTTTCATTTGATACCCATTTTTTCATATATGGATGTAAAAAAGTTTTTTTTTGTCAAAATTGAGAACTGCTCTACAAATTGTTGCACAAATTGTTGAACCTGTTGCAGGGCTATCTGCAAAACCATCAAAATATGCTATCAAATAGGAAATTGTCAATATATAATTATAAAAATACGACAGGGGTGGGAATCCTTCACTGCTTAATAGCCACTTGGAAGATGGTTTCGATTTTAACCATGCGTTTAATGAAGGGTTAAGTTTTAGTGAAATTGTTTTTGTCATCAATAATAATATCTGCATGTGTAGATATCATTTATCTATGTACATGAGTGGATAGTAGTACTATTGCTGTCTATTATCCATGATAAAGTTAAACCACATGCATGTATATACAATCACATATAACTTTTTCGACCCATGTCAAATGATAAAAATCATTGCCACTAGCGCCACCTTACCGGCACTCACGTAACTATGTTCGTCAGACTGGTCATGTCACCGTTTGTTGTTTGTGTACAAGTTTCATTTCAATTAGGCTAACGGATCTAGAGTTTCATTGTCATAATTAAAAAGTGTTATTATTTCCTTTTGTGCTTGGGACATTCTGTAGTGTAAAAGTAAGGTAAATTATACTATCAAGTAGAATTAACTTCAATGGTAAAATAATTATTTCGAATTTTTAGGCCTAAGAAGATCTATGAGCGGACGGATAATCTAAAAACAGATCTTTGCCGGAATTTTTTATTTGCTTACTAGCTGACCCGACAGACGTTGTTCTGTATATAATAAATAAAACAATGTTTTTATATGAATTTGTCAATAATATAATATCATAACATCAAAAATTACTTCGTAAAATATGCACCCTGCTGTCGTAATGAAATTGTTTCACAGCAGAACTGTCAAAGCGTGCGTCAATAAATTCTCTCATAGAAATTATGTATGGACACATACAAATTTGTTGTTTTTATTTAATTTAGCAGCATTTTCCTATTTTTTCACCTTTTAAACCATCCCTGGACCTCCACAAATAATTCAAGACCTAAATTTGCCAAATCGGTGCAGTTCTCGAGTTTTAGCGAGACTAACGAACAGCAATTCATTTTTATATATATAGAATTTGATATAGCGACAAAGAAAAATCGTAAAAGTACAGTGTGCCCTCCAGTTTACACCATCAATTATAATAAATAGTGGGCTGACAGGTTTGGTGCCGATGTGTTGCACAGGAGGTCCGCCCTCGCTCCGGCTGTGATCTTCATAGATTGGACCAATCGACCGCTCTTGCCGCGACCTAATTCTTACCAACGTTCATACAGTCAACAACAAAAGTGTTCATGCTTTTTTTCAAAAGGCATAAAAAGCATTTATTTTCTCAAAATTGATTCCTTTAGAATTCTTTTTGATGTCATTTCTAATATACTAGACTCTACTACTGCTTCGGAAACAAATAGCGCTCTGAGAGAGAAGAAGCGGCGCAGGAAACTCTCCCAGCATTCTTTTTTTTAAATAAAATATTTTAATTTATTTATAGATAATCCCTGAACAGTTGCTGGGCCTTTATTAAAAAAAATTATACATTTACCCTTAAAGCTATTATGTATCTCATGAAGTCTACTAGAATTAGTTACAAGCAATCCCTTATTTCTAGTGTTATAATATTGAAAATCACTATTAAGAGTTTTACATCGCCTTACGTATTAGATCAGCTATATTTATTAAAAATGTATCCACATACAATACGATGTCATAGCACCATATCTTGCAGTAGTCTTTAATAATTGTATTAATCGTGGCGTGTTTCCTGACCTTCTGAAACATATTAAAATTACACCAATATTTAAGTCGGGATGACCCGAATAACTATCGTCTTGTGTCGGTTTTGCCGACCTTTAGTAAAATTTTTTTCCAGCGCAATTGTTAGGAAATACATCAAAACCGCCAGTTTGACACCAAACTGTTTTTTTAGTAGGCATCACGAACAAGTGAGCCAGAACCCGGGAGTCGGAACCAGGGAATCCCTACTACTCTGAGCCAGAACCGGCTAATCCCTACTACAATAGGGATCATTAATATCTACATGTATTTAAGATTTAAGATGTCTACCTATGTACACATTTGAAATTAGCTTTGTCTGTTCATAGTAAATGTTCTGAGACTTAATGAAAACATTTTTGAGCTCGACTGTACCTCAGGATCTGCCACAGCGGCTCTACTTACAATCTTTTATTTGTCACGACTTGCAGCAATTCTTTGCGATACCGGTGATTGAGTATTTGAATGAAATGATACAAGCAACGTTTTAGAGGCATAAGCTCCGATGAGGTCTTCGAGTAATATAGAATACTAGCATTTACCAGCGATTTCGCGTGCATAGCTTTGGGCAGCATTTCCATTTTTATATGCTTTATATTAGCTTCACCTGTATGTTTGTAACCGACTTCTTTGGGCGCGATTTTGACCCACTTTAAACGGCTAGATTTCGTTCAAACTTTGTAGATTTATCGAGGACCGATGACATTATACTAATTTGACTAAAAAATGAAAAATAAATAATAGTAAAAAAAAACTAAAAGGCACGCAAAATAGTGTAAAAAAATATATATTTTATTTTAAAAGAAATCGTGGGGTGTAGGCGAATTATTATTTTAATAATATCTTAAAAAGCACCCCACGCTTTTTTTACAATAATTTTTTTTTTTTAATATTTTCAATTTAAAATTATTTTCTATTTTTAGTTGAATTTTATATAAAGCGAGCTTTTTAGTTTTTTTTAACTATTATTTTTAAATATACTCACATTGCAAATAATATACAACAAACTACTGTGGTTAATACATTTTATAAGCTACCAACTATAGAACATTCAACCCCCTTTTTCACTCCACATAGTTCTAAATTTTAAAAATGCTAGAACAAATATTTAAAAGTTTCATGGTGTTATTTTTGATAATGATGAACTTTCATACAAACTTCCAACCCCTATTTATAACCCGTCAAGCCTTTTATGCGCGATATGCCCTTGCCCTTTCCCAAGCTCTTGTCTATCTCCGTGATAAATTTCATATCAAATCGGTTCAGTGGCTTAGGCGTGATAGCCTGACCTACATACATTACATTTAGCCTAACTATAAAGTAATTGTTTTTTTTTCTTAAATATACTTTGAACAAGGTATACATTTTTTTTTCGTCTCCATTATTTGATTTAACAAGTTAAGTTTATAATTTGTACTTTCATTCCTTATTTTGTTTTTATTGTAGCTATAGTATTAGTTCTAGTTTTCAGAAGTAATTAGAGAGTACCCTCCGCCGCCCACATTCTCTTGCAACACCAGAGGAATCACAAGAGCGTTGCCGGCCTTTAAGGAAGGTGTACGCGCTTTTTTTGAAGGTACCCATGTCGTATCGTCCCGGAAACACCGCACAAGGAAGCTCATTCCACAGCTTTGTAGTACGAGGGAGAAAGCTCGGATATATCCTAACTTGTGGCGTGTCGTGCGAAGGTGGAATTCGGCGGCAGGAATCAGGTTAAACAGCTCTTCGGAACACTCCCCGTGATAAATGCGGTAGAAGACACACAATGAAGCGACGTCTCTACTCAACGCCAAGCGTGTAAAGTTGTGATCTTTTTGAAGTGAAAATCTTCTTTAGATGCATTGAGCACAAATTAAATGAAATCTGTTATGACGGTTCAAATTACTTTAGTTTGAGACTGTGTGAATAAAGATAATTTCAGTTTGAGACTGTGTGAATAAAGATAATTTCAGTTTGAGTTATAATAACCTGACAACGGCAGTCCGTCGCCCGTATAACGTATATATTCATGTCCACTGTCAGATGTCTTATCGTGATTCAATTGAATTATATTGTAAAATTATGGTATATGAAGCACTATCTGTTTCCCCAGTTCAAAATCAAATCAAAATCACTTTATTCACGTAGGTCACGGACATGACACTTATGAATGTAAAAAATAAATCTTATTGAATCTACCGCTACTTCATAAAGGGTTGAGCTAATCAGAAGAAGTAGCAAGAAACTCATTACCACTCTTTTATATCAAGATTTACATTTAAGTACATCGATTTACAAATCATTTCAAATTACAAAATAATATGTAAAATGTAAAATGATGCAACACACACACTCAAACGTCAAATAGTCAATGTCTTACACGAGTAAGTCAAAAAAGTAAATGTAAATTAATACAGAAGTTATTGAGTACAGTAGCTGCATCAACCACATACACCATAAATAAATAAATATCCAATTTAACAAATCCATACTGCAACTTCTATAATTGTAAAGTGCAACAGCTACATATTTTGATCGTCAATCCTAATTCAAATATTTTTGTTCAAAATAGTATATAATATCACTTATTGAAAGTAAAACCCATTCGAAAAAGTTTGCTACAGACCTAAGAAGAACGGGCGCATGAAAATCAGCGGGCTTTTTTTTCATGAAAATATGGTAACAATGTAATATCGTGCAATAAAATTAATTATTTAATAGCCTGAGGGTGGTCACTACATTCCCAATATGTGGTATCATTAAGTAAGTCATTTATGTTATAGTAAACTTTGCTACACAAATATTAAAGTGAAACTTTTATAACATCGTCTCAAACTTTTTAGTCTGTGTGTTGCATGTCGCGTGACGGTCGGGCGGCGCCTATAGTTCGCAGCAGCTGACCGTGTAGTGTATAGACATTTGTGCCAGTGCTCCACGCTATTTTGTTTGTTTTTCCAAGTATAAAATTAAGATTGATAAAGCGATTTTTTATACCCTTAAAGGTATATTATTCCGAACATTTCTAGTTAAATTTCTATAATGTGAAAAAATGTTTCACTATTACCGTGGTTTCATAAAACCACACAATCTTTTTTTTTTAATACTTTGAATTCGTAATACTTTGTTTTGAACATATTCTAGGATCTTGTTGTAAAAGCATATACATGCGGTAGGCATAATAGAACATATTACATTTTTGCAAACAAAACAAATTTTGTAACTATATTTACAATACTATGATTACACTTATTTAAAACTATCATTACATGGAAGTGTACCAAGAATACTGGCAGCATTTCCACGTTGGATAGCTAGGCTGATCCGTTGACCGAAATAGCTGCCAGCGCTTGGGTTGCCAGTAACCCTATTGAGGCGCGTAGAAAGTACCAAAGAGTATAATAATATATAGGGGATAGTACTTTGTACATCCTCCGCGCCATTTTTTCCCACGGGCGCCGCTTGGTGCTGGGGCTGCTGTTTCGGTTGCCGAAGACAGCAAGCGTCGCAAATATGTCGGTCTTAGTGAGCCTTACATCTTTAGGCATAATATGTATAATAAAATAATAATAACATTGCGTACAACGAACTTAAAAGGCCAAAA
>CATIXQ010000011.1:14614866-14627106 GCA_949711755.1 Leptidea juvernica
CAATAATTGACGCAGTATTCCAAAGATATATTGAGCATATTAAAACCATAGTATTTATTTCATACTTCAGTTACCATAAGCCTCTTGTATCATTAATTGAAAATGTAAGCTCTTAGTCTGAATAAATCTGTGTAATACATACGAATAAAATCTAATATATAAAAGTCTCGTGTAACGGTGTACTAAATTGAACTCCTCCGAAACGGCTTGACCGATTTTCGAGAATCTTAGAGATCTCCATCCACCGAGGAATCAACACTGGTGCTTCAGAGCTGCTGTTCGAAGGAACATTGCTGCATTTGGATAAGTCATGCGCTGTCTTCATCGCGATGAACCCTGGGTACGCTGGCAGATCCGAACTACCGGATAATCTTAAGGTTTGTTGCTTTAAATTTCTGTCAATTCCGATATTCTTCTTCTTCTCAGGCCTGAGGCATTCATTTTGGAATGGGTGGTAGTTTTTTTTTTGACTTTCAATAAGTGATTTCACATCCTATTTTGAATACAAATATTTGAATTCAAATTTGAATTTGATAAAGCCTTTTGTTGACTACTACTGTAGCGATCATCTATAATAACTAAAGTTACTCATAGAAGGATAGGTTGTAAGGTACCATGGTTGCGTTTTTCAATATATCTGGGGATACATGGGATTTTACTTTTGTGAAAATTTGTTGTTGCGTGGAAAGCTGGCCGGAAGATGCTTGAATAACGTTATATAGCGTGCTAGGGTGGAGAATTGGACAATTTCTATTTTTCATCCCCTTAAATGTTAAGGGTGGTCCACCCCAATTATTATTATTATTACTTGGCTTGATGGGGTATCCTGGTCCACCCCAAATTTTTGTATAATTTTTGTTTAAATTTGTTTATTCAGTATTAAAAAATACATACAACTTCAAATTTTCACCCATCTACGATCAACACTTACTTTTGTATCGCGATTTTAAAATTATTCTAATCCATCCACAGACACGAGAGTTGCAATATGGCAATCGAATATAATGATTATTGTAGTACGATAAATTTTATGTATGATATTTTTGGTAGGTTAAAGAATCGGTCGTCATCTATTTTTATACCCTAAAAATTTTAATTATTGATTTTTTTTATTACCTACTTTATATGGCAATACAACGTTTGTTGGGTCAGCTTGTGTAAATAATAATAATAATAAATATAAATTTATTTATTTCAGGCAGCATTGCCCATATATTGTTAGTATTACATTTTCTAGGATTAGTAATATGACAAGGATTAATTTATAGATTTAAGAATAATATTCCATTTTCTATTATTATAATTATGTACATTATTTAATACTCTGAATATACTATTTTCATTTTATTAATTCTATCGCTAATTGAAAAAATCGAAATTTTCCTCAGAATAGCATAAAAATCATCTACTCTGTATAAGGCACTCAAATGAGATGCACTACAAAAACGTGGTTATACCAAGATCATCCTAAAAGCATTATTATATAATTATTATGAAAGCATTATTATTATATATTAAAATAATTATCAAACTTTGTATTACTATGATCATTACTAAAACCTACAATTATCCTATTCCCGAAATTTTACATTCGTCTCATTATCTCGAAGCCAAAATTTTTGAAGGTCTCACTTCTACTACGCGTGATTGTTTGTTTTTTTTGTTTCTGTTATTAATGCCCGAATTGAAGTGAATCTTTGATCACGTATCAATGACCGATGACAATTCCATAATCTATATAGTCTGTCCCACTTTTCCTACCAGCATGAATGATATGAATGAAATGAATTGAATGAATGAAATGAATGACATGAATGAATAATGTCATTCATTTCATTCAATAGTCCGCATCCTGTACAAACAAGCATCTATTTAGTGAAATTGTTATTGAGTTGACTAAATAAAGTCCATCATCAATTAATTCAATGCAACTTATCGTTTCAGCTCGAGTATCGCGAATAATATAAATCTGAACTGTATTTTTTGTGATTGACGTTGACGAGCAATCTTTTGATTTTATTTCAGTAAAATTCTTTTGACTTTGACTTTAATGTTAATACTTACTATTCAGTAGAATTGACTGTGATAGAAAGCTCGAATATTAATTTAACTTTTACTTCTAGGAATTTATGGTCACTCTCATTGTAAAGACACAGCACAGCAAACAATATCGAAGTCAAACATAAGTAATATGTAAGTTTAAGTTACAACTATTAGTATTTTAGATCGCTGTTTTGAATCGTTTCATTTCAATAGTTTTGAGTTATCGGCGAAGGCAGTATTTTTTTAAATTTATCAAGTTTAATTGGAGGTATAAATTTACAATGTCTATCGTAGTAAATAATACAAACTTCTCGATAAGGTTTTCTTTAACATTGTTAAAGTTATTTGGTCTATGGAGAGATGAAAATATTCAAGGCTTAAAGATGTATTTTTATTATTGTTACACTGTGTTCATATTTAATTTAATATTAGGTAAGTCATGTTATATATGCTTCGATGTATATGCTTCTACAATATGATCCCAGAAAATGTACAAAACAAACGTGTTACGAAATTTAAAAGAATTGTTAAAAATGTTTGTGTGGCACTTAATGACACCACGGACTGGGAATAAAGCGAACACCCCCAGGCTCTTTAATCTTAAATGTTTATTGTACGATATCACATTGTAATCCATATTTTATATTAAAAAAAAACCGCTGAGTTTCTTGCGCCCATTCTTCTCAGGTCTGAGGCAGTCTCTTTTGAATGGGTGGAAGTTTTTGACGTTCAATAAGTGATTTTAAATCCTATTTTGAATAAAAATATTTGAATTTGAATATAATTAGAAATAAGTGTGTTGCAAAATTTAGTTCCAGTTTATGCTTCGTAGTTAAAAACTAAAAACAATGTTATTAAACCACGAAGATACTCAAATCCGTGTTTTAATAGACTATGCCGGCTAGATCAGCACATCTGCGCCTTATTTTTGCCGTTAACAGAGGTCTTCAAGCAATATTGTGTTTCGGTTTTCCATGAATGTTCTCAGTAGAACTGAAAATCAGATGAAAGTGTAACTTACTAAAGAAGAACGTTACTAAAGAATAAATCTTGTAGAAGAAGAAAATAGATTTTATATTCAAATTCAAATATTTATATTCAAAATAGGATTTAAAATCACTTATTGAACGTCAAAAACTACCGCCCATTCAAAAGAGACTGCCTCAGATATATATTTCTTCGTCGTTTATGATATTAGATAAAAGTCTAGCTCGTTACGTCATAAAAAACATGAATAGAGAAAAGCCTAGGAAAGAACTTTTACAAAAGACTAAATCTTGTAAAAAGAAAATAGATTGTAAAAGAAACAGAAAATTCAAAAAATGTATTACGAGATTCAAAAGAATTGTTAAATGACGTTTATGTGGTTTAGGTTACATAGATTGGCAATGGAGCGACCGCCGTTAGGCTATTTAAATTATAAATTTTATTGTGACCTAATTTTATAAAAAAGAGAAAGCTCGCTGAGTTTCTTGCATCCGGTCTTCTTAGGTCTGATGCATGATGCATTAATTTTCTAATGGGTTCTAGTTTTTAACGTCCAATAATTGATTATATATTGTTTTTTGAATAAAATATTGGAATTTACGCTATTATCCATATTCAGGTTCATATATTATTATCCAGCTGGTAGACCTGGTGAACATTTGGGGTGACATCCCTCTCATGACTGCGTCAGCGTTTTTGCTGTTCACAAATCTGGCACACTCCATAAAGATACTAAACATTTTGGTAAGACGAGAGAAGATACAACACATCATCTCAAATATGGATGAGGTCTTACGAAATGAACGGAGTGATGAAGGAAAGAAGGTTATTGAAAGGTAAGAGAAAATTCAAGCACTCTATCAAATTGTCACACGATTTTAGCATTGAATCGCATAATTATGACTGATAAAAACAATTATAATAGGTATGTTATGTAGTTCTTTGATTAACGCGAGTGTTACACATTTAAATAAAACACTTTAAAAGATTAAAACGCGTGAACTTTTACGCAAAAATCGAATGTAAAAACAGTGACAATTACACGCGCTTTAATCCTTTTAAAGTATTTCATTTAAAGGTATGTGATAGGTGACTTTTAAAAGTAGTAGTGTAAAAAACGTTAGTTAGTTAGAGAAAGCATATCTTCACAAAACGACTGGCAATGGGACAACAGGTTCGAAAAATGTACTGGATGTTTGTATGGGTTTGCCATATGGTCATATGGATTGCAGCTGTGGGGCACGGCGGCAAACTCAAACATTGAGATCCTGCAAAGGTTTCAGTCAAAGATGCTAAGAAAGATAGATAACGCACCATGGTACATCACAAACGACAGATTGCATCATGACTTTAACATGCAAAACAGTTAAGCAAGAAATAACGGACAAAATGAAAGCCTATAATACAAGAATTTCGCACCATCCAAATGTACTTGCAAGGCACCTCCTGAGTGTTACCATAACAAGAAGGTTAAAAAGGAAAAACCCACAGGATCTTCTACTGTAACTTGATTTATGAAGCGGACGTCAATGGACGAGTATCGCACAAGCCCGATATATATAAATTCATGACCTATTGATGAATGTCGTCCTAGACAGATTGCAATATATTATTTATATAAAAAAATATGGTATCTTATACAGTATTTTCTTTGATTAACGCGAGTTACACATTTAAATAAAACACTTTAAAAAAGATTTAAACGCGTGTAATTGTAAAATAAAAAATGTAACTTTTACGCAAAAATCTAATGTAAAAACAGTTACACTTACACGCGTTTTAATACTTTTAAAGTGTTTTATTTAAAGGTATGTGATAGGTGACTTTAAAAAGTAGTGGTGTAATGTAGTTAGTTAGAGTTAGAGACAGTTAGAGCCTATTATGGCCCACGGGAGTCATCGTGTCAAAGGAAAAATGGTCGAAAGCATGTTGATTCATCCATAACGTGCTAAGCTAGAGGTCCCGGGTTCGAATCCCGGTAGGTGCAAGCATTTATATCATGAATATGGATGTTTGTTTCCGAGTCATGGATGTTTAAGTAAGTATATTATATTAAATATATCGTTGTCTTGCAATAATTTGTGTAAAAAGTGTGTCAATAGTGTGTCAATATTATAACAAACCGCCTGTTGACGACAAGCAAGCGGGTTAACATAACAACGAAAAAATAATATGCAGAAATTCAATAACACTTCTTCCAAGAAATAAGTGTTTTTGAGAAATCCTTACAAATTTGTGAAATAAATCTTTATCATATAGAATCATCATGACATGCGTAAGGTTTCTATTGCAATGTTTTCTTTCCTTTTACAATTTATGACTACATTATGAACGACAAAAAAGCATATATTTGAAGAGTTTGAACTGATTTTGTTTTTTGAAAGCTTCTATAGAAATCTAGATTCTAAATACAATGCACAAGATACTTAAGGAAAATTTATTTAAAAAAAGTTGCCTTAAGGCGCGGACTGACTAGGTTTGTAAACGCCACAACCAACGCCACAATATTTGTGTTGATCATGGGCTTTTGATTATTCAAAATACACAATATTAAATAGAATAATTGTTCGGTGTAAGTTTTAGAAAAATACAAATTCTATTAATGTCTTAAAAAAAGAACATTGCCATCGCTAAAAATTCAGAGATTTATGACTTCAAAGTTTATATTTGGGAAGCAACTTCTAAATTTATTATTGGATACCAGTTGATCCGACAGACGTTGTTCTGTTTATAATAAATAATATACTGTTTTTCATGAATTTGTCAATAATATTTCATAACATCAAGAATTATTTCGTAAAATATGCTCCTTGTAGTTGTAATGAAATTGTTTTACAGCAGAACTGTCAAACCGTGCGTCAATAAATTCTCTCATAGAAAATATGTCCATACAAAACAAATATCGGACGACGGGGGACACATCAAAGGAAAAACAAAATTGCTGTTTTTATTTAATTCCGAAGACTTTCATATTTATTCACCTTTTAAACCTTCCCTGGACTTCCACAAATAATTCAAGAGCAAAATTAGCCAAATCGGTCCAGCCGTTCTCGAGTTTTAGCGAGACAAACGAACAGCAATTCATTTTTATATATATAGACTAGTGGACCCAACAGACGTTGTCCTGTACACACGTCTTAAATTTGATAAATCGGTCTAGCCGTTAGGAGGAGTTCATTAACATACACATGAGCAGGAGAATTATATTATATGGACGGAATCGAGAATCTAAACCAATCTCAAATTCACTGAAACAAACAAAAAAATCATCAAAATCGGTCCAGCCGTTTAGGAGGTAGTTCAATTGTGAATCTAAACCATTCTCGAATCCACCTGAATACACACAGAAAGTTTCATTAGGATCGGTCCAGCCGTCAAGGAGGAGTTCAGTGACATACACACGCACACAAGAATTATATATATAAAGATTTAAAATTATATATAAATATTCTATTCGGTTCAAAAATTTCTTTAAGACTTTCTTTGTGCACTGTATTTTTGTGTCGATATATTTTTATCGCGTTAGGTTGTACAGGGCTGTACATACCTGTAAGAAAGCTTTTCTGTTCACAATGTTCGTTTTATATTTTTTTCTCATTTTTGTTTAGTTTAGAATAGCTTCTTGGTGTGTCTATAATAAATAAATAAATAAATGCTGTAATCAACTTTCTAAGAAACCTTTTTTTGTGGATATAAAGGTTTGCCCGCGCCTTAAAACGACATAATCACGTACGTTTGTATAAAAAATATGAAAACATGCCCTCTATTTATATCAAAAATATTACAATGAATTCAAGTTTTGAGCTAGATTTGACATAAGTGTTTTGCATCAGCTAATGATACCTATTAATTTATCCTATCAAAGGTTAAAGGTAGATACTTAGTTGGTGGTACTTTCCATTGACACAGAAACTTACACTTTGGCAAGCAACAATATATCAGAGCACGTATAAAGGAGAAAATCAATAAATTCATAAAATTCTAATAATATTACAAGTTATTTGAAATGCGCAAACGGTAATGCCTAATGATATTAATGGTAAAGTGTACATTGTAGGTACCATTTATTAGTTTCATTAGCCGTTATATTAACAGCTTAGCCTTCTTACCAAAAGGCTGTCAATAATGGATTTAAGATCTTAAAATAAAAATTCCAGAATTCAAGTAATGTTATTATTTTGTGCTGACTGATTCACTAACGTACTTTAGCATAACCAAATTATGAATATAATAATAGTCCCTTTAACGAAATTAAACAGTCTTAAGCCATCTAGTTAAAAGTAGCTAGTTGTTTTAAGCGATTTCAATAACTGCCCGTACGAACGGCTAGGCATCCGATTGACTGGATATTTTAGTCAGATGGGTACATTAACTTTTTATTGAAGGTCGTTTTTCTTTATTTTTTTTAATGTTCTGCCCATTACAATGCAGTGCCACTCAAGATTCTTGAAAAACCCATAAATTCTGAGCGGCACTACAACTGCGCTCGTCACATTGAGACATCAGATGTTAAGTCTCATTTGCCCAGTAATTTCACTAGCGCCCTTTTGACCGAACCACAGTAATGCTTATAAATTACTGCTTCACGGTAGAAATAGGCGCCGTTGTGGTACCCATAATCTAGCCGGCATCCTGTGCAAAGGTGCCTCGCACTGGTATTTTTCCAGCAATGAAACGAAAAGAAACTCAAACTTGTCTGCTCCTTGAAATCTCTTTATTACCAGGTGTAACAGGAGAACGAACACACACCTGTGTATTTTCTTCTCTCTCACACTGATGACGACTTTGGGTTGGGCGGGCTCCGGCCTGGAAAACTACGACAGGCACCTGCCACTAAGAGCTTGGTATGTTAATAGCTGTAGATAAAACATAAGTCGTCATACATTTTAAATGTTAAAACCACACATTATAGAGATTTAGAAATATAAATTATTCGATTATTTATGTTTCTACTGTGTTATAATTAAAAGGCATACTACTACCGCTTCGGAAAGAAATGGCGCTCTCAGAGAGAAGAAGCGGCGCAACAAATTCTCCCAGCATTCTTTTTTTTGCGCTCTTTTTAATAAAAATATACTTTATTGTACTGTCTTTGCTATTGCTATAAAATAATCATAATGTAGTCCCAGGCTGACCGATCACTTAGGTATTCAGCTGTGGAGTATTAGGATTTACAACAGAGTCATTTTTTATTAAAACATTTAAATTTATTTATAGATAATGCCTGAACAGTGGCTGGGACTTTATTATAAAAGCGTATACATTTACCTTATGAATAAACGAGAAGTTTTTTTTTTTTTTTTTTTTGATTAACTATCTATTGTATAACAAAGAAAAAATCTGCTTAACATCATAAGGTAGGGTATCATATTGTTTCACTATTAGCTCTTTGTGAATGGGAGTTTAAAGGACGCCGGCTTTCCTCGTCCGAACCATAGATAACGTCTTCGTCGGAATCGTTGATCATCGAAAAAGCTGGGTTGTCTTTGGTAATTGCTGTATCATGTATGGATCCGTTTCCTGGCGAAAATAAATAAGCTAAAATATACAATTTGAAGTTGAAAAGTCCATATGTTGCCATGAACGGCGCAGAGGTATCGTAATGTACCTTCGGTTGTGATGCCCAATGGTCTTGCAGAGCGGCTTGAACGGTTGAACAGCTCTTCGGAACACTCCCCGTGATAAATGCGGTAGAAGACACACAATGAAGCGACGTCTCTACGCAACGCCAAGTGATCCAGCCATTCACAGAGTACTGGGTCCCCGACAATTCGAGCTGCTCTGCGTTGCACGCGGTCAAATGGATCGAGCTGATACTGGGGTGCGCCAGACCAGAGATAACAGCAATACTCCATGTGAGGCCGGACCTGCGCTTTGTAGAGCGCTAGAATGTGGGCCGGCTTGAAGTATTGCCGTGCTCTATTTATGACGCCCAGTTTCTTTGAAGCCAGTTTGGCTTTGCCCTCCAGATGGCCACGGAATTGGCAATTGCTCGAGATTTCGAGAACCAGTATTCCGATACTAGGCGAGGCTTTAAGGGAAGTGTTCTCGAAGAGCGGTGATACGGCAAATGGGGTTTTTTTAGTGGTAAACGCGCAAACTTGAGTCTTCTGGGGGTTAAATTGGACAAGGTTCAACTTACCCCATTCCGCTACCTTCTCGAGAGAGGACTCGATAGAAGACACAAGTTTCTCCCGGCACTGGTCGACGTTTTCCCGACAGAGACCTGCATGGCCCGTGTATACGGCATCACCAGTGCTGTCGTCTGCATAGCAATGCATGTTGGCGGTGTCCAACATATCATTGATATGCAGAAGAAACAGCGTGGGAGATAGCACACAGCCTTGGGGCACTCCAGCGTTCACGGGCTTGGGATTCGAGCAATAACCGTCGATAACGACCTGTATGCTGCGCCCAGTGAGGAAGCTGGAGGTCCACTTGCATAAGCTCTCGGGAAGCCCAAATGATGGAAGTTTTGCGAGGAGCGCCTTGTGCCATACACGATCAAAGGCCTTCGCTATATCCAGACCAACTGCCAGGCCTTCCCCCTTGCTTTCAATAGCCGTCGCCCATCTATGTGTTAGGTATACCAGAAGATCGCCAGTCGACCGACCATGGCGAAAGCCGTACTGCCGGTCGTTGATCAACTGGTGACCCTCAAGGTATACCAAGAGCTGGCGGTTAATTATGCTCTCCATAATTTTGGAGAGTAGGGAGGTAATAGCAATAGGCCTGTAGTTTGCCGGATCCGAACTGTCTCCTTTTTTTGGGATCGGATGGACAAGGGCTGACTTCCATGAATCAGGGACTACGCCTTTTGAATAAGAGTGCCGGAATAACCGCGTTAGCACCGGCGTCAACTCAGGGGCACACGTTCTAAGCACGATTAGAGAAATGCCATCCGGCCCGCTCGACTTCCTGACGTCCAACGAAAACAGAGCTCGCCTAACAGTTTTCTGTCGGAACTGTACTTCAGGCATGGAGCTCTGACACCGCGGGATGGTCGGCGGTGTTTTTCCGTTGTCGTCAAGAGTCGAGTTGGAGGCAAAAAGAGTGCACAGGAGATCGGCTTTCTATTTTGCCGTATGGGCCAGGGTGTCATTCCTCATGTGCAACGGCGGCATGGACGGCTGGTTGAAGTTACCAAGAGCAGCTTTCGACAACGACCAGAACTTGCGTGTTCCGGTCGGGTAACTGGAAAGCTGCTCGCCAATTTTGACGACGTGCTTCGATTTCGCACGGGCGATTTGCCGCTTAAAAAATCTGGAGGCACGGTTATATTTCCTCTTCAGAACTTTGCAGTTCGGATCCTTTAAGCCCAACGCCGCAACCCAAGTTCGATACGCCTGTTTTTTGCAGTCAGATGCTGCTTTAACTGACGCATCGAACCAGGGCTGTGATCTGCCACCGATCGGTACTACAGAGCTTGGTATAAAAATATCCATGCCCTGCAGTATCACATCGGCTACTGCAACGGCGCAGGCACTAGGATCATCCGAAAGGAAACAAACCCTGCCCCAAGGGTAGGATGCAAAAAAGGAACGCATCCTATCCCAATCTGCTGACTTGTAGTGCCAAACGCGGCGGGTCGCTGGTGGTCTGCGACATTGGCGTCGGATAGGCACTACACTCCTGACCAGGCAATGGTCGGACGTTCCGAGAGGGGCGTCGACAGAGACCTGGTAACCATCGGGATGTGTAGTCAGCAGAAGATCTAATAAGGACGGCATGTGGCTATCCACATCCGGGAGCCGCGTCGGCGACTCAACCAATTGGGACAGACCATACGCCAATGCAAAATTATGCACAGATTGCCCTGCGTAGTCTGTGGTACGTGATCCAAGCCATTCGGCATTGTGCCCGTTGAAATCACCCAAGACTACGATTTCAGCGGAGGGGATCTGAGCAAGCACGTCATCAAATGCCGCTTGAACGCAGCCCATGAGGTGATCCGTTTCTGCGTTACCACTATGGGACCTGTAGACACACGCATAGATGCGGACGCGGTCCTCTAAATCTACGCGGAGCCAGAGAGTAGACAGGCCCCTACCCTCAAAATTGCCGAGACGGCGACAGCAGATATCCTCCCTAACGTACACACATACCCCGGCATGAGGCATGAAATTATGCTCAATTTTGTACCCGGGGTACGTTAAATATGACGTATCGCTAGGTCGAGATATCTGCGTCTCCGTAAGGAAACACAAGGCCGGCTGCGCCGTCTCAAGGTGGTGGTGGACGGCGTTTAAGTTGGAGTGAATTCCCCGGATGTTACAAAAGTCCACATTAAGCGTGGAGCGGGGTGCCGTGGTGTTGCTGCCCTGTTTGTCCTGTGACATATGCGGTACTGTGCCCTCCCCAGAATACGAGGGGCAGCCCGAGCGCGAATGCTCGGGGAGGGATTCTCCGGCTCTACAAGAGCCGGTACCCTCCTGGAGTAATTTCTTTTTTAGGACCGCTCTCATATTTTGTTGGGGGGGGGAAGGACGGGGGGGAATGGCCTCCGGTCCTCGACACTAACCTATGCGAAATATAGCGGCACTAGGCCGCTACTTCACGCCGGTATTCTGTGCGAGTGTGGTAAGTAACCCGGACGAGTCTGGCCCGGTTGTGCTGACGTCATAAGACAGCAGCGTGACTCTCCCACTTTCAAAAAGCCCGTAGTCGCCTCTTACGACACCCTTGGACCTGGGACTACCCTATTCTTTTTACGCCCCGGGGCAGCACAGGGCAGAAGTAAAGTTATTGCAATTTTGTGTCACTACAGAATTACATGACAGGGAGAAGTAATTTAAAACTTAGAGTAACTTTACACTGCGTTTATTAATAAGAAAGTACGTGATTACTCTCTTATTGGATTAAAATATATACATAAATACAATATAATTTGTAGTTGAACAAACATATCAAATTTTATGGATCATGAGTCATTCGGACGGTTGGCTTAGTTGGTAGGAGCGGTGAGGCGTATCCAGCATTGTCCATAATTTGGTATAAATTAAATTTGTGTAAATTATTCAACTTGTTTTGTAATAACTATTCAGTATACTCCCTTGATACTTGGATAATTTATACATCTAGAAAGACTGTGACAGCTGTGAAAACGCCGAAAAAATGAGGATTACAGTCAACCTCTATTTTGAGCAATGCACATACACTAACAAAAAGTGACATATAAATAGCGAGTGTAAGCCGTAGCTTATCACGCAC
>CATIXQ010000011.1:14634407-14653943 GCA_949711755.1 Leptidea juvernica
CTCCTTACGACTTAATGCTAGAGCCCTCTGCTAGCATACGATAGAGCCAATACTTTCACAGTGAGTGACATTATTAAGCAATTAAATTATAAATATGTTAAGTAAATTTCATTTAAGCTTGCATTAATTGAATGTAAATATGCATAAGCCTTTTTGAAGATAACATTCAACATTTAAAAGTAAGACAGAAATACAGATCATTTACATTTACATTTTACATGTGTATCTACTTATTTTTTTTACTGTTTGTATATTTTCTAAAATCAGATGTCTTTTACAGATTCTAAAGGCATCATATACATTCTTCACTGTGCTTCGTCAAATCAACGACAAAAAAGAACAAAGTGTTTTTTAATTTTTCTGCTATTAAGTAAAATTTGTGAAATATATTTATATTTTATAATAAATGAGATAGATAAAACGGTTTGTATTGTTTTTTTTATTTCCTCATCTCGTCGCCTCTTATATATCTTCATGAGAGCTTAAATCTGTAATACATAAGGTGATTAAATGCAAGCATTGAAATAATTTCGAGGATCCATTTAAAAGTATAATCAACAGTAAAATCAAAGTCATCAACAGTTCGCCTGGCTACTGAGCCAGATGAATCGTGGCGTAATAGTTATTTATGCAACTGTTGCGTAATAAGGTGTTTTAATAAATAATTATCAATTGTTGCATACAAGACTTTATCTACACCCATAATATGAATCCTCTAAAAGATTCTGAAACAGTTAGTTTACTGCTAACATTAAAACAGCCAGTCCTAGTAGTAACCTAATATCATCCATTACTGATACAAATAAACTAAGTATTAATGAAAAAATATTTATTTAAGTAGTACTTTACATTTTGTATAGTACAATAATTAAAATTCACTTGAATATTATGTTCTTTTGCAGCGTTTAAAATGTATCGCTCATTTTATGTAAGCAAAACAGTAAAAATATCGAAGAAAAATGGCGGATATTCGATTAACTACTTTTTTACGGTGCGCGACGTTCTGGTAGTGTGGAACACGCGTAAACGAAAATGTTCTTTTTTTGAAATTCATACAGTTACCACGCATCGTGCAATAAGAATGTGGCTGTGTGTTCAAACACTTGAGCATGAAGGGATTGAAAAAAAAATAGGAGTGTTGTTATGAAATTCAGTACATCATTACAACACTCGTTTGGATGATGTAATGGTTGTTAGAACATTGGGTGTTTTAATGTTGGCAATAAGCTAACTGTTTAAGAATCTTTAGAGGACTTAAAGCATGGGTGTAGATAAAACAACTAACGTACCCACGGAAATACCTACTTTAAACATGATTTCCAAGCAACATTTATTTAATATGTAAATCTAAAATGGTAGGTAAAACTGCAATATTGTTTCCGAAAATTATGATGCGATTTGGTGTTTGGTTGGTTGTGGTTCTTAAAATCATTACATAGTATATGACGAAGTCGCTTTCCGCTGTCTGTCTTTATGTATGCTTAGATTTTTAAAACTACGCAACAGATTTTGATGCGGTGTCTTTTAATAGATAGATGATTCAAGAGGAAGGTTTACATGAATTATTATTCATTGGATTAATATGGTAGAGAAATACTGATAGTTTTAGAGGTTTCTAATGTGATGTCGCTGAACATATTTTTTGCGCTTACATTGCAAACGCTGCCAGAACCCTATGAGATAGATCTTAATAATGTACTACAATATTGTACAACTTAAAAAGGTCTGCAAAAAAGCTCGTCATGGTACATGTCTATCTCTTAGGGATAGCCCACAATTACCATATTTTATCCATTACGAGAAATAATAGCTAATTTACGAAGCGATTTTAAGCAATACAGAATTCATACTTATCCAATTAACTACCTACTTTAAATACATTGTGCATTAAACATAGATTAATATGGCCCCATACAACAAATAATTAAAATGAACATTTGCGAAGATATTACTTAAAATACAAGTTGAGACCTAAATAAAGGGATCACTCGGAAATGCCTATGCTATACATTTTTGTTTTATTTCTACTATTAACTTGTGACAGAACGAAGTCCATCCTAGCAAAGAATATGTAATAGTACTTTGTATAAACTTTATCTCATCAACAGATTCCTTTTAATACTAGATATCCTCCATGGTCATTACAATTCGATTCGGAATAATACCACAAGTTGATTCAACAATAAGTGTATCTGTAGTTATTATAGATATAATTGTTGAATCAACTTGTAAATTCGTTTGGTGATAGGTATTCATTAACCTAATAACAAACACAAAGCCGGGTTATTACTGTCATATCTGGAGAGCGGACGATACCATTGAGAAATATATTTCAATGACGAAAATATAATACACAACAATATGTTATGTTTTTAAAGTGATAACCCTCACTTCTAGGATTAATACACGTATAAAATTTATGAACGATGTGGGATTCCAACCCACGACCTGCGGCGTTCCGTGCCGGTGCTCTAACCAACTGAGCTAACCGTTCGAGTACCGCCTCGTTATGAAATTCTGTTTGCTTTGTTCAAGTCTCACCGTTCGAAATTTTATCTGTGTTTTATTCATAGAAGTGAGGGTTATCACTTTAAAAACATAACATATTGTTTAGATTTACAAGAGCGACATCTCAAGTCAATTTCCTAATATGCAAATATTGGGGTTGAGCAGGTTATCATAGATGAAGCCACAACCTGAGAGTTGAACAAAGCAAACAGAATTTTATAACGAGGCGGTACTCGAACCCACGACCTCTCGCGTTCCATGCTAGTGCTCTTCCAAATGAGCTAAGCCAGCTGAAATTATGCTGAGCCTATGCTTAGACAGCTTAATGCAAATTCAAGTTCGCGTTTTATCGAACTCAGCTAAGTTTTACGTAAGTGCAGTCTGAACAAAAACTTAGTAGGCTCTATAAATGTCAGCCTTAGACGCCGCATCCAACAGTTTACTCTCCTGTTGCTCATCTTTTGGTGAAGTGTAGATACCGAGGTACTGGTGTAGCTTCTTAAAGTTGCTCCGTCAAAAGTATTATTTTTATTTTTATGAAAATAAGGAACGAGACGTGCAGTACGTTCAGCTGATGGTAATTGATACAAGCTGCCCATTAGAATGCAGTGCCGATCAGGATTCTTGAAAAACCCAAAAATTCTGAGCGGCACTATAATTGCGCTTGTCACCTTGAGAAATAAGATGTTAAGTTTCATTTGCCCAGTAATTTCAGCCTGCTACGGCGTCCTTCAGGCCGAAACACAGTAATGTTTACACATTACTGCTTCACAGCAGAAAATGGCGCCTTTGTGGTATAATATAGGCGGCATCCTGTGCAAAGGAGCCGCTGGTAAAGTAAAAAAGTAGTACAAGATGATTGTCACACTATATTAAAATAAGAGCATCTAAATTCTAGAAGAAAAGCGAAAGATGGTAAACATGAAAATTGCTTATTTACTTTGGTTCACTCTGTACGTAATAAATCGTACGAAACCAATGTTTATTGTAATAACTAATAACTGTCTAATAGATACGTTGTTGTGTTGTGCGAAGATTGAACAATAATAACATCAAATTGTTCAACACGGATATCAAACATTTTTGTTAGGGAAACTTTTAAACAAGAAAAAATAGTAATAAAGTATTTTATTTGACTAACGTACTTGTATCCGCACGTGTAAATAAAGTATCCCCACATGTAAATAACATACTTTTTAATCCTTCCTACTCGACAATGTTAATTATAAGTATTACATGTCAATGTAAGATTTGCCTCAAAATATTTTCATCTATTGATTAATGTTTTTTTGTAATAATTTTCAGATGTAATAAAAAATGTTTTTTTTTTATACACAGGAAATGCCTGACGCATTTTGAAGGGGAACGAAGGGGTTATGTGGGGCTTGCACCCAATAAAACCTGTGTGTGCTCCTCGACGGATGCAGTAGCGGAAATGCGAGATTCACACGCGTATTCATCGCACTCCAACTGGGTCTTGAACGACCACCCGTAGGGCGGTCTCCTTCAACAGCGTGCCACCTCCTCGGCCTATTTATGCGGGCGTCGAACGCCCCTTACGTCCGTCACCCGCAGGCCAGCAACTATCGAGGTCGGAGGTCATTTATCCTCCGATGTCCATCTCCTGCGTGATGGAAGCTCCGTTGGGGATTCTCTATCACGCTTCACCGCTTCCTTTAACGATCGATCATCACCTCTTCGCAATACGAAAACAACGGCATTCCACGCCGTCTCGTTCTGAACCACCGCTCTGCCATGTAAGAGAGCGAGAGTCCACCGACAGCTGAGACGGTGCACGGCGGTGCTCTGCCCAAGCTGGGCATTCCTCCAGCGTGTGCTACATCGTGTCCTCGATGTAATAATCGCAATAGCGGCGATCGAGTGATTGCTCTCGACCGATGCGATGTAAATACATACCGAAGCATCCGTCTCCAGTAAGCATCTGCATCAGCCGAAGAGTTAAGGTGCCATTCTGGTGCTCCAATTAATCCATCATGATGGGTCTTATTGCCGCTATCGTTCCGTGATCTGCGCAGGGGTTGTCAGTCACTCCTGCCAATTGTCCAGTAAAGCTCGACGAAGTCGGGGCCGCCACTGTATTCGCGCATATGTCTTCGGTATAGGCACTCCACCACCTCGATGCACTTCTTTACTCCACTGATATAGGGAGGCGAGAGTATTGGCTTCGAAATCCCGTGGCGAAGTTCCAGCAAGAAGGCTCACTGCCTCGAATGAGGTCGTGCGGTATTCCCGTATTGTTTTGATGGCCATCGCCCTTGGCGGTCTACGCAGTTTTGAGACGTTTCGGCACCTCAATTTATCCGCCCACACGAAAAAATAAAAATAAAAATTAAGTTTTTTTATATCATAGAACCCCTTGTTAAACCCCAAAGAGCCTGTGCAATTAATGATTTTGTATTAAAATCAATAAATGTATAATATTATTAAGTCAATCAAAATCTCAACTTAAAATTAAAAAGGTTGTTGGTCTCTGAGACCGTTTTTTAAATATTAGGCTGCGACCGACCGACCTGCAGATTCTATGTGTTTGTTCATCGATTCAACATGGGTCTTATAGTCGAGAACAGTTTTACTTCCCTGCAAATAACACTCACCTTCCTAAGGCTTGTCGGTTTGTGGTCACCTGACGGTCTCTTTGGCTGGTGGAAATGGCTTTATCGTTGCCTAACTATTGCTGCTTTTATGCTCGTTGTTGGTAAGGAAACACGAAAGTTAGGTATTTATTTATTGATTTATTTTTGGGAAACAAACAGTGTCTAAAACATTTACAGAAAATACGTAAGATACACCACACACACACCTATAAAGTTTCCACTAATAACTAATCTAGCCTTGCCATAAATACAGAAACAAAGAAAAAAATATTTTCTTATTGCAAATTACATTTAGTACTTTTGCAGTGTAATAAGTTACTTTAATATATAAATATAAAACAGTTTAAAATATAGAAAACTTATGCAAAGTGGCTGCAATACAGTCATTTTAACGTCAGTTATCAAATGAAGCACAAACTATTTCCATGGGAAAATTCTTCAATGCAAATCGTACTTATTGTTTAAGACAATTCAAATTATCATGGCGTATAGAGCAAGCCGTACTCTCTAAAATTGACCGTAAATCATAATCCAGCGGATTAAGATCGGGACTAGACGACGACCAGTCTTCAGCCTCTGATGAAGTCCGAAACGTTCGTTTCCAACCAAGACTGCGTAGAGTGTAGACCGAGCTTTATTGAACATGGTGTTCTTAAGGGACTTCACTACCTTGTCAGGGATGGTATCTTGATACACTTGTGCCGATGTTTTGATGATACCTTTTTCACAAAAGTATGGCTCAGTCACTCCTTCATAGCTAATACCCCACCAAACCATCACTGAAGTCGGATAGTGCCCATGTTGCACTCTGTCGACTAATTAGGAAGCTTCCTTAGAACTTTGAGCATAAATACGGTCATTTTGTTTGTTAAAATGTTTCTCAATTGTAAGAAATTTCTCATCCGTAAACAATAATTTTCTGTGACCTCCTTTGTGTACCGCTTCTTGTTCTGTCACAAACAGAGGAGGTCTCATTGTACCTATTAATAGCCCGGTACACAAACATTTTACTTAACACCAAGCGTGGAGCATGGAGAGTTCTAAAAATTGTATTTGGCTCCATACCTACTTTGTGTAATACAATCTCAGCGATTCGGTTCTCTTTATTATCCCACTCCATTTTAATATAGCAAAATATTGTACAATGTATTGGCGCCAAAATGTGAAATCTGAATGAACAATCGTTTAAAAATGACAGATTCGAAATTTAAATGTAATATTTTGTTAATTTTTAATTGTAACAGTTTTAATGGCTAGACTAAGTACATATAATGTTAGTGAGTAGTCAAAAAAGAGGAAAAAAAAACAAACGGGTCATTCCTAACTTAAATGGACTTTTAGTTCCAATTTTCTCTAATTTTTTTTTAAAACTGTGTGATCGTGAATAAAAGTATTTTGAAAATATTTAGTACTTGTTGGTAGGACATATAACAATGACTTATTACTACTTTCACGTTAGTAACAAAAATGCAATCTTTACCTGGGTATGTGGAGTTCCTCCACAGCAATTTTCTTTCACATACAACCAAACCGTAGAATTAAATTCTTTGCGCAGTGGTCGAAGACCTGGAAATCGGCTCCTATACGACATCAGCACCTTAAATAAATACCGGGTACATAGAGCGGCTCCTATGATTCCTCTGGTGTTGCAAGATCTTTTCTACAACTGACATGAGATCATCATCATCAGCCGGAAGACGTCCACTGCTGGACAAACGCCTCTCCCAAAGACCTCCTCGACGATCAGTCCTGCGCTGCCCTCATCCAACATATTCCGCCGATCTTGACCAGATCGTCGGTCCATCTTTACTACGGCTACCAACATTGCGTCTTCCGGTACGTGGTCGCCATTCGAGAACTTTACTGCCCCAACGGCCATCTGTCCGTTAAACTATGTGCCCTGCCCACTGCCACTTCAATTTCGCAATAATTTGGACTATGTCGGTAATTTTGGTTCTCCTACAGATCTCCTCATTTCTGATTCGATCTCGCAGGGAAACTCCGAGCATAGCCCTTTCCATTGCCCTCTGAGCGACCATGAGCTTTCTCGTAAGGCCCATAGTAAGCGACCACGTCTGCGTACCGTAAGTAAACTGGCAACACACACTGGTTGAAAACCTTCATGTTCAGATACTGTGGTATTTGGGACTAGAAGATTTTACGGAGCTTCCCGAACGCTGCCCATCCGAGTTGGATTCGACGAGTGACCACTTTCTGATCATTATGCTAATTTCCTTCAATAGGTGTGTTCATAATCATTCAAATGGTAGACCTGTGCAGTATCTGGGGAGATATACAGCTGATGACGGCGACAGCATTCGTTCTCTTCACCAACATCACGCATACCACCAAGATCATTAACTTTTTGGTGAGAGCATCTCGGATCAAGGCTATAGTCGACAATAACTGCAGGGTGCTAAGAAGTGAGGATAGCGTGGTCGGAAGGAATCTCGTGAAAAGGTAAAGTAAAAGCAAAAAGTTAAAGAATTAGTTAACTCAGTCAACGAAAACGCTAAAACCTGAAGAGCATCAAAATGTTCTAATTTCTTCTTCATAAGTAATAAATTCTACAATAAATTCCTGACAGTATACTAGAAATCACTGAGCACTAATTCAAGAAATATATTAAAGCTTCTTAGACAAAGGAGGCTTACTATTATAGCATAGTAGATTAAATAGAGGATAATAATGCACGGTTCCTCTTGTTCGGCGCAGGCCACCTAAAATTGTATAATATTACATTTATTTATTATTTTGGAGAGGAGGAAAGTACATTTACGTATGTAGGCCCCGAAACGGGGCCCATATGTTGGACTCGAGTTTCCGCACACGCGGACACCTACTAAAAACCTCCTCTATGCTGTAAGCCCTGAAGGCTTTTACAGCGACACAGGACGTGGGCCGTGGAGGCCGCAAAGACTACGCAACAACAGTCGCGGGGTGTCTCCTAAGGAGACTCGAACTTCGGCCTGGCTGTGTGCTTGTGGATATGTATGTTATATTATATATACTTTCTTTCTATTTCTTATTTGTTCCCATGTCAAAGTCCCTTTACGAACTGATGTAGTTTCATGACGCTACCAAGTGTTGTTGCAATATGTCATATTATTGTCAATCCCTATGGCTAATAAACCACTAGTGAAAGGGTCCTTTGCACAGGAAGCTGACTAGATTATGGGTGGGAGCCTATTTATGCCGTTATGAAGGGTGCCGTAGCAAGTGAAATTACTGGGAAAATGAGACTTAACATCTTATGTCTCAAGGTGACGAGCGCAATTGTAGTGCCACTCAAAATTTTTGGGTTTTTCAATCCTGAGTGGCACTGCATTGTAATGGGTAGGGCGTATCAATTACCATCAGCTGAACGTCCTGCTCGTCCCGTCCCTTATTTACATAAAAAAAATATGGATAGAATGGATAAGTATTTCCAAGCTGATTCTGTATGATAAGTAAGCACTTACAAACTAACCCGATTCAAGAAACTTTGTATAGTTTAAACATATTAAAAATAATTCCATATAGTTGTCTATATCTTGATAACATATTTCGATTGCAGTTGCAACAACGAGTCATTTCACCTCTACGTTGGTTATTGGTTCATCACCACCATCACCGGTATACTTTGGTCCATGTCATCGCTGTTGGAGGCTGATCAGAAATTACTGCCTATGAGAGCTTGGTGAGATCTATTTTAATAGACAATATTTCCACAGTATTTCCAGGTCCATACGACATACGTTCAAAAAGCTCACAAAGTACACGGGCTTAAAGGAAAGAAAGTTCCTATTAAGAATTCACATTCAAATTTTAATTTTTTTTTAATTTAATTCAACGTAGAGCAGCTCGAAGTGCTCTGTGAACGGCTGGATCACTTGGCGTTGCGTAGAGACATCGCTTCATTGTGTGTCCTCTACCGCATTTATCATGGGGAGGACTACCTTCGCACGACACGCCACAATTTAGGATATCATCCCCACCATCTGGATGTGTGGTGGTCCTCCACAGCTATGAAATGAACTTCTTTGTGCGGTTTTAGGGGACGATACAACATGGGTACCTTCAAAAAAAGCGCGAACACCTTCCTTAAGGGCTGGCAACGCTCCTGTGATTCATCTGCTGTTGCAAGAGAATGTGGGCGGCGGTGATCACTTAACACGGGTCACCTGCCGTACGCTCGTTTGTCTTCCTTTTCCATAAAAAAAAGGATTATAATCTTGCAGAAGCAAGAGAGGGCTGCAAGATCACTAACCATCAGTTATGCACGTTCGTTCTCGTAAATCCATAAAAAAGTGGGTGTGTGAGTCCTTATGTACGCACGCAAGATGTTATTCTTCTTTGGTGGAACTAGGATGCTGCAATCGCTCGCCGTACCGCTTCGCTGCAGCGTATATTTGAGCGAAGCGTGGTAAACTAAATCTGTGTACAAAAACAAAACAAAATGAATCTAAAAAAAGCAATAAAAATAATCTTTTGGAATTTGGTGACATATTTAAACATGAGGAATTAGCGCATTCTTTGGTCACATGAGAATTTCTTTTTTTGGAGTTTACTCCTTAAGAATCGATTTTTAATATGGAGTTATAAAAAATATTATTTATTTAATCAAAACAAATCTTATAACTATATTTACAATACTACGACTACATAAAATTAAAACTATCATTACGTGGAAGCGTACCAAGAATACTGGCAGCATTACCCCGTTGGATAGCAAGGCTGATCCGTTGACCGAAATAGCTGCCAGCGCTTGGGTTTCCAGTAGCCTTATTGAGGCGCGAAGATAGTATTTTGAACATTCTCCGCGCCTCTGGGCCCCACGGGCCAAGTGTCTCGACACCAAACGGCACAAAGATGTATGACTCACTGAGACCAACATATTTGCGACGCTTGTTGTCTTCGGCAGTCGAAGCAGCAGCCCCAGCACCAACTGACGTAACATGGACATGAGAAGGAGCCAGAGTGTCGACGCAAGTAGCGTCCCACACCAGCGCCCTTCCCCGTGCCCAAGCCCCCAGCGTCATTCCATCAGGACGCTTGCCATCGCGGCGGGTAATACCATTTGGCTCTAAAACAGCTGGTATATTAAGAGCGGCAAATGCCCTGCGGATGACTTCATTAATGCTGGCGTGACGACTGATACGGCCTGCTGATTTTAGGCAGGATAACCCGTGGCGTCCAAGAGCATCTACCTGAACGCCACATCTACATTGATGTGGTTCATTCAGTTTTATACCTAGCCGGAGTGATACGCATATTGACAATGTCATATTGTCAAGTAGCGTTCCAATCGGCGCAGAAGGCAAGGCTTGTAACCAAAAGCCCGACTCATTTTGTGTCACGGCCAAAAGACGAGCACGCTCTGTTATGTCAGTAGATGAGATCAATAGATCATCAAAGGCTGACTTACAAAGAAGTGCGTCCCATGCTTTTTGACACTTTAAATCGTCTGGAAAATTTTGAATGTTTGCAATATTTAGCCAAGCATTGTTAGCTTCGTTCAAATACACAATCTCTGAGGTACCTGGTACATGATTTACAATTCTAGTAACCAAAGGCTGCGCACTATGAACTGAAGATAGAAATGCTGGTAAGGCAACGCCCGAAACTTTGCGAGTACCCAAACCACCAAACCGTATCGGTAAAGAGGCTTGAGACCATGCACGATCTGTAAACGCGCAATTCAAAACGGTTTCTAAAATATTTTTAAGTGAAATATCATTCACATCAAGCAAATTTGGAAATTTCCATAACGGGCTAGACCTTAAGAGGTACGTAAATTTTGGAACAAATAAACAAGACCGAATAATAGTTAAGGCCATATGAGAATTAATTTTTAATAATCTGTCCGAAACATTATTAAATTTTTTAATGTGATCGTTTAAGATCGTTGGAATTGAAACAGGAAATAATGGAGCTCCAAGAAGGTCAAGTGAATTCTTATCCAAAACTTTAATATTGGGGGCCAGAACATTAAATTTATTGGTAATATCCACCCGGTCTGAAATTTGGAAATTTTCGCCGATAAAAAGCTCGCATTTTGAAAAATTTAACTCAAGGCCGATTGAGCTAAAACTTTCTATTACAACTTTCAAATCATCTTAAACAGAGTCCACTTCACCACCCAAAGTACCATCATCCAAGTACCAAACATTAAATTTTGATTTTAGTTTTGTTATGGCGGAATGAATGGCAAGGCTAAATATTGCTGGACCAAGAGGGTCGCCTTGCTGACAGCCAACAGAAGACCAAATATTATGATTTTTGAATAATAATTTGGATGGTTTACTATAACATTGCCAAATATAATGATATATTGAAGGAATTGAATTTTTAACTTCTCTCAGCAGAGCTCCCCTATCAACAGAGTTAAAAGCATTTTTCACATCTAATTTTAAAAAGACATCACCAGAGTTCCTCTCCAAAAAAGTTCGCGCAGCGTGGACTGCAGCTTCGCAACCACTTTTGCAGCCGAAACCCAACTGAGTTGGAATGAATTTAGTTGATAGGAAAGGAGAAATATGTTTACAACAAATTTTAGAAACAAGGCGTCGAAATGTGCAGCCCACGGCTATAGGACGAATACCACCATCTTTTTTCTTAAGAGCACATATAGTCGCACCATATAAAATTTCGGTAATTTCGGTATTAACTTTTCCAGAAAGCATGAGATTTACTAAGAGAACAATGTCCTCAAGCAACGCTCTACCCGCATCCCCTGTGGAAGGACATACCAGATCTTTCAGATGCTGGGGTGTCAGTCCATCGGGGCCGCCGGCAGAACCAGTCTTAAAGGACATTATTGCTTTTAGTACATCACCATCATTAGCCCGTAGATGATTATCGGAAAAAGATGGTTCCGGAATAACACAATTAGCATCTGGTGATGGGTGTTTACTTTGTAAAGCCAAAAGTGTTTCATTTGAGTCGGGTGCCAGGATATCATTTGAAAAAAGTATAGATGCAGCACCTTTCACGTCACCGTCATTAACTTTCTACTACTAAACTACTAACTATTTAAAATATTGCCAAAGATATTTGGGTCAGAACAATTTGATTTTATTTTCTGTGTGAGTGAACTGTGGTCATCTTTTTTTGCATGTGAAGTTGAATATGCGAACATGAACAAATGCTCCCAACTATCTTTTGAATTTTGGTTGACTGTAGATCGAATGACTTTGGAGAGTGCAGTTGCAATAGTAATGCGAGCCCCTTTTGGAATTCGCTTTACTACTGGAACCGAATTCTTTAATTTTCCTAATAATTCCGAAAAATTTGTTGTAACATGATATGCGTTATTTGTCGAGGGCAAGGTGCTATGATGTATATCCGAAACTAACGCGGAACTGTGCTTTTTACCGGTGTGAATTTTTAAGCCTCTTGCACCTCTAAAATAACGCGTAGGAGAGCATAGGTCACATTTCACAAGATCACTGGCTTGGTTACAAACATTGTTTATGTTTAGATTATTATCACTCATTAATTCACTATTGGTCCATTTAACAGTCACTTCACACACAAGCTCAGCTATTGGTCCTCGAATGACACGAACTGCGCGTTGCTATGTGCAGAAGACAAATCTGAAAACAATAAATACCTTAGCAACTATATTAACAGGACAAAAATACTTAGGAAATATACTTGTTCGGGCTCAGGAATAATATCTGGGACTGTATTAAGGTTTCCTATAATCGCCGGTTTTGGCTCTTTAAATAAATGAATTTATGTAGGCACTTGCAATCAACCAAGAATCATGAGGAAAGAAGTAAATGCAATCCACTAACCTTTGAACACTCCCACGTCACTCAGGTGGCGGCGGCGCAGCAGCTCCAACGGTCCTGACTCTGGTGTTCCAGGTGAACGTCACTGGCGATCGCAAGCTTGCAAAGTTTTATATGTAGACACTAGTATTGAACGTCAACACTAGACTTGATGATCACTGGTTACTCAGGGTAACATATGTAGTGCTATCGACCACGCCCGAGCAAAGATCAATTGTCTCTGTCCGCTTGTCAACCCAAGCGCGACTTGTGTCATCGGATATTGGAGCACGTACAACTACCCTCATGATTCCTAATAAAAATCAGCAAGTACCGTACAATACTATCCTAAAACATTGTGATGAGTAGCCACACCGACACACCAACACTTGTACCGATGCAGCACCACTTTCTGAGGCTGGGATGGGACAGCAAGCGCTGATTTGCAGCGAAAATAATCTGAAACAGAATTAAAATATGGATCAGTAGTATGTTCTGCGTGACAGCTCAATGACATCCCCCATGGAGTTATTATAGTATATTATTCTTTGAATATCTATATTTTTTTTAAAGTTATTATGCTTTATTTTCTATTAACTATTTTTGTAGTTTCAGTTATGATTATTAATGATTCGATACTATAATTATAATGATGTAATTTTAGTTCTTTAAGAATTTTCATTAATGAAAATGCGTTTATTTACCCTAACATAATATGATTGTCGATCTTTTTTAATTAACACACTTATTTGTTTCTTGCTGTATTGTCAGTTTGTAACCGACTCCATTGGACTTGATTTTGTTTAGTACCTACCTGTTCAAAGACATTCGTTCTTGAGGAGTAAACTCGAGTCGTGCGTCAGAGTTGACACACACCCTTTTTTTAATAAATATAAATAGCGCGTGCTAAATTAGAATTATTAGTAAATCATGTTTGTTTTTAATTATAATAAATGAATCAATTCCAAATTCTAAATTTCATCTCGACAATAACCTATAAAATTTCTTAAGCTTTCTATGAGTGTCAAAAATGCAAAATTTTTTAAAATCGGTCCGAGAAACAATTAACACAGAAATCAATTGGAGTCACCCGGTGTGAGCTCTTCTCAGCTTCGCTCAATAAAACAAAAATCCTTAAAAAAATATTCCTTGTGCTATTTTACGTTTGTACAAAAACAATATTGTAATAAAGAAGGTATTATTAAGTACAACCAATGAATAATAATTTAATAACGTCTAATTAAATTGTTTTTATACCATTAGAGAGAAATTGTTTTTTATTTTAAAACTTGTTTATAAATTGAAATTTATTTAATTCTCGTCGATCGGTTGTGGTTCAGTAGACTTATGAGTTACGAGAGGCTTGTTATTTTATTTTATTTATTTATACTTTTAATCATTTACAGAAAGAATCTTAAAAGCTAACATAGTCCCGCAAAACTGTTTGGACAGTTTGTCTACAGGATCTTAGCTGAAGCATGATATAAATGGTCTAGTAACTAGTTGACCAGCTAACATCAGGGTGTCGAATTTTCGAGACGGTGTGTAAAAAATCACTCTGATAATATTTCCCTAACGCGTTAAAAAGAAGTAAAGCTTCAAAAAAGATGAGTTCATATATATATTGGCTTGATGGATAACAAATTTGTTTAATTGACTATAATCATCATCATCACTTCACCCAGAAGACGTCCACTGCTGGACAAAGGCCTCCACCAAAGATTGCCATGACAATCGGTCCTGCGCTAGCCCCATCCAACCTACTATGATACGCCTTCCGGTACGTGGTCGCCATTCAAGAACCTTAGTGCCCCAATGGCCATCTGTCTGTCGAGCTATGTGCCCTAACCACTGCCACTTCAGTTTCGCAATCATTTGGGCTATGTCAGTGACTTTCGTTCTCCTACAGATCTCCTCATTTCTGATTCAATCTCGCAGAGAAACTCCGAGCATAGCCCTCTCCATTGCCCATTGAGCAACAATGAGCTTCCTCATAAGGCCCATAGTTAGCGACCACGTCTGGCAACACATACTCGTATTGGTTAAGAACCTTCGTCTTCCGACACTGTGGTATTTTTAAAATACCACAGTATAATAGTACTAAGCAATACGTCACATTCATAAGTAAGTTTATCTGTGCAGGTATCCCTTCGACACCACGAGGTCGCCCGCTTATCAGTTGGCGTTCGCCCACCAGTCAACAGCTCTGTACTTAAGTGCTATGATGAACATTAGCAAGGACACGGTCGTCATCACTCTTATCGCGCAGTGCCGTTGCCGGCTGCTACTACTGAGTCAGGCGCTGCGCAGTCTCTGCGATGATACACACGTCACCCATTTTGTCAGTATATCTTCAGATATTTGTAACACTTCAACGACTACCTTACTGTCCTCGGTTAGTGGATGAACTGCCAACTGCCTGACAGGCATCAACATGCTCGCTTAAATGCCACTGCTTTAGCGGCGACGTGGTGCGGGTCGTTCCCTTCCCTTAAATACGGTCGAGGGCGATGATGGCTGGTCCGTGCGTTATGCTCTAGAACGGGCTACTTGTGGTGGCGGGATGGCCCTGTTACCAGCAGTCTGCTTCATGTTTTCTCTATTTCTTTAAATATTCAGGTTATTATATATATTTTTTAATAATAGCTATTAGAGGCTCGCATAATGCCTTTATTTATTTGCGGTACGTGTGGATTGATGCATCTACTGTAGGTATTCAATATCCCTTGTGTTTTTAATTATTAATTTACTTTTTTTTGACTAACTCGTGTAAGTTTAGTATTTTTAGTATTTGCAGTTTGAATATTTTTGTTGCTACACTTTGCATATATTGTAATTAAAATGATTTGTAAATTGAATTGAAAATAAGAACCAAGTTTGTTTTGAAAAGAGCAACCTTAGAGTTTCATGTTCGTTATTTTCTAAGAAAATCTGCTTGCCGAATGAGCTGTATTGAAAAAAAAATTACATTTTTCAAGTGGAATATGCTCTACCTATGAAATAAAATATTTTTGATTTTGATTTGATTTGACTGTGAATGTAAGCTGCCGAATCTCGTAAATACGTGTTTTGGTCCTTTGACGTTGTTACGCAGCCATAGGCTATACCTAGTCTGGGGTTAGACAAAATATGGTGTGAACCATATTACAGTTTCATTCATCTAAATAGTCACTTAATTTGCTTCGCAATGTAAACTTTTTAGCAGCCTTTGGTATTTCGACTTTACTAGAGTGTTATTTTTACTTTCAACTGTCTTCTTTGTTATAAACCTTGTCCTATTTACCTTCGATTGTCCTTGTTTCTCCTGCCTCCATCACGAAACCGTTTTTTTACCGTCATCTACGGCTTTCATAATGGCGTTAAGTCAATGACTGCTAATGATAATGAATGGTACTGTGGGAAAATTATAAAAATAATATAGATATCTACCAATTTAAGAAGAAATGTGTTTAGAGACGCTAATAATTTAAATCATATATTACTTTATTATTTTTTTTTTTTTTTTATATAATATAAGAGTTTTAAAATTGAGTCAATAGCAATTATGTAGCAATTTTTTAACATCTTGCTAAGGACAGCTGCTGAATGAGAATCAAGAGCGGAGAGTGAGAAGTCAGCTAGGTAAGTGTGTGCGGGAACACCAGGACGTGCTGCGGACGGTGGCGCTGCTGCAGGACTGCTTCTCGGAGCCGACCTTCGCGCAGTTCACCGTCTCGCTGGTCATCATCTGCGTCACTGCCTTCCAACTTGTATTTGTAAGCACCTTAATTTGGCTCTTTTAAAATTAAGATTAACGGCCTTACAAATAAACTTGGTAAAAAGATATACCTGAGAATAAACCAAGAATATGCAAAATGTTTACAAATAGGTATTTTCCTTATAATTGGTTTATTTGTGTACGTATAACGTTTCCCGCGTTTATTTGCAAGGCTGCTTGGCACTCGGAACTTCAGAATTATCATTGTCTTGACAGTGTTGCCAGCGAAATATTCAGCATATTCATTTTGTTTCATCAGTCTGTCGTTAACATCACCTGCTCGTCTCGTCAATATGATATTATTATTAGATATTCATATTTTATCCGCATCATATTCATTAAAAAAACAATTTGTTGTACTTTGTATTAAATATTCTTCATTGATATAGTAATTAAATTCTATACATACAGGTGCATTTCAAGAAAAAAAACTAGGAAAGCGGTTGAACCTAAAGGCCCATCCCTGCTAACTTCCCGCTAATTCAAATTGTACTTATGACGATTTTGAGTTCTTCGAGCTCAAAAATATTATATGTGTTGTTCTGTTTATAATAAAAAAAACTCCTGCGGGTGGAATTTCGTAAATCCGTTCTTAGCTGACCTCTACTCGGTGAAAAGAATATCGTGGAAATCTCTAATATATATATATATAGATTTTGAGCTTTTCGATGAGCTCAAAAGTCAGATAAAAGTTAAATAAAACCCAATCTAATAAATTTTTAAACCACAATTACTTTTGAATGAATAAACTGATTTTCACAGTTTGTTTCAGTTTTAGTCAATCGGTAAAGACGCTTAAAAACTACTTATTCCAAAAAAAAACACATTTAGAAATTTTTTTTCGTAGTTGTATTGAGATTTCTCAAATTTACCGGTCCGAATCGGTCCGAATTGCATTCAAAATCTCAGCTTGGTCAAGCCCTTTCATATGGCGTCAACCACGATGAACTCGATCTAGCCAATCGATCGAGTTCGATAACGCTATATCGTAAGTAATTGAGGTTGTTAGTTGCATTGGTGCATGCATAGACTTATATATTAGTATATAGTGACCGGGCAGCCTGATAATACCTGACGAAATTTGATTTGTCAATGTGTGCTAGGGTTGACTTCCAAAAAAGAGTGTCATTTATTTTTCTATTTTCAAATATATTTTACATACTTGGCAACAGTATAGTAAACGTCTTATAAAAAAGAGTATTTTAGCATAATCTATAAGTGTTATAGATTATAGAGTATGCCTACATGATATAGAGTACAATACTCTATTTTAAATTACGGTTGGCAGCCCTGATGTGTGCGTTAGCTAGTAAAATATTAACGTTTTTATTCGAAGGGTGTTAGTTTAAGTTGGATGATAATTAGTTACAGTAACAATATATTCGCTTACCTTTTTTTTTCTTGCTGATGTCTTTTATAAATGTTCTTCTCTCGCACGCTTTGTTTGTCTATCCGCTAGTATATTGTAAGTCTATGGTTGCATCTGGAGCAACCAGTGGGAGGCTCCTTTGCATAGGATGCCGGCTAGATAATGAATACCACAACGTCGCCTATTTCTGCCGTGCAGCAGTCATGTGTAAACATTATTGTGTTTCGGTCTAAAGGGCCCCGTAGCTAGTGAAATTACTGGGCAAATGAGACTTAACATATTAGGTCTCAAAGTGACGAGCGCAATTGGAGTACAGCTGAGAATTTTTGAGTTTATTAAGAAACTTGAGCGGCACTGCATTTTATGGGCAGGTAGTATCAATTACGATCAGGTGTATGACTTGCTCGTAACGTCCCTTATGTCAGAAAAAGAAAACAAAATCTTTGCCTGGCGTGAAGTGACGTCATTAAAACGTTACTAAAAAGGCGTCCTTTTCCTTCTCAATGTTAGCAAACGGGGAAGCCGGTACGAATGCTATCAATGGCCTGTTATCTGCTGAACATGCTGTGCCAGGTGTTCATATACTGCTATGAAGGAAATGAACTTTCCATTGAGGTAATTTACAATTTAAGCTTTTATATAAATTAAAGTCAGTGCTGCTAGCATCAGAATTTACACGGAGGTTTTCAAGCACATGAAACTCTGTCAAACTGAGAAACTTCTTCTGCCTTTCATGTTATAAGGATTTAAGTCGATAATAATAATATGAGAATAATGTGCAAAAATCCCCAACAAACATCATACATGTTTCAAACATATTTTAAGAAATATGAAAGAATTTTGTAAGTTTAAAGTTTTATGTGTGATACCTAAACTTGTCGTATTATTAAGCTGTGTCAGTAATGTTATTTTCGCCAAAACTGAATTGAAATTTGAGATTTTTGACAAGCAAGCTCTTAAAAATGTCGTAGTTTATTGAAGTATTATGAAAACACAATTTACTAAAATGTTTGTTGATAATGATCTTCACTATCACAAAAAGTATCTGGCTAATACAACTTGTTCTAAAGCAATATTGAAGTGGGGCTGCCGGTGTTCCTGCCGTCAATTATTCGTATGTCTTTTCGTTTATTTCCAGAGTGAGAATATATCGAGAGCTGCGTACGAGTTCCCGTGGTACACGTGCAGTGTCGACACACGTCGCTCCGTGCTCATCATGATGACGAGGTGTTGCCGCATCGCCAAGCTCACTGCCGCTGGCTTTACCACTCTCTCGCTCGCCTCATTTATGAGTGTAAGCAACGTGTTACACTAACAAACATTGTCAATAATATATCGATAGCTGCGTACGAGTTTCCGTGGTACACGTGCAGTGTGGGTACACGTCGCTCCGTTCTCATCATGATGACGAGGTGTCGCCGCGTCGCCAACCTCACTGCCGCCGGCTTTTCCACTCTCTCGCTCGCCTCATTTATGAGTGTATGCAACGTGTTCCACTAACAATAACAAACATTGTCGAGAATATATCGA
>CATIXQ010000011.1:14653953-14682492 GCA_949711755.1 Leptidea juvernica
AACAATAACAAACATTGTCGAGAATATATCGATAGCTGTGTACGAGTTACCGTGGTACATGTGCAGTGTGGACACACGTCGCTCCGTGCTCATCATGATGACGAGGTCTCGCCGTATCGCCAAGTTCACCGCCGCCGGCTTTACCACTCTCACGCTCGCCTCATTTATGAGTGTAAGCAACGTGTTCGTGTCTAGAATATATCTAGAGCTGCGTACGTTCCCAAGAAAGACAAATTAGTTCTCAAGTCTCATTAATTATTTCATTTCAGATATGTAAGGCGTCTTATTCATTCTTCACTGTATTGCAACAAGTCGAAGAAGAAAATTATTAAAAATAAGAATTCAACAATTTGTCTGAATTATAAGTATAGTAAACACAAGAGAATTTTTCGTTTTCAAAACCAAACAATAATTCGAAAAAATGAGAGTAAATTCAAAAATGATGATTAAAGGAGATTGAAACGCTTTCATACATTCCTGGGCCGAAGTGATAACAAGATGAAAGTAGCACTATTTAAAAGATAACATTTGAATAATCCATAATTGAAAATTTAGCAAGATTTGTCAATCTAGGAGCTGAGTAATCGAAGATATAAAAATGAGGTTATGTCTTAAACTATATCTTGACAGCTTATCTATTCTAGGTTTATTAAACGCCTAGCTGCTAAGGATTTATCACATACTTATATTAGATGGGTACCAACCTTGTTTTTTGTTTTAGATAAAAAATACCTACCTATTTACATATCCCTTTCTACTACTGTAACGACATTTTTTTACATTATAATATAAGACAATTGGTAATTAGATAATATAATATAGTATACCTTAATTAAAAGATAGTTTTATTTGCTCAGATAAGAATAATATATACTCATTAGCTCATACATGAACTGTAAAACTGACTGCTAGACACAATTATTACTTTCCTTGGAATTCAATTGGGTGGGTAGGTAATTAACAAGTCGGTAACTCAACGAATACAATAAGAAACGAAGTGACAATGATGAAGAAACGAAATGATCTGTCAGACTGTCATTGTCAAAGTGAAGTTAGCGTTGAGGAACAAGGATTTCACTAGTATCGATTTTTTATGTAAAAAGATTTATTGATCGATTTATTGATATTAAAATAATTGCTCAGTTCTGTTTTTTCCTAAGAAAATAATATATTTTATTCATAATAATAATTCGAACCTAAACTATGCACCTTACTAATATTATTTAAATAAAACAACTGGATCTTAATGTTATTTTAATCGATTAAATATTCATTCGATTACATTATTTTAATCGATTTTCTTTATTTTAATGTTTTTTCGGTTTGTAGATTGCAAAATGAACTAGTTTTTTGTATTTCACATCAGAAAAATATACCTTTTTTTTTAAAAGTATATTTCAACTTGTTAACCATCAGGCCCAAAAGTCCCATTCTCTTTTGTGTAGTTATAGCTGACGCTTAGCCCGGTTTACCTGCGAGAGGCTTCCTTGCACAGAATGTCGCCTAGGTGGGTACTGCAAGCCCAAAGTCCATCAGGCTAAGATTAAACTATTTCAGGTTCTAAATATTCTGTAATGTAAACTTTAACATGTTTTTCATTTACTTAACTTTACAAGGCTCTTAAATGATCGATAAAAAACAGTTCGTTGTTGGCGTGTCCAAATAAAATATCATTATTTCGTATTCGCTTTTTATTTTTTCCCCTTTCTCTTTGTTTTTATATGCTTCATATAATTGTTAATCCTGTCTGTTTGTTTGTTCTAATGCTTCTAGAAAATATTTCGTGCCGTACTGTGCCATTATTTAGATGATCTTTCAGTTTTTAAAACTAGTTAATATTCTTTATTTCCGGTTGATTTTTAAAAACGAATGATATCTCCAACTTCTTATCTCTCTACGGTACAGTTTATTATTTGATATATAAAATTATTATAATCATTTGATGCTGTTCACGATTTGTACATGCGTCCGCGTCAGTTCGATAATATAGTTCACACAATCTGATTGTGATTACAATCAACCGTTACAACTGTGAGTCATTAATTAATCATTATATGCATCGGTATACAAATAATTAACAAAACACGTACCTTTATTCATTGATTTTACAATTAGATAAATGCTCTCCAAGCAAATATTATTTTGCTAGATAAATTTAGTATCAACAAAATCAGAAACTTCATGGCGAGAGTTGATGGACAAGAGTAGTATTTGAATGGAGACCGCAACGACCAGTGGGAGACTCCTTTGCATAGGATGCCGGCTAGATTACGGGTACCACAACGGCGGCTATTTCTGCCGTGAAGCAGTAGCTAGTGAAATTACTGGGCAAATGAGACTTGATATCTTATTTCTCAAGGTGAGGAGCGCAGTTGTAGTGCCGCTCAGAATTTTGGGGTCTTTCAAGAATCCTGAGCGGCACTGCGTTGTAATGGGCAGGACATATCAGTTACCATTAGCTGAACGTCCTGCTCGTCATGTCCCTTATTTTCATAAAAAACGAATACTAGAGGGCTACACAATACATCGAATCACCAAAAGGCTACCTATGTGTCAGTAGCGTAGCGTGCCTTTGCGGGGCCCCGTATAAAAACTTGCTTGGGGCCCTGATGAAGGGTAAAGATTTCTTACAAAAGAAAAAAAATGTTTGCATAAAATTAAAAGAAATATTTATTCATCAAAATTATCTAGCTGTCACTTTTTACAAGCAGCAAAAGTTTTTATTAATTTTTGCTTATGCACATCTGGGGCCCCGTATAATTGAGTAGTATTTGAATGGAGACCGCAACAACTATTTACCATCCTTTGCACAGGATGTCGGCTAGATTATGGGTACCACAACGTCGCCTATTTCTGCCATGAAGTAGTAATGTGTAAACATTACTGTGTTTCGGTCTGAAGGGCGCCGTAGCTAGTGAAATTACTGGGCAAATGAGACAACAACAACGTAACATCTTATGTCTCAAGGCGACGAGCGCAGTTGTAGTGTCGCTCAGAATTTTTGGGCTTTTCAAGAATCCTGAGTGGCACTGTATAGGGCAGTGCGTATCAATTACCATCTGCTGAGCCGTCCTTTACGTCTCGTCCCTTATTACCTTAAAAAAAGCAATAAAGAGCTTTAAGTGTTTTAATTCCTACCTCTTGATCCGTCTGATTCCTAAGTTTAATTCAAACTGCCACACGTTGGGGGCGTGTCTCAAATATAAACAATTTATTGTATTAGATATTATTATTGTATAATAATCGTAAAGATAGTGATGGTGGATAGATATCACTTCGATCACGCCGGCCGCTACTGAGTTCTCGCATGCTACTTCGCTTGATATACCGCTTCTGATGTAAGATTAGGATGGTGCACACTGGATACATACTCACAAAATGATTATTGCCGGTTCTTCTCAGTATACGGTCCTGATCAATTATAACGATAAAAATGTAATACTGATTTTGAAATAAATATTTTTTTTTAGAAAAAATGCTTTTCAGCGATTAACAGAAAAATATACAATAGAAACATATATTATCTATCTGCGTTAGTTTAAAATTTGTGGTTCAAGTGTTTAATAAGTATTTAATTATAAATGAACAAAATCGCCACATTTTCGGTAATTAATGCAAATTAACTGCTCATGCGATAATTAAAATTAATTAAGTCCAGTTAAGTTAGTTCATGTCCTGATCGATCCTGTCAAGGGGCTGTCAAAACATAAACACATTGTAGTTCAGTGCTCCGTTTATATATTCAAAAAGTGTGAAATTATTGCAAAACAACAAAAGGATTTGCAAATATCATATTTAAAGTGTAAAGGTCCATCACAAAATAATATAACAGAGTGAAACTACTATGGAACATATGAAAATTAGTGAAATAAATAATTGAACTCGTAAGTTAATCTGCCAATTATTACTAGTACAGTCACAGCATATTGTCATTTATGCGATAGTTTGCTTGACACTTGACATTTGACGTACAGAAATCATAGACAAAAGAACTTATCTTAAAGACTCTACACACGACCATTCAAAAACCAGTCATTCAACACCTACTAATTTAATAAATACGTTCGTTTCCAAATAATATCAAGGTTGCTTACTTCCGTAAAAGCGATGGATAATAATATGCTATTATTCTTTGACCAGATGAAAATTGAGATGGCAAAACAAACAAAAGAGATTATTTCATAGATAGATGAAAAACTAGTGCCTTTTACTCGTGAAATTGAACAATTAAAATCGGAAAATAAATACTTAAAAGATAACATTTGTTCATTGGAAAGAGGCAATAGAGCAAACAATTTAATCATATATGGTCTAAAAGAAATCGAACAATCTTCGTCTGAACTTGTAAAAAATTTGAAAGAAAAAATAAGTAGTGATCTCGATATTTCTCTCAACCTCAAAGACTTTAATTTAGCACGAAGGATAGGGAATCCAAATAGTAAAAATAAGAAGGAAAGGCCAGTATTAGTTTCATTTGTAAACAATTGGCAGAAACGTGATATTCTGAAAGACAAGAAAAAATTGAAAGACATACATATTTCCGAAGATTATCCAAAAAAAGTCTTAGATAAGAGAAGAGAAGTACACCCGAAGCTTTTAGAGGAAAGGAATAATGGCAACTACGCCGTCCTAAACTATGACAAACTTATCGTCAAGAAAAGTATGACTGGAAGTGAAAAACGCATAAAAAACTATTCTACCTCTCCTGCTACTAATAACCAACTAAAGAAGCAAAACGCTATGGTAAATATATATGATAAACTAAAAATACGATATGCTAAATATATATGATAAACTAAAGCTACTGACTAAATACTGGGCTTTGAAGGACATATTCAAAAGCAGCATGCCGATCAAAATGAAAACCAAAGTTCTAAACACGTGCCTAATACCGTGCCTCATGTATGCTTGCCAAACATGGAAATTCAACAATAAAACAAAGGACAAAATAATTGCATGTCAGCGGGGTATAGAACGCAGTATGCTAAATATTAGAAAAATGCAAAAAATAAGGCACACCAAAATTAGAAATATAACCAAGGCAAGAGATGGATAAGAACACGCTCGGTCACTAAAATGGAGGTGGGCCGGACATGTGGCGCGTCTACGTGACAAGAGATGGACAAAAACGGTGACCACATGGACGGGTCCACAGGGAAAAAGAAAGAGAGGTAGACCTGTAGCTAGTTGGGAAGATGACATCAAAAAAACAGCTGGCACCAACTGGATTCAAGTAGCCCAATCTAGAGAGGACTGGCTATCTTTGGAGGAGGCCTTCACCTACAGAGGAGTTCTTACAGAATGAAGAATAATAATATAGGATTAAGGAAAAACTAACACAAGTAAATTTTAGGAACCAAAGTTAATTACTAACAAACTAATAATCGTATGTAGGTAAACTAACTTGGTTAAGTGAGACATCAAGGGACCTGCAATGTTGTTTCACTTATAGAGGTATTCCACTTACCCAGTGTCTCAGATATACAGGTATAAATAAATATCTGTCTCATTTACAGAGGGTTCCATTAATAGAGGTGAGAATACAGGTTATTTCAGTTATACAGGTGCGATCATTAAATAAAATAACGTGTTATGTATGTAAATGAGTTTTAATAAAAAAAATATTATGTACTTAAAGGTAATCATACAAATGTAATCAACAAAAATATTCAAGCACGTTTTTACACGTAATATGTTTGTACGAATATGGAAACAGAATGTATGAATTATAAAAATCTGTCATTTTAGTTTGTCGTTTGGAAGTATCAGCCATCAGATATTTTTCGATATTATAAATTTTATCAAATATGCTTTGGTCACCAATTGATGATATTTCAAAATAACTGTGCAAAGTTTCTAGTGCTTTTACTGCTTCGCGTTTAGAAATCTTTACTAAATTTACTTCCGCGCTCATTTCATCGTCTTCTTCTTCATTTTCCAATGAAGAAGACGAGAAGGCATGAACAATGTCGCTTTCATTAAGTTCTCCTGAAACTATTAAACCGTCATCGACGTTTATAAAATCTTCGAATGTTGGTTGTTGATTATTGTCGTTGCTGATGGCTAAGTTCCAATCTTCAGGATCAGTTTCTAAATTTTCGTCCTCCTCTTGTAAGCTTTCAGCTACAGTTACTTCAGATTTAAATCCAGATTTTTTAAAGCAGTTTGCTATAGTAGTTTTGGTCACAGAAAACCAAGCTTTCCTAGCAAACCTCATCGCCTGAAGAACATCGATTTGTGGGTACTGATTGTCTTCTATAGATTTAATAACATGTCGAACAACTTCTTTTCCGTAATAAATTTTGAAATTGTTGATGATGCCTTGATCCATTGGCTGCAATTTACTTGTCGTATTTGGAGGCAGATACACGATTTTAATTTGGCTTAGCTCGGGCATATTATTGTGAGCAGTACAATTGTCCACAAATATTAAAATTTTTCGCTTCTGGGCTTTCATTTCTTGGTTTAAATTCTTCAACCAATCAGAAAAAATAGTGCATGTCATCCATGCCTTTTTATTATTTTGGTAATTCACAGGCAAAGTTTTAACTCCTTTGAAACATCGTGGAGACTTAGATTTTCCGATTAATAGGATAGGCAACTTTTCAGTTCCTGACATGTTAGCACCTAGAAGTATTGTAATGCGCTCTTTACTAAGTTTCCCGCCATGACAAGACTCACCTTTTAAGGTAAAAGTTTTATCGGGTAGACACTTATAAAATAAACCCGCTTCGTCTGCGTTAAAAATATCATCAGCAGAATAATTGCGTAATAGAACTGGTAGGTCTTCAATTCATTGGCTACATTTGTTAACATCAACAGCGTTACTTTCTCCACAAATTGCTTTGAAAACTATACCGTTTCTTTTCTTAAACCCTTCCATCCAACCATTGCTGCTACAAAAATTATGAATATCGAGCCTTCGCGCGAAATCTTGTGCCTTTTCTTTAATCATCGGTCCACATGCCGGAACGTTTTTGTTACGAAGTTGCTTAACCCATGTTAGCAAACACTGTTCAAGTTCAGGATATTCTGATAAACGTACACGTTTTAGTTTTCCTTGTCCTTCAGAACATTGTGATTCAATTTTATGTTTACTCTGAATTATTCTACAAAGAGTAGATTTTGGCACATTGAATTCGGTACAAACTTCTTCGCGTGTCTTCACACTTTCATAAACGGATATTAACTTCAGTTTTTCACGTAATGATAACGATTGTAGCTTTCGTTTTGATATTTTTCAAATAAACATCTGTATGATAGTAAAGCGAAACTAAAACTGAAGGTAATTGAAGCTCAAAATTTGTACTTACGTACTTGGAATTACGTGTGGAATTTGTGGGTAGAATAAGAATGAGTAAACAAACAATGTTATCTATGATGATAAATCGAAAGAACAAATCCCAGATATAGAGGTTTACCTCGTCCCACTAACAGAGGTAATTCAGTGCCAAAGTGTTGGGACCACAGCATGAGTTCCAGTTATGGAGGTTTCTCACTTATCCAGGTCCCACTTAACCAAGTTTCACTGTATAACTTCATGTTTTATAAGCTGTAAGAAATAAAAGGCTTTTTATTTTTTTATTTTATTTTATTAAGTTAGTTTAATTTCGTTAAGGTTTTCAACCAGTGTGTGGTGCCAGTGATGACTTACGGTACGCAGATGTGGTCGCTAACTATGGGCCTGATGAGAAAGCTCATGGTCACTCAGAGGGCAATGGAGAGGGCTATGCTCGGAGTTTCCCTGCGTGATCGAATCAGAAATGAGGAGATCCGTAAGAGAACCAAAGTAACCTAGTCGAAACGATTGCGAAACTGAAGTGGCAGTGGGTAGGGCACCTAGTACGACGGACAGATGGCCGTTGGGGCAGTGTTGGTAGGCCTCCCACAAAATCGACCGATGATCTGGTCAAGACCGCCGGAATACGTTGGATGAGGGCAGCGCAGGACCAATCGTCGTGGAAATAGTATATAATAGCTTTTTTTTATCTTTTTTTTATGTTAATAAGGGACGAAATGAGGAGGACGTTCAGCTGATGGTAATTGATACACCCTACCCATTACAATGCAGTGCCGATCAGGATTTTTGAACAACACAATAAATAAGAGAGGCACTACAATTGCGCTCGTCACCTTGAGGCATAAGATGTTAAGTCTCATTTGCCCAGTCATTTCACTAGGCACGGCGCCCTCCAGACCGAAACACAGTAATGTTTACACATTCTAGCCGGCTTCCTGTGCAAAGGAGCCTCCCACTGGTAAAATCTATATATAGTCCTGTAAGTGAAATAAAATAATAATGAAATTTATTGTGTGTTCACGCCCTAAAATTGATTTATCTAAATCTATATAAGAGGTTTTCACAAACTATGCCGGTAGTAGATCGCAATATGTATACATATCAGATTATTCTGTTACTTTTAGCTGTGTTTAATGTAGTGTTAAGTGACAAGTCATGTTACTGGAACTCAGAATGTCCGTATTTAATGTACGCAACGAAGACACCATATGACTCTATTCGGGGCGATATTAGAGACTTTCCCAGTATACCGAGTAAGTCTTTTTTATGTTCACTAGACCTCCTTTAGATGTTTTATTGCCAACTGACGCCAAGACGGTGCTCCGTCTGTGTTGGGTATGTTGTCAATGTTGAAGAACTGCTAAACTGAGGCTAAAGTGGATATTAATGGTATTTTGAAAACAAAAAATGTATATAGCAATTTATAATGGAATTAAGTTAGTTTCTTAATAAAAATTCTTATGCAGGCACGATAACTAGTTTTTCACTAGCTCCTCAACTGAATTCGTTCGATCCGTTGTTTTATCAGATTTCTTTTTTTCTTTATTTTAATATTAGACTGAAACAAAACAATTTTGACTAAACAAGGAAAGCATTAATGTCAACAGCAGACTACAACAGGTGCCATACAATTTTATTAAAATATTTATTCAGGCGCGCGAGCGCCCTGCAATGGACTAAATTTTCTCATGCTCTTTGTGTAAAAAAATGTATGTAAAAATGTAAACATTTACATTAAATTACAGTTAAATGATGTTCTGTTATGCAATATAATTAGCAATTTCTGTAAAACTTTGTCTTATTTCTCTATATAGATAATATACCCACAAATACTTTTATAGTATTGTTTTTACACTTTTTCACAACGCACGACGGCATTTTTAAAATATTTTATTGCGACGCAAACTGATCTGTCACAGACGATGGCAAATCTCATAATGGCGGCGAAAGCCTTGTTTTAGTGTAAGTATATGCGTGGGGCTATGTATTTACACGTTTACCGGCTTGTTTTGGTGCCTCACTTTTATGTAAGGTGACACGGAGTCCTTCTTATTTTACTCGTCTGTTGAGATTTATAGAATAAAAATAAGAATAACTATATAAAGCTGTCAATTTGTGTATTGTTATTACTAGCCCGACCCGACAGTCGTTGTTCTATTCATAATAAAAAGAACGGGTGGAACTTCCTAAATTTCTTAGCTGATTTCTACTTGGCGAAGGGAATATTCCTACTAAATTTCATGTCTCTACGCCTTATGATTCCAGAGATATCTTGATGAGTCAATAGATAGGCGAGAATATCTTATACCTTTACTTTGTTAAGCTCTAATTGCAATGGTAAAAAAAATAGACCCTTGTGTCTCAGATACTGTGCTGCAAATATCTGAGATATAAGGCGCACAGGAGTAAAAGCAGTATCAAATAGAATTAGTAGTCTAATTTGAATCAACGTTTATAATAGTCGATATCACTGTGAACCCAGTATGTACAAACTGTATTATAGACAGATAATATACTAAGCGTCTGGATCACCAACTGGATGTGTGGCGGTCTTCCACAGTGCGTTTTTCAAGGGGTTTTTCTTTCACGTACTACAAAGGTGTGGAATGAGCTTCCGTGTGCGGTGTTTCCGGGACAGTACGACAAACGTACATTCAAATCGCGTACACCTTCCTTAAAGGCCGGCAACGCTCTTGTGATTTCTCTGGTGTTGCAAGAGAATGTGGGCGGCGGTGCTCAGTTAATACCAGGTAACCCGTACGCTCGTTTGTCCTCCGGCATCTCCGTAGCAAGGTAGAAAGGGTAAGTTTATCTATTGCTGTTGTGTTTACCAGTTGAGGAAGTTATGGGTACCACAACGGTGCCTTTTTCTGCCGTGAAGCAGTTATGTGTAAGCATTACCGTGTTTCTGTCTGAAGGGCGCCGTAGCTAGTGAAATTACTGGGCAAATGAGACTTAACATCTTATGTCTCAAGGTGACGAGTGCAATTGTAGTGTTGCTCAGAATTTTTGGGTCTTTGGCTTGACTTGGCCATCACCGCCCCTCTCAAAAAAGCATCCTGTATAATAAAGGTCATGTATTGTAAATTGTAGATTGCGAGGTGAGGAGCGTGTGGGCTCTTATCCGCCATGGAAACCGGAATCCCAGCGGCACGGTCACCGGAGAGATGAACGAGCTCCAAGCCAAGATAAAACACGAGATAATTGCCAGCTACGAGGCGGGAAACAACTCCCTGTGCGCTCAGGTTATATTGCCATTATATATATAGACTTAGACTTTGCTCAGACTTTACTTACGTAAAACTAAGCTGAGTATGATAAAAACCGAACTGGATTTTTGCATTACGTATTATACACATTCTTAATTCCTTCTTTACCTGAACAGGACATACAAGATTTAAGAGCTTGGACATGGAACTCCACGATGGATGTGTCAGAGTCATATCTAACAGGGACTGGCTACGAGGAGATCTACGACATGGCAAAGAGGATCAGGGAAAAGTATCCTCATTTGCTAGCAGGAACTGAGGAGCAGTTCTACTTTCGACCAACGTACAAACAGAGAACGGTAGCCAGTGCAATGGCGTTCGTTCATGGTCTGACCGAAGGAACAAACCTCAACCTGACTGCTGATGAACCTCTGGAACGGGATGATATGCTTCGAGTAAGTTTTGTCCTGTAAACATGCTTCACAAATTTAGATGTCATCTTACATATTTATCACACGAGAGACTGAGATAGAATCTATTTTTGCACTTGATTCATTGGTCTGAAGTTCAGTTCTAGAGACATTTCTATAAAATAAATAGAAGGTGAAATTTGTATGATACAGAAATAATCTATAATCTAGTTTGTAGTACTTACTAGTAAGTAAGTATAATGTAATCTTAGTTATAACTTAGCTAATCTTAAATTCGAGTTCAAATAGATCACTTTATGAGCCTCTCCCGCCACGTATCATTTTGTTTGGTTTTTTATTCGCATGAGCGTTTAATTGACGCTAAGGTCGGCTATTGTGGTTCCTCTCACGTTCCAAGAAGTAGGCCCTGGTGATCACAAAGTATCAGGTGACCCTTTGCATGCTCGATAATCCTGAAGATGACTAGTTTGTATTGGTTACGGAGCAGCATACATTCCTAGTAAAAAATCTATGATAAAATCCCTAAATCGACGAGCCATATAGCCGAATAGATAGTGACCCCGACTACTAAGCTAGAGGTAGGTGCAATCATTTATATGATGAATATAGATGTTTGTATCTGAGTCATGGATGTTTATATGTATTTATGTATGTTTTAGTAAGTATATTGTATTAAATATATCGTTGTCTTGTACCCAAAGTACAGGCTATGCCTAGTTTTGGGGCAAGATAATTTGTGTAAAGGGGTATCACTATTATTATTATTAACTTAGTAATAAAGTTAGTTAAAAGCATAAAAACAAATCGAACTTGAGTCATGGCGATCAAACGTTTCATTTACTATTTATTTAGTGTAATTTTAGACGACTCAATGTATATTAAATTCACAGCCTTATGATAACTGTGACCGCTATCAAGAAGACGTGAAAGGAGGTCAACCCTTGGCGGATGAGCTCGAAGCCTTCTGGAGAACTGAAGAATATGTAGCGGTTAGTTCTCTGCATTATATTATTACCACTATAGAATAAGCCGACGATTTCTCTTAGTTGAATATATTTGAAATTGGGTCAGTATCGATCCAGTTATTCAAACTGGTCGTTCTAGGTGCTATCTTTATCTCCCGTGATAAAATCTTTTGCAGTCGTACAGGATTTTTTTGAATCTTTTCCCTTACTGCTTTGACCACCTTTTTCGTACGAACACTACGTAGGCGGCCAGATCGTTTTTTGTCACATACAGAGGAGGTCTCATTGTACCTATTTATAGCCCGGTACACAAACATTTTAATAATACCAAGCGTATAGAGAGTTTTAAAAATTGCATTTAGCTCCATACCTGCTTTGTGTACTGCGATCACAGCGATTCGGTTCTCTTTATCACCCGAATCCATATTCATATCGCAAAATATTGTACAATATATTGGCGCCAAAATGAGAAAACTCAATGAACAATCATATAAAAATGACAGATTCCAAATTTAAATTTAACATTTTGTGTATTTTTAATTGTAATAGTATTTATGGCCAGACTAAGTATAATACGCCTTCTCCATTAATTATACAATGCGATCTCAATACAGTAATGGAACAGTATTTTAACTTCATACTAGAGCGACCGAATCGACGCACGCATACATACACACGATTAACACGTCCGCTAAGCAATCTTGGGGAGACAAAACTATTGAATGCCATGCCGTGCGCCACCAAGTCAGGTTCGGTATCTGTCCGAGTTAAATAGCTGTACCGCGCCGTCCACGTCTTAAAATTTTTGTATGTACCAACCACGGCCCGCCCAGACGTAGTTATAAATTTCATGGAGACCGCTGAGCTATGTTACTGTTCTATTAGGTACTTGTACTGTGATCCAATACTGCTCAGGATTCTTGAATTAACCAAAAACAGTGAATGATATCACAATCACACTCGGTACTTTGACCCTTTATTTTCTCTAGAGTAACACTCTTAGGAAATACAAAGATTATTACGAGAGACTGGAGCCTAAACTGAGCCATATGTATTTAAGGACTCCATGTTCTTTCACTTCGGATGTTACATTTCAATTTTCTGTGATACCCACCTAGTGACATCCTATATAAATAACAATTCATAATAATCATCATCATATCCGCTGGAAGACGTCCACTGCTGGACATGAGACCTCTCCCAAAGTTCTCCACGACGATCAGGCCTGCGCTACCCTCATCCAACGAATTCCGACGATCTTGACCAGATCATTGGTCCATTTCTAGGAGACTTACCAACACTGCGTCTTCCGGTACGTGGTCGCTATTCGAGGACTTTACTGCCCCAACGACCACTGCCACCTCAGTTTCGTAAAAATGTGGACTATATTGGCGACTTTGGTTCTCCTACGGGTCTCCTCATTTAATCAAAACTTACCTCTATATTCATTTAAGTGAGATTATAGTGTTATACTAGCATCTCTGTATTATTATTCTGGAAGTTATGGATGTTGTAAATGAAGTTGTCAACACAGATGCAGCAAGGCGTGCAAAAGCGGTTGGGTATCCCAACACAACTGACAGCGGCCGAGGTATATACGCTGCATGAACTGTGCAGGTTCTACCGCTCCTGGAGCCCGACCCTTAGGTCCCCGTGGTGTGCAGCCTTCACCAATGAAGACCTCGTCGTCATCGAGTATAGAGACGACGTCAGGCATTTCCAACGCAATGGATATGCTTCCACGGTACATCTGTTTCATACATTTCTGTTTACTTAATCCTTTTGTTACGTACTGGAAAGATCCCTGAAATCGTGTAACTACACGCTCTTTTTCTCTAGTTGTAATTACTAATACAAAATAATAAAAGTTTTTATATCAGCTCTTCGAGCTCAAAAATATAATTAATATTATTTCAAAAGTCTGATATAAGTTAATAAAACTCTAGAATGTGGGCGCCGGTAAACACTTAACACCAGGTGCCCCCGTACGCTCGTTTGTCCTACTTTTCCATAAAAAAAGCTACATCAGTTCGTAAAGGAGCTTTGACATGGCAAGAAGAAGTGATAAGAAACTCCCAGCCCATTTATTAAAACATATAATAACTTTGCTTAGACTACTTCTAATATATAAAATTCTCGTGTCACGGTGTGCGGGACTTAACTCCTCTGAAACGGCTTGACCGATTCTCATGAAATTTTGAGTGCATATTGGGTAGGTCTGAGAATCGGACAACATTTATTTTTCATCCCCCTAAATTGTTAAGTTACACGAATTTTATTTTTTTTTTAATTTGTTTGATTATGAGTCAGCATTAAAAAATACATGCAACTTCAACTTTTCACCAATCTACGATCAACAGTTACTTTTGTATCGCGATTTTAATATCGGCAATACAACGTTTGCTGGGTCAGCTAGTAATACTCTAAAATTCTAAGTGGCCTGCGCAAAATCAGTCAAAACCCATGCATCATTATCTCCTATATTTACAAGAAAATAATGCATAGCATATTAAAGCTTCCGTGACAAAGAAGCTTTGATATATTTCTTTTGAAATTAAATACTTTTTTTTATTAAAACAAGAATCTAGAAACCAGTAAGGTCCAGTATGACTTACGTATAGTTCATATCAATTTGATGACATAATAATACACAAGATGTACTTGATATAATCAAACATTATAAGATATTGATATGATCTTTGATAAGATACCGTTATATTATCAAGGTACATGTAATATTGTTATAATGAGACTTGTAATTATGTAAGGGGGCGTCCATTATAGAGTTATATGAGACATTTTTGAAAATTTTTTGAACTGCCCCTCTCTTCCTCCTTGGTGAGATATCGTATTTTCCTCAACTCTTCAAAATGTATGTTTTGACTGTAAACGTGTTGGATTATTGAGAAAAAAAAACAAAATTCCAACTTGTTCTATTACTTTTATTGAAGAGTAGCAAAGACTAGTATTTGTGAATAATACAGTAATGTTAATTCACCATCATAGAATAAATTAATTAATATTGAAGAAAAATTAATAAGACCCATGTACTGAATTAGAATAAATCTTTTTGCACATCCTCAAGAGTGACTTCTGGGACCAACATAATATTTGAGTGATTTTCAATAATATCAACTGCTTCTTCAACTTCGTTCAGAGCTAGCCACTGTAAGCCGTAATTGCTTGCGCACAGACGCCCAGTAGCTCGTCTTTTGACAATCAGCGAGGGTCGCAATTTGCGCATTAGCACAGACACACGCCCCGACCTTCCACCGTCTGTACTTATCCGTACTTTCTTAACCGTACACGCTGTCTGTCAATGGAAGGACGTATAGCTTACCAGCTATAGAAGTTTGTATGGAAATTGCAATTCACGCGTCCCGATAAGGCGATAAGAATGACTTATCGGGTATATTGGGACAGCTTCAGATTATTGACAGCTAATTACTGAGAGTAGAAGGTAGTAATTTATATTGGGAACGGCCAATAACCCGCTACCCGCTGACATTTTTAGTACCCCGTTCCCGCCACCGTTTGTCACTCATTGGGATGGTCGCGCACGAAATTGTCATACTATAAAGTTAATGTTACCCTTATTTTAGATAAACGCCAAGCTCGGCCACTTTGTGTTACGAGATATGTACGAGAACTTCGCCGCATCAGTACAGGGCGAGGGCAGGAACCTCGTGTCGTACTTCGCTCACGACACTCTCATGGAGATGACCTTCTGTGCGCTTGGTCTGTTCAGAGACCCTGAAGGTATAACGGCGGCAGTACGGAACCCCAACAGGCTGTGGCGGACCAGTTTAATTGCTCCCTTCTCAACTAATATTATGGCAGTTTTAAACAGGTTTGTTTAATTTACTATACTATACCAATGATGACTTACGATACGCAGACGTGGTCCCTAACTATGGGCCTTATGAGAAAGTTAAGAGAGAGAGAGAACAAGAGAGGGCTATGCTCGGAGTTTCCCTGCGAGATCGAATCAGAAATGAGGAGATCCGTAGGAGAACCAAAGTTACCGACATAGCCCAAATGATTGCGAAACTGAAGTGGCATTGGGCAAAGCACATATTTCGACGGACAGACGGCCGTTGGGGCAGTAAAGTACTCGAATGGCGACCACGTACCGGAAGACGCAGTGTTGGTAGGCCCTCCACAAGATGGACCGACGATCTGGTCAAGATCGCCGGAATACGCTGGATGAGGGCAGCGCAGAACCGATCGTTGTGGAAATCTTTGAGGGAGGCCTTCGTCCAGCAGTGGACGTCTTTCGGTTGATAATGATATACCAGATGGGGACATTTTTGCACATTTCATTCAACAGCTGTGTTTTCGTATAATGGGCACCGTAGCTAATGAAATTACCGGGCTCATGACCATTGACCTTCAATAAACAACTGGACTCAGAATCACGCTCAAAATTGTCTGAAGCAAAACTTAGCGTCTATTAGCAGATTTCATTCAGTTGTGTTTCGACCGCGCTTTGAATAGAACGCCACGCAATGACAGTGTTCAATGATAAACTGTCCAAATAAAAGCATATAATCCAAACTAAAAAGGATGGAGAGTCGTTTTTCAGGTTAGTGCCCCATTAATTAACAAAATTATGTAAATAGCTTGACACTTTTAATCATTTACGTAAGTAGTTACATTTGAATTGCTAAAACAAAATTTTCTTGCCTCGTATTCGCTTCCGAGCTTCTAATGAGCGTAGGTATACAATAAATAGACTTTGAACATTACTGCCACGATATAAAGTGTTAATTTGAATGAATGTTTTATAGATATCTGTATAATTTAATGTTTACGTATATACAACGCCGCTCGGAACTTTCAATAGGCGTTTGGGAAATGGGAGTCTCGTTGTTTATTGTATGTCAATGGATGCCTTATATAATGTGCAGAGCATCAGATGAACAACTAACTTGTTTCGTTACTTTTTCTCATCAAAAATCAATAATATATTTTTATTATTAATATCTGATCTGTTAATATGTGATCTGTTTCCGCATAAAGGGCGCTATTTCAGTTTTAGGTAAATTGATGATTTGAGAATCTTAAAGAGAACTTCCTGAGTCAAAGTTTTTAGGAAGTTATACAGCGCTGAGATCTAATATAGAATTGTATTTAGATGTGAGACTGCAAACGATGTGTCACACCGTGTCCAGTTCTTCATAAACGAGAAGTTGACGTCGCTGTGTCCTCTCGAGGGCTGCTCGTGGGAGCAGTTCTCCTCTATTTTCACACCCTTCACTGACACCACCCTGGAGTTCTGCAGACGGGACTACAGACAGCCAGACGAGCCTGTGACTGGCTCCTCAGTGGCTATCAGCGGAAGTATGATATTATTCGCTGCTCTCACCATAGTTAGATACTTAATGTAAATAATAATAACTTATAACTGAATTGTAATATATTTATTGTAAATATAATTTTAGATTAATATATTTTAAATATTTTATTTGTTTTTTTTAAAGAAACAAAAGAGTGTGTGTACTTATGTACACGCGTTAGAAGTTATACTTCTTAGGCGTATGGAAAAATAAATCAAATTTTAACAAATAGTTAAAATCAAAGATAGTATAAACACTCAGCATTTAAGGTTAGTATAAACAAGTATAGATTTTTTTTTATTTATACATAAATTTTTAATTAACGATGTACATAAATTATATATACCGACAAATAACCTCAAATCTATAAAATATGCACTCAAAACAGTTTTATCATAAATTATAAGTAAATACTATCACCGACGTATATGAAATTGATTTAATAAAAACATCAAAATAATATTAATTTATTCGCACTGTTTAATAACACTGTTACGAAACACCTGTTCTAAATATAAAAATACTAGAATATACAACTAGAACATAGTTATCGATTTTCATGCCACCTAGAACTAACTTCACGATGTAAAATTCAGGTGTCGGTGTGCGCGCGCATCGTAAAAATTCACTCTAATCATTTTTCTCCATCGCGCCAAAAGAAGTATAACTTCAAAGAGTAAATGTAGTTTTGTAAATAAATAAAAAATAAATATTTAATATGAATGTTTTTAACATGAAACTAACAAACATAGAAATATTTTATTGTGTATGACGGCGCGTTTGATAAGAGTGAACGAAGCGTCAGCTGTCACTTACGTCAGATGTATATTGACACTGTCGTTTACACTGTTATCACACACAGCCCCTAGCGTAACTACTAAATTGTAGGTAAATACTACGTAATAAGAGGCAGTACCACCTAACCAAAAATTTTAATTTAGTTTAGGATGAAACGTGCAGTGAGATTTGACGACGATTATAGGTGACAAAGTATAATACGGTTAAGTTTGAAAGCGAACAGTTGCTTAGAACGTAGTGGATTTCGGCTGTCTCAGTTTTTTACAAGATTATAGCCGTCATCTGTCAATCTATCAATGACTGCACGTTTTATACAAGCGCTTTTTTCTTAGAGAGTTTCGCTAGGCTGGTAACAACCTCTGAGTACGCTTTGCTTTGAGAGTTTGAGTCGGCGATCGGTTCGGATCGAATCAGTGCCCTACGTGTTTGGTGGAGGGTCCATTGATTCAATTTCTTTAATTATCTTCTTTTTTTATGGAATAGGAGGACAAACGAGCGTACGGGTCACCTGGCGTTAAGTGATCACCGCCGCCCACATTCTCTTGCAACACCAGAGGAATCACAAGGGCGTTGCCGGCCTTTAAGGAAGGTGTACGCGCTTTTTTTGAAGGTACCCATGTCGTATCGTCCCGGAAACACCGCACAAGGAAGTTCATTCCACAGCGTTGTAGTACGAGGAAGAAAGCTCCTTGAAAACCGTACTGTGGAGGACCGCCACACATCCAGATGGTGGCGATGATATCCTAACTTGTGGCGTGTCGTGCGAAGGTGGAATTTGGCGGCAGGAATCAGGTTATCTATGATGATGCCATGATCGGATTTGGTACGGCGCACCATCGGACAGTCCGGTGGGCATCTCGCACCAAATGGTCCAGGGTCGTACTCGGTACGGTCCAGATGGTATGGCGATTGGAATTTTAGCGATGGACAATGCGACTCAACTAGACCGCGTCTGATGTTTCGGCCGTATCAAACACGATTATGTGCTAAGGCTATTTCAGAACTTATGTCTAGACGAGGATCTGAGTTTACTACTATTAAAATTGTTTATTTGAGACGTTTTGACAGAAATCTAAATTACTGTGGGTAAAGTTTTTAAATTTATCAACAAATTGTGTCCAATTGCATGGACCTCCCTCGCACACTTCTAACTCCTTTTCATTGACAAAGAACTGAACTTTGTAGGTACTGGCCGTGGGGTTCTTGCATCTGCAATAAATTCCAATATCTTTAATTTTATGTTTTACCAATTTGGGAGCCAGCGAAAGATGTGATATGAGGACAAAATAACATTCAAAGCAATTATTTCATATTTCCAGTTTTTCAGATATATTATAAATGAACAGGCAACGAATGTTTGATGTGACGGAAAAATTACTGTAATGAATGCTTTATTGTTGCTAAGAAGAAGTCGAATCAATGTTAAATTGAATCATAAATAATAATCAGTGACGAATAAGTGACCAAAAAAGCAAAACGTCAAAAATGAATTTACTCCATATTTTTTATTAATACGAAATTTGTGAGTTTTTTTTTTATTATGGTAAAGGCGAAAGTACGGGTCACCTGGTGGTAAGTCATCACCGCCGCCCACTTTCTCTTGCAACACCAGAGGAATCAAAGGAGCGTTGCCAGCCTAGAAGTTGTACGCGCTTTTTGAAGGTACCCATGTCGTATCGCCCCGGAAACGCCGTATAAGAACGCTCATTTCACCAAGAAAGTTCCTTTGAAAACCGCACCGTGGAGGACTGCCACACATCCAGATGGTAAGGATGATATCCTAATTTGTGGCGTGTCGTGCGAAGGTGGAATTCCACGGCAGAAATCAGGTCAAACAGGCCTATACATGTGGTAGCAGACACACAATTAAACGACGTCTGTATGCAACGCGAAGTGCTCAGTTGTTTCACGTCTGCCAAGCATACCGTAGTAACCGACTGTTTTTTTAATGTGATTCATTCAATTAAAATACCTTATATATTTTAAGTGCTAAAAAGAAGTTTTTTTCGTATAATCTTTCATAAGAGCTAATAATTCAACCAGTCCAACATGATATCTGACGTACTTGTTCAAAATAGCTATGAAGTTAGCTGCGTATGGAGTCAGGTATGACGTTCTCCATTTTCTATCTTCCGCTGGTTTGTTGCCAGTTATTTCTGGGTCGTCCTTATATAGACCAAGGGCTGCGTACATCATGCCGAGAAGAGTGTCGTGGGAGAAGAATGCGGAGAAGGATTTCACTCCCTTCTTTGCTCTCACGAACTTATTGTAAAGATCTTTGAGGCTTGAACCTCCCAATTTTGCATTCATTGGCTGACCGTGACCATTCCTGTGAACATTAAATATAAGTTGATATTGAAAACAGCTAGATTTGTATACAAATAAAGTTTGTACCAAAATTTATGGAGGCTGGGGATTCATAATCCGCGCCCCTCGGGTAGTTCCCAGTGCTTTCATAAACTAAGCCAAGGGAGGAACAGATATCACTTAAAAGTAACAAACTGTTCAGGGAACTTTGGTCAAAGTCAATCATTTTTAACCGACTTCAAAAAAGGAGAAGGTTCTCAATACGTCGGTATGTTTTTTTATGTTTGTTACCTTAAAACTGGGTTAACAAAGATAATTCTCTTGTCTACCTTGGAGTCGGTGTCAGCCAAGGTAGGTTTGTTACTACATACATAGTTATAGGTGAGATGTGCTCAGAGCAGGGGCCGCGCCGGGAGGACACCGATTACAAAAATAACAAGAATAGTATTAGATTAATTAATTAGATTGTATAAAAATACGCAACTATTTTCATACTTTTTAGTACATAGTATATCTATTGTTTTGGAATAATGTTTTTGAAGTTTGTTGTATTTTTGGAAAAAATATTTTTTTAATTCATGTAAGTTTTAAAAAACCGAATCATCAATTATTTTTTCGCTCTTTCTTTCTTCTTATTCTCGTCAAAAATTCTGCTCACCTGTAGTAATGGCGTATATCTTCAACGAACTCTAAGTGTTCAAGATCTTGATTAGTAAATATAGCACACCAGGGATCCTGCAATAAGACAGTGTAACTGCGGTAGTAACGACACACGTCGTACAGAGACAGGATTTGCTTCGGCGTCAGAGGCTCCAGAAGACCCGTTCTGTTCTGCACCGAAGATTGCACCTGTATGTAAGGAAATATAAAGATATATTTTAGCAACATACCTATTATACCTTATATTGTAAAGAATGATAAAGATGGTTATGGCATTAATGTTTCTAAAGGAGAATGAAACTTTTGGGCCTGATGGTTAACAAGTTGAAATATACTTAAAAAAAGGGTATATTTTTCTGATGTGAAACACAAAAAACTAGCACATTTTGCAATCTACAAACCGAAAAAACATTAAAACAAAGATAATCGCTTAAAATGTAATCGAGTGAATATTTAATCGATTAAAATAACATTAAGATCCAGTTGTTTAATTTAAATAATATTAGTGAGGTGCATAGTTTATGTGCAAATGACCATATTATGAATGAAATATATTATTTTCTCAGGAAAAAACACAACTGAGCTATTATTTTATTATCAATAAATCGATTTACACAAAAAATCGATACTAGTAAAATCCATGTTCCTCAACGCTAACTTCATTTTGACAATGACAGTCTGACAAATCATTTCCTTTCTTCGTCATTGTCACTTCGTTTCTTGTTGTTTTCGTTGAGTTACCGACTTGTTAACTACCTACCCAATTGAATTCCAAGGAAAGTCATAAGTAAGAAGGTCATAAGTATATATTGTTCTTATCGGAGCAAATAAAACTATCTTTTTATTTAGGTATACTATATTATATCTAATTACCAACTGTCTTATATTATAATGCAAAAAAATGTCTTGACAGTAGTAGATAGATAGGTATTTTTTATCTAAAAAACCAAGGTTGGTACCCAGCTAATATAAGTATGTGATAAATCCTTAGCAGCTTTTTATCTTCGATTACTCAGCTCCTAGATTGACAAATCTTGCAAAATATTCTATTATGGATTATTTAAATGTTATCTTTTAAACTGTGCTGCTTTCATCTTGTTATCACCTGGACCCAGGAATGTATGAAAGCGTTTGAATCAACTTTATTGTTACTGAATATTGTTATACTCCTTTGAATGTTATTGTAACTTTTGTACTTCATTCTGACTTGCACTAAATCTCTATCTAATATATAAAATTCTCATGTCGCGGTGTTTGTAGTTAAACTCCTTCGAAACGGCTTGACCGATTCTCATGAAATTTTGAGTGCATATTGGGTAGTGAGGTGAGGGTGTGAGAATCGGACAACATCTATTTTTCATCCCCCTAAATGTTAAGGGTGGTCCACGCCATTTTTTTTTTAAATTTTTTGTATTTACTTTTCTATCGCGATTTAAATATCAGCAATACAACGTTTGCTGGGTCAGCTAGTATATATATAAGAGATTTCCACGTATATAGTCACCCATCACGATATCTCATGAACCATAAGGCGTAGAGACTTGAAATTTGGTAGGAATATTCCTTTCGTCGAGTAGAGGTCAGCCGATTTTACAAAATTCCACTCGCAGGAGTTTTTTTAAATATGAACAGAAAAACGTCTGTCGGGTCAGCTAGTAGCTTATAAAATTTTACAGTGAATAAAGATTTTTTAATATTTGAATTTGAATATCCAGAAATCCATTCTGGGTATTCAAATGAATCAAACTTGTGCAGATTCTGCTGTGAAGCCACTGAAGACCCCAAACACATCCTACTGGAGTGCGAGGCCATTGCCAGCATCAGGTTGGGGTGTCTTAAAGTATCTTAACTCAGAGCAGAGGGCTTGCCCTGCCTAAACCCTCTGAGTATTCTACGCCTCTTAAAAGGTGTTGAGGATATAATTTAAACTTCGGCACAGTTCACACGTTCCTTAGCCAATAGCCTAGCTAATTAGATACTTATTTATTTATTTATTTACGTCATAGGTTTTCAACGTAGGCGATAACGCCGCATTGCGGGCGTTTGAGACTTTCGGGGGGGGCACTAGAAGACCCAGAGAAAATTAGGGGGCATTGAGATGGCGCTGATGGGGCGTGGGTAGTTAAAAAAATATGATCTAAAAAGGCAAAAAAATACGCGAAAATACTCTAGAAAAAAACATATTCTCAAAGTGGGCGGTGAGAAAAATAAGGTTGAGAAACTATGAGATACGTGAGGAGCTCGACAAATAAAGTAAACCTACTGCAATATTTTAGCAGCTGGGCAGAGATCTCATCTTAACCTGTTGATTGTGTATCTCTTAATGATTTTATTACCACTTTAAATATCTCTAGCCAAGAAGAAGAACTGGAAGGAGACTTTGGATGACTATTTATTTAATCATGTCTAAACAAATTCTTATTTTTTAAAGTAGCCCTCACTTCTGGGATAAATTAGAAAAATTATAATTGAAAATAAACTTATGAACGAATCGGGACTCGAACCCGCGAACGCTTGCGTTTTGTGCGAGCGCTCTTCCACTGAGCCAACCGTTCGAATGACGTAAAATTCATCAATCTTGATACGTCTTTGTTTAACTCTCCTGTTGTCGCTTCTACAAGATCTAACAAACATAAAAGAAGATACCGTAAAATTGAGAACCTCCTACTCTTTTGAAGTCGGTCAAAATATATTTGATGATAGCGTTGATGATAACTTCATAGCGTTTTCTGCAATACCGGTAAGGCTGAAATGTTTACAATTTGTTAAAGTGATATCCCTCACGTCTGGGTTTAATTATACAAATTAACGTAACTAACGTAACCCGTAGAACGCATGAAATAAAAGTTAAAAGTAAATTGAATACAGACTCGTTTAAAATCCTCCGTGTTTATGTACTCGTTGATCTCTTTTGGGATTTTTGGTCCGATCAGAATGTCTTCATAGCGTTTCCTGCAATACCGGTAAGGCTGAAATGTTTACAATTTGTTAAAGTGATATCCCTCACGTCTGGGTTTAATTATACAAATTAACGTAACTAAAGGTGCGGGACTCGAACCCGCGACCTCTCGGGTTCCGTCAGAGCGCTCTTACCAACTGAGCCAACCGTTTGGGTGGTGGATGGATCGTAAATCGTGTTATCTTGTTCAACTCTCAGGTTGTCTACAGGATCTTCTTTACAGTTCGGAACCCGAGAAGCGCCGATTCCAGTCCCGCATCGTTCATAAATTTTGATTACAAATTAAATGTGTCAAGACTTTCAACACCGTCACCGCAGTTGTATGATAAACATGATCCATGCAATTATAAATCAATTAAATCGAAACATCGACTTTAAGTCTTAGATAATTTAAACGTCTAGATAGAGGCTCTTACTTCTAGACAATCGATGAAAACAGGCCAGGTTCATTACTTTAGTGTGTGTGACAAGCTACGTCTTACACTCTCGATTTGTATGTCACTTTGTGTTAGTGTGCGTGCATTGCTCAAAATAGAGGTTAACTAACAACCTCAAGTTATTTCGACGTTTTCACAGCTTTATATCGTAAGTCCCGTAATAATAACATTATCCTACGAGTACATTCACTATAATAAAAATCATACTAACTCTGGTTGTTAAGTCGTTTGGAAAGGAAGTAGATATTTTGAAATATTGTCTGGTCTTCCTCAAGCCTTGGAGAAAGGCGCTCGCGCTCATCTGGGTCCTCTCCTCATGCGACGCTCTCATCTGATACTCATCTAGACTCTTTAGTAATTTATAGTATCTCTCTTCTAGTCTACTTGCCAGGCTTCGCAGCTGGACAAAGCCTTCAGGTGTTAGCTCAGAGGGCGTAAGATCTAATGCGTTTTTCCATTCCCACTTGTAGAGATTTTCTATATCCTAACGAGATTTAAAATTAAGGAAACGTTAAAAAATTTAAATTTATTATAGTCTCTGTCTATATTTTAATTCGTTTACGTGGCAATCATTAAATCGGTATTTGTTTTCATTGGTCTGTGGACTTGCATCCCGTCCCATTAAAATAAATTAAAGAAAATTATTCTCGTTTACACACATTTTGAATTTTCTGTGTAAAAATTTATAATTAAAAGTTAAGTCAAAACGGGCCAGCCGCATTGGAGATTAGCCGGAACATTTCTAAATTGATAAACAGACAATCCAATTTTGTCATATTATAACACAGTATTTATATTTATACACAAATGAACAACAGTTATATATTCGCTTCAATCTTGTTGTGGGTATTGCAACAGATACTCCCATGGGAGTGCAGTTTCTGCCTCTTTCACCCCCTGAGAGGGTCGCCTCCGATGAAGGCTTAGCGAGCACTTGTCCAAAACCAACATCAGGTGGTGTTTAGTGGGTATGCACGTAGCTTCGTGTGGGTCCCACATAACCATCGCAACTGGCTGTTATCCCGGAGGGTAATCACGTTTCCTACGTCTAGGCATAGAAGATGGGTTTACCTAGTGGTGGCCTAGGCACAAAATAAAAAAATTCAAGTCTATGCACGTTTCAACTTTAAATTGCGATACTTTGTAGTCTTAGAAGTTAAAAAAAACACGGGTTGCACTCCGCGAGTGCCGGCAGAAGGGAAAACTTATTATAACATCAACAATAACCTTGTGCATTTTTTAATATTTTGTAATGGTTAGGGAATAATTTCGCACGAATTCGTTTAATTCCATGCAATTGCGTGGTTCAATACAATATTAATTTATTGCTATCGTACACAAAAATGACAATTATTACATAAAAAAATTAACACTTTAGAACTATTTCAATTATTTTACATTTAAAAGTTTATTTATCTCTTAGAAGAATCAACTTTCATCCACAATAAACTGTCAAAAAATATTTCACGGCTGAGATTCGATCCCTCAATCTCGCGATGTTTCGGCTTCGCAATCACAATGATTCAACCACTGGTGACTATTGAAATACCCGATCTATAATTAGTTAAAAGTATAAATCTTTCATCCATAATTTCAACGACTGTCTTGCGAATTTTCAATCAGGCCACGTGTCCTGATGCGAGTTTATCATTTTATACCCATCCCAAGAAAAGTGCTCAACGCCGCCAAAGAAGTTTTACTTCAATATAATCGATGGATAGTGTATTTTTTGTGGTGTAGGTAATACTGGGTGGATTAGAGAATCTACCATTCGGTGCACCAGCATTTCAGGCATGGTTCTTCGTAAGTATTTAACCATACATTTTAAGATGTTATAAGAACTGTACCTGTGCACATAACTCCCCTCTACCTTCCATGTGCGCGTTTAATATCTGCTTCTTGACTCTAATAACCTGTCTCATTTGATGAATCTCTTTTTCCTCGGGGTGTCTGGTACCATGCCTTGTCATCATCCAAACGGAAATGGGTTCGCAATCTAAATAAATTGAATTAATATTATTGGTAAATCATATGGATCTTTCAGGGTTACTTACAAGTCTATAATATAGGTAAGAAAAGTCTTTGGGAAAATATAAGTTTTACAACAGCGTCCTAGAAAATGTGGAAAACACATATGTTGCGATATTTTTGTTATTTTAGCATAAATGACATTATTTCTAATTGCAATCACAATCTGGGAATCAAAAGACCGTCCCCGGGCTCTTTAATAATTTTCTTTTATTGTAGTGTAATAAATTTAGGTGTGCGCAGATTCTTACGCCCGTTCTACTAATATTTGAGGAATATCTTTTCAAAGGAGTGGTGGTGTTTGGTAATCAATAAGTAATTTAAGATAGCTATTTTAATCAAAAATATTACAGTTTGAGGTTATAAAATGAAAATGACCTTTATTTGTGGTGAACACACGCAAAAACTTATGAATGTATCGGGATCGATCGATCAATCAAATTTTTTTTTGTTATGAAAATAAGGGATGAAACGAGCAGGACGTTCAGCTGATGGTAATTAATACGCCCTGCCCATTGCAATGCCGCTCAGGATTCTTGAAAAACCCCAAATATTCTGAGCGGCACTACAAATTCGCTCGTCTCCTTGAGACATAAGATGTTAAGTCTCATTTGCCCAGTAATTTCATTAGCTACGGCGCCATTCAGACCGAAATACAGTAATTACACACTGCTTCACGGCAAAAATAGGCGCCGTTGTGGTACCCATAATCTAACCAAACCGGCATCCTGTGCAAAGGAGCCTCCCACTGGTATGGTTATAGGCTATTTTTGGACTGCATCGTCTTTTCATCGGTCACACCAAATAATACTTTTTGCTTACAAATGTTGAGCAGTCCAACCAATAACTCATTGAGTTAAATACTCAGATTCGATCTTCTAAATTCACCGAGATACTGTAAGGAAAAAGAATATTGCATGGAGTGAAGATCCCCACTAGGACTCTTTCCCATATCTTCTAGGATGATAACCTGAAGCTTGGCACTTATCATCGAAACTGTGCGCCAAGAGTCTGTAGCGCGCCATACCTAAGAATTCGTTATTATGCTTAAAATTAAATTAAATATGTATTCACAGGCCAGAGGCCAATTGCGCAGAGGCGACGAAAGTTTGGAAAAAGTAATTGTGGTTGGAACACCGTAAGCAAAAGATCGTGCGGTCGTTCTTCAACAAGATAGACCGAGCAAATTAAAGACTCGTCATTCAAATTCTCCACTGTTGATAGAGACGCGCTGGATTTAAGCTGGTGATGGCAGATAATCCGCTCCAGATGCAACCCAAATACTGACGATGATCTTAAGACTTGATGAGCTAACCCTAGAGAAAGAATAACAGGCCATTTTTTACTCAACGTCTACTATGCCCCGTTTGTTTTAGCCCAGTGCGAGTTAGTTAACTTTCAATAACGTCGTTTTACTTCACCGTCAGAGCGTCGAACAAACGTATACAGTTTATGAATTCGGAAAATCAAAAACACGTTAGTACGTGGCGGGTGGTGATCGAACCGGTACCTCTCGGATGAGAGGCGACAGCAGTAGCCTTTACGCTACCGACGCTCTGAGAGTGGGATTTAATACATATCTGCTCTCATAAATTCCTTTGATCGTGTAAGGCGCTTCTCTCAAAATTTCCATCAATTGGGTTTCCCGAGAGTTTATGCAAGTGGAGCCTATCATGGGGAGTGGTGCGAAGAGCTGTTTAAACTGATTCTTCACACGACATCCCGCAAATTAGGGGATATCATCCCCACGATCTGGATGTCTGGCGTCCTTCAAAAATGTAGTTTTCAAGGAACTCTCTTCCATGTACAACCAAGCTGTGGAATAAGCTTCCTTGTGCGGTGTTTCCAGGATCATAAATGGGTTACTTCAAAATAGAGCCCTGTTGCCCTGTGCTGCCCCGGGGCATAAAAAGAATAGGGTAGTCCCAGGTCCAAGGGTGTCGTAAGAGGCGACTACGGGCTTTTTAAAAGTGGGAGAGTCACGCTGCTGTCTTATGACGTCAGCACAATCGGGCCAGACTCGTCCGGGTTACTTACCACACTCGCACAGAATACCGGCGTGAAGTAGCGGCCTAGTGCCGCTATGTTTCGCATATGTTCGTTTCG
>CATIXQ010000011.1:14682592-14780659 GCA_949711755.1 Leptidea juvernica
AAATATGAGAGCGGTCCTAAAAAAGAAATTACCCCAGGAGGGTACCGGCTCTTGTAGAGCCGGAGAATCCCTCCCCGAGCATTCGCGCTCGGGCTGCCCCTCGTATTCTGGGGAGGGCACAGTACCGCGTATGTCACAGGACAAACAGGGCAGCAACACCACGGCACCCCGCTCCACGCTTAATGTGGACTTTTGTATCATCCGGGGAATTCACTCCAACTTAAACGCCGTCCACCACCACCTTGAGACGGCGCAGGCGGCCTTGTGTTTCTTTACGGAGACGCAGATATCTCGACCTAGCAAAACGTCATATTTAACGTACCCCGGGTACAAAATTGAGCATAATTTCATGCCTCATGCCGGGGTATGTGTGTACGTTAGGGAGGATATCTGCTGTCGCCGTCTCGGCAATTTTGAGGGTAGGGGCCTGTCTACTCTCTGGCTCCGCGTAGATTTAGAGGACCGCGTCCGCATCTATGCGTTTGTCTACAGGTCCCATAGTGGTAACGCAGAAACGGATCACCTCATGGGCTGCGTTCAAGCGGCATTTGATGACGTGCTTGCTCAGATCCCCTCCGCTGAAATCGTAGTCTTGGGTGATTTCAACGGGCACAATGCCGAATGGCTTGGATCACGTACCACAGACTACGCAGGGCGATCTGTGCATAATTTTGCATTGGCGTATGGTCTGTCCCAATTGGTTGAGTCGCCGACGCGGCTCCCGGATGTGGATAGCCACATGCCGTCCTTATTAGATCTTCTGCTGACTACACATCCCGATGGTTACCAGGTCTCTGTCGACGCCCCTCTCGGAACGTCCGACCATTGCCTGGTCAAGAGTGTAGTGCCTATCCGACGCCAACGTCGCAGACCACCAGCGACCCGCCGCGTTTGGCACTACAAGTCAGCAGATTGGGATAGGATGCGTTCCTTTTTTGCATCCTACCCTTGGGGCAGGGTTTGTTTCCCTTCGGATGATCCTAGTGCCTGCGCCGTTGCAGTAGCCGATGTGATACTGCAGGGCATGGATATTTTTATACCAAGCTCTGTAGTACCGATCGGTGGCAGATCACAGCCCTGGTTCGATGCGTCAGTTAAAGCAGCATCTGATTGCAAAAAACAGGCGTATCGAACTTGGGTTGCGGCGCTGGGCTCAAAGGATCCGAACTGCAAAGTTCTGAAGAGGAAATATAACCGTGCCTCCAGATTTTTTAAGCGGCAAATCGCCCGTGCGAAATCGAAGCACGTCGTCAAAATTGGCGAGCAGCTTTCCAGTTACCCAACCGGAGCACGCAAGTTCTGGTCGTTGTCGAAAGCTGCTCTTGGTAACTTCAACCAGCCGTCCATGCCGCCGCTGCATATGAGGAATGACACCCTGGCCCATGCGGCAAAAGAGAAAGCCGATCTCCTGTGCACTCTTTTTGCCTCCAACTCGACTCTTGACGACAACGGAAAAACACCGCCGACCATCCCTTCGTCCGGTGTCAGAGCTCCATGCCTGAAGTACAGTTCCGACGGAAAACTGTTAGGCGAGCTCTGTTTTCGTTGGACGTCAGGAAGTCGAGCGGGCCGGATGGCATTTCCCCAATCGTGCTTAGAATGTGTGCCCCTGAGTTGACGCCGGTGCTAACGCGTTTAGTCCGGCACTCTTATTCAAAAGGCGTAGTCCCTGATTCATGGAAGTCAGCCCTTGTCCATCCGATCCCAAAAAAAGGAGACAGTTCGGATCCGGCAAACTACAGGCCTATTGCTATTACCTCATTATAATTAACCGCCAGCTCTTGGTATACCTTGAGGGTCACCAGTTGATCAACGACCGGCAGTACGGCTTTCGCCATGGTCGGTCGACTGGCGATCTTCTGGTATACCTAACACATAGATGGGCGGCGGCTATTGAAAGCAAAGGGGAAGGCCTGGCAGTTGGTCTGGATATAGCGAAGGCTTTTGATCGTGTATGGCACAAGGCGCTCCTCGCAAAACTTCCATCATTTGGGCTTCCCGAGAGTTTATGCAAGTGGACCTCCAGCTTCCTCACTGGGCGCAGCATACAGGTCGTTATCGACGGTTATTGCTCGAATCCCAAGCCCGTGAACGCTGGAGTGCCCCAAGGCTGTGTGCTATCTCCCACGCTGTTTCTTCTTCATATCAATGATATGTTGGACACCGCCAACATGCATTGCTATGCAGACGACAGCACTGGTGATGCCGTATACACGGGCCATGCAGGTCTCTCTCGGGAAAACGTCGACCAGTGCCGGGAGAAACTTGTGTCTTCTATCGAGTCCTCTCTCGAGAAGGTCGCGGAATGGGGTAAGTTGAACCTTGTCCAATTTAACGCCCAGAAGACTCAAGTTTGCGCGTTTTCCACTAAAAAAACCCCATTTGCCGTATCACCGCTCTTCGAGAACACTTCCCTTAAAGCCTCGCCTAGTTTCTCGTCCAGTTTCGAACGCGTGCGCTCTGCGATTGGACGTGCGTAAACGGTGCGTTAATTATATCTACTCGTGTGAACTCGTGAGCTGCTTACGAAGCAATTAAAAATGGTGCAGTGTAACAAGTGCAAACTATTCGTATCTTTAAACAAAGACGAAATAGTGAAATGTAAAGGTGCTCAATGTGATATGGTGTACCACAAAAAATGTGTTCGTAGTAAGAGCTTCTTGCAGACGGGAATTTGTAGTGACTGCAAGGGAAAGCTGGAAGGAACAGAGACAGAAACAAGCCTTAATGAAGCCTCACCGGACATGCTGCTAAAAGAATTAAATAAAAAATTAGAAATCATATATAAGATGGAAAAGAAGTTAGAAGATATAAGCGAAGCAGTTGACTTTTATGCTGAGCAGTACCAGGAAATGGTTAAATTCAAGGCAGAATCTGAAAAGAAAATAAAGTCATTGGAGCAGAGAAACGTCTATTTAGATAAATGCAATAAGGCATTAGAGGAGAGAGTATTGGATATGGAACAGGGTGTAAAAGCGAGTAACGTAGAAATTGTTGGATTGGAAAAGCAAGAGAATGAGATCACAACTGAGGCAGTTAAAAGAATTGCCCAGAAATTAAAGCTGGACCCCAACAACATTGAAGATGCTTTTAGGGTCGGACGGGAAAAACCTAATGATAAGAAACCGCAACCAATTATAGTAAAATTAAAAACTAAATCTGCACGAGACCAATGGATCAACTCAAGGAAAACAGTAATAACCAACAAGGAGATATATAAAAACAGCAACAGTGACAAGCCCATCTACATTAATGAGGACTTGCCACGTTTCAAACGACAGCTATTATGGACAGCAAAAACACAGTTGAGAGGGATTTGTAAGTACATCTGGATCCAAAACTCCAATATATTAGCCCGTAAAGAAGATGAGAAAAAAATTTATAACATTAAAAACGAAAAAGACATCGAAAAAATAGTAGTATGAATCACAATATGCAACTAAGGCACCGTACACACGCAATAATTTTATAATATATAAAATTCAACGATCCTATAGATTTCCTACCAGATAATATAGAATACACGAGATATAACAACATCGAGTCCTGGCATAAAAACAAGGGTAATTGTAAAAAAACCCTACAAATAATACACCTAAATATAAGATCAATACGAAAACATTTCAATGAGCTGTTAGTGATGCTTGAAAAAATTAAGTATCAAGTAGATGTATTAATATTATCAGAAATAAATATTAAAGAAGATGAAGTATCCATATTTAAAATGAAGGGATTCACGCCCTATGCCAGAACAAGACAAATAAGTAAAGGTGGGGGAATATTGTTGTATGTAAAAGATAAATTTAACTTTATTGTGAAAGACGTTAATACCATGGCTGCGGAAACAATCTACGGAACGCTCAATATAAAAAATACCTTTATACATATTATTGCGTTGTACAGGCCGCCTAATAAGAATAAGCTGCACTTCTTAGAGCAAATGAACGTTTTACTGAAAAGAATTCCCAAAAATGCAGACATATGTATAATAGGAGATGTGAACATAGATATAACAGAAGCCAAATTAAATACAACTGTAATGAGTTACAAAAATATCATGTGTGAACACGGCCTACAAAGTGCTATACCTACCGAAGAGGTGACTCGCGAAGCGATTGTGGACGGGCGAATCAACCAGTCATGCATTGATCACGCTTGGATACGAACGGGTCAGCGGCGGAGGTACCAGAATACACCGGCCATATTATCGTTTTTAATTGAGTGCGGTATCTCGGATCACCATATGATAGGTGTCTCTGTTAACCTAGATTGTGAGTTAAACGAGTGCAACAAGGACAGGTACTGTAAAAAGTCTGTGTTATGTGATACACTAGTTCACGAAAAATTAGATAGTTATGATTGGAATTCTTTTTTAGATATTCAATGCCCATTGTTATTGTATAGTAAATTATATAATGTTTTCGAAAGTATCTATAGGCAAAGTACAATACAAAAAAATGTCAAAAATATTAGAATAACTCAACCATGGGTTGATAAAAAATTATATGACTTAATTAATAGGCGTGATAAATTGTTTAGATCATGGAAATCTTCACCGCATAATATAAATAAACGTTTAGAATATACAAAGTTTAGAAATAAAGTTAACAAACTAATAAATACAGCAAAAAATAAATATAGAAGGCAAGAAATAAAAATTTGTATGGGTGATTATAGAAGAGCATGGGTTACTGTTAATAGCTGGTTAGGTAGGATAAAGCCAAGTGTAGATAGTGTAATTAAGAAATACTTAGGACAAATAAATAATAATATGTATAGTATATGTAATAATTTCTCAAAAACATTCACTCAAGAAATAATTCAAATTAAGCACAACTGTTCAGTTAAATTCTTAGAAAGAAAAACTTACGTTAATCAATCTAACGTTTGCTTTAGATTCAAAAAAATACATCATACGGAGGTAAAAAAAATTATTATGAATCTAAGCAGCGACAAAGCCCGGCTATGATAGAATAAGGGTTCAAGACGTTAAGTTTATAGCAAACCGGTTGGCATCGATTTTAGCTCACTTTGTGAATTTGTGTGCTCGACAGGGTGTATATCCAAAAGAGCTAAAAAAAGCAATTATACGCCCGATACATAAAGGTGGTAGCCACATTGAATACACCAATTATAGGCCAATCGCAATACTATCGGTAATAAATAAAATAGTCGAAAAATTAGTAGTAGGACAAGTATCACGGTTCTTGGAGAAACATAATATATTGAGTAATGCGCAGCACGGGTTCAGGAAAGGACGAAGCACTGTAACAGCCCTCACTGAGTTCTCAGATGAAATTACTTTAAATCTTAACAGCGGGAAACAAATTTTGGCACTCTTTATTGATTATAAGAAGGCCTTTGACACCCTGGAAAAAGACGTCTTATTAATGGCAATGAAAGAGTGTGGCATTGAGGGCCCGACTAATAACTGGTTCCGTAATTACCTGTCAGAACGAACGATACGCACATGTATTGACGGGACTGTGGGTGACGAGTGTCAGGTAACCTTAGGAGTACCGACTGGCTCGATATATGGACCAGTGGGATATTTAATGCTTGTTAATAGTGCAGTTAATGTGATTAAGACATGTCGAGTATTTATGTATGTAGATGATATGTGCTTGCTATACGCGTCTAACGACGTGGAAGAGGCGCGTGATAATATCCTAATAGATTTTGAAAGCCTAACTAAATGGGCACACGATAATGGCATTATTATTAATATGGACAAAACAAAATGCATGCATATTTACTCGCCATATAACAGACGCGCTAAGACAGTCCAATACAAGGATATAGGTATAGTGGGGCATAGCTACGACTGCCTACACAGAGATAAATATGCGTGCGCATGTAGCTATATTCAATATGTAGAAAATTATAAGTATTTGGGATTGCATATCGATTGTAACTTCAATTTCAAAACACATGTGACAGCGGTATGCAATAAACTACGATCAGTTCTAGGGCAGTTCTATCATCTCGAGCCCGTGCTGAACAAACATACAAAACTGGTAGTATATTATGCACTAGCTGATTCAGTCTTAAGCTATGGTCTAAATATTTACGGTAAAACGTTTAAGACTTACTTAAACGAGATTGAAAAAATTCAAATTAGACTATTAAAACTAATAATTGGAAGCAAGGAAAAGGAAAAATAAGGAAAAAATTATGACAATATATTTAAAGACTTAAAAATACTGCCAGTAACTAACAAAGTAAACTATTTAATAACAAAAGAAAATTATTACTCAAATAGATTTAAAAACCCTGTTAATCTGAGGGAAAATTTGAGATATTTATATAATACCAAAAATATGTAACTACTATGGGGAAAGATTAAGGGAATATGTTGTGCCAAAAATTTTTAATAGTATAGAATGGTTAAGAGAGGATAAAAAAGACTGTAGAGTAGTACTTAAGAAAAAATTAAAAGAGCACTTTCTTAAAGTCTCCACATAAGCCTTAATATTTAAAGTAGTATAGTTTAGTTATATGTATACAGGTAAGATTTTAAAATGTTTTTAAGATTATTATGAATTGATAACTAAGTAATGATATGTGTGTAATGTTATGTGTGTATTAGTAATAGTGTATAATATAACGAACAATTTAGGTATAATTTATTATTATAGATGCACAACAGTATAATATTGTCTAAGAGCGTAAACTCGCCAACAAACTGTTGCAACAGTTTGGCGAGATGTAAAATTTAAGTACCAACTGTGCATATATTTATGATTAAATAAATTAAAAAAAAAAAAAAAAGTATCGGAATACTGGGTCTCGAAATCTCGAGCAATTGCCAATTCCGTGGCCATCTGGAGGGCAAAGCCAAACTGGCTTCAATGAAACTGGGCGTCATAAGTAGAGCACGGCAATACTTCAAGCCGGCTCACATTCTAGCGCTCTACAAAGCGCAGGTCCGGCCTCACATGGAGTATTGCTGTCATCTCTGGTCTGGCGCACCCCAGTATCAGCTCGATCCATTTGACCGCGTGCAACGCAGAGCAGCTCGAATTGTCGGGGACCCAGTACTCTGTGAACGGCTGGATCACTTGGCGTTGCGTAGAGACGTCGCTTCATTGTGTGTCTTCTACCGCATTTATCACGGGGAGTGTTCCGAAGAGCTGTTCAACCTGATTGACCTGGTGAAATTTCACCTTCGCACGACACGCCACAAGTTACGATATCATCCCCACCATCTGGATGTGTGGCGGTCCTCCACAGTGCGGTTTTCAAGGAGCTTTCTTCCTCGTACCACGAAGCTGTGGAATGAGCTTCCTTGTGCGGTGTTTCCGGGACGATACGACATGGGTACCTTCAAGAAAAACGCGTACACCTTCCTTAAAGGCCGGCAACGCTCTTGTGATTCCTCTCGTGTTGCAGGAGAGTGTGGGCGGCGGTGATCACTTAACACCAGGTGACCCGTACGCTCGTTTGTCCTCCTATTCCATAAAAAAAAAGAGCGTATACCTTTGTAAAAGGCCGGCAACACTTCTGTGATTCTGGTGTTGCAAGAGAATGTAGTTGACGGTGATCACTTAACATCAAGTGACCCCCACGCTCTTCCATAAAAAAACTTCTTATATATAACGTCAAATTCACACGTCTTTTTTATTAAATTTTCTTCACAAGTCTTTCACTCGAGAACGTGAATTAGTTGCCCCGTTGAAATTCATTGCTTTAAAGTCACTCCAACAACATACACACACGTCTGGGTGATGTATTTATTTTGTTTGTACTTACTTCGTAAGGGCTGTGTATCTCGGATGTCACCCCGGATTGTATCGTACGGAGTCTTCGTACCGAATAATGTATACGAACACATGTCGTTCCAATAGCAACTACCATACGATCCTACGATTAATATACTTAATATGAACGTCCACATATCACTCCTGCGTGACAACTGATAGCCTAACGTGTCGATTGCAAGTGTTAACAAGCGCTACACCACTAATACGTAATGTTACACATTAATAGTCCTTTTGTTTTGCAATTTTCTCAATTTGTTCTATGTATTGTTACATTTTATGATTTAATAATAATAATAATATTGACACACTTTTACACAAATTATCTTGCCCCAAATTAGGCATAGCCTGTACTATGGGTACAAGACAACGATATATTTAATACAATATACTTACTTAAACATACATAAATACATATAAACATCCATATTCCTCATATAAATGCTTGCACCTACCGTTAGTATAGGGAGTAGTTTGACAAGCCAACGGATTGCAGGTTCTATTTAAATATAGGCAAATGGGGGAGATCCAGAAATATATATAGAAAAGGAAAGCGAATATATTGTTACTGTAACTGATTTTGATTGGCAAGTCGTTAACAGTCAGCCACATCTAGCTTTAGCTCCTTGGCACTGACAAATCAAAATTGGTCACGCATTATGACGCTGTCAGGTTGTCTTTACGATAGTATATTCTAAGGCTATTATCAGCAACTCGACGTCTACCGGATGCCTATTTTGCGTGGGTGGTGGGCGGCTAATCTTCTATCAAACTTATGAAGTCACCATTTACCAGAAGGAGGCTCCTATACACAGGAATTATGGGTACCACAACGGCGCCTATTTCTGCTGTGAAGTAGTGATGTGTTAATATTACTGTGTTTCGTCTGAAGGACGCCGTAGCTAGTGAATTTACTGGGCAAATGAGACTTGACATCTTATGTGACTTGACATCTTATTTTTCAATAATCTTGAGCGGCAGTGCATTGTAATAGGCAGGGCGTATCAATAACCATCAGCTGAGCGTCCTGCTCGTCATGTAAGAGTGGTTGATAAGACGAGGTGATAGGAGACAAAAGCAAATATCTGTAAGATTCTAAGTTACTTAAATAAGATTTTATGTTACTAAACATGGAAACCATTATACTGGCGTAGAGACAACCTGACAGTCCAAAATTGCGTGATCAATGTTAATTTGTCAGTGTGTGCCTTAAATAGTAGGTAAGTATTTCTTTTTTATATCGAAGATGATGACAAACGAGCGTATGACCCCACCTGATGATTATCAGTGGTCAGTGCCGCTCACATTCTCTTGCAACATCAGAGGAATCACAGGAGGGTTACCGGCTTTTAGGGAAGGTGAACGCAATCTTTTTGAAGGTAACCATGTCGTATCGTCCGGAAACACCGCACAAGGAAGCCCATTCGACAGCTTGGTTGCAGGTGAAAGTTGAAAAGCCAGAATAGTATTCGAAATACTAAGGAGCTAATTTCAAGCGTGTCTGGTTGTCAATCAAAATGGGTTACTGTAACTTGTTTTTTTTGTTAATGAAAATAAGAGACGAGAGATTATGGTAATTGATAGACAATGCCCATTACAATGCAGTGAAAAACCCCAAATATTCTGAGCGGCACTACAACTGTGCTCGTTAAGTCTCATTTGCCCAGTAATTTCACTAGGTACGGCGCCCTTCAGACCGAAACATAGTAATGCTTACTCATTACTGCTTCACGGCAGAAATAGGCGCAGTTGTACCCATAATCTAGCCGGCATCCTGTGCAAAGGAGCCTCCCACTGGTGAAACTATAGACTGTACCTATAGAGTCACTTTCCTTTTCTGTCTTGCTGTATCTCTCCATCTCTCCATCCATCTCCGTTAGAGATGTTCTTCTCTTATGTACGCTTTGTACATCTTATAAGTATATTGGAGGAAAATGAAAAAACCAAATAAATTGTATGACAACGATATCGCTTTATTGAATGTCAATAGACGGACGGTCGGTGCGGCGGCGGTCCGGTAGAAGGTTGTGTGGTGTGTCTCTAAGATGCCGCGGGAACCACCGCACCTCCCGCCCGTCTGTACGATACAATATATACTCCACGGTAATAAATAATTATAAATAAATATCAACAAATTACAAAATAATGTTTTGTAAGGACAACTTTACTAATATTCGTGTAAATTTACAAATTTTAGCCTTACAGTTGATCGTTCACGCGATTTTTACACAGCTGTTATAATAAATATTGGTTTAACGAAATAATTTACAGTCCATTATTTTTTTAAGTGGAACGTTTAGAAATCGTTTTCGGGCCCTAGGTCGAACCTTGGTGGGAAGGTGCCGAAGCCATCAAATGCTGGGCGCGAACGTGGGGGCTGAAAAAGAAAATTATATATGAGTAACAGAAAACAGGTTCTATATGATATATAACGTGCAGGGAGCATGCTAGGATTAAAAAAAAATTGAGTAACTAGGTCTTAATACTCCATACATTCTTGGCATTTAGTATTAGGGACAAGTACCACAAGATGGACCGATAATCTGGTCAAGATAGCCAGAATAGGTTGGATTAGAGAAACGCAGGGTGGATCGTCGTAGAGATCTTTGGGGGAGGCCTTTGTCCATCAGTGGACGTCTTCCGGCTTAAATAATGATGACTCCATGCACTGGATTCGTTTATTAAATATAACGTGCGTTTAGAGTTACGTGAATAGAAAATTCTAGTCGTCTATAGGTATGTATCATCTTTCATTGAAAAGTCTGAATGAGCACTGTACTTGGTGCTGTTCTTGAGACGTGAAGTCAGGGCAAAACCACTTACATTGACTGCTGTGGTGATCTAGGGACGCCCTTTAATGGACGCCTGGCCAAATAAAATAAAGTATGCTTAATGAACTTCAATTTATTGTGTCTACTGTGGTAAATAGGTAATCTAGCTTAGAAATGGAGAAATAACCATAGCATCGCACACCTTAAATATCATTCACGTCATGTTCATGGGTAGCGTTCCCCCACAGTACAGTTTTCAAGAAACTTTCTTGCACATACAACCATAGTATACAATAAGCTCTCTTGCGATGTGTTTCTAGGTCTATACGATATGAGAACCTTCAAAAAAGGTCTGGTGTTGGAAGAGAGTATGAGCGGTAGTGATAACTTAACCAGGTGACCCGTATGCTCGTTTGTCCTCTTAATCAACAAAATTACTTTTCCGTATTAATAATAACTATAAAATCATTTATTTCAGGCATACTACCTTACATCATAATTGATACAAATGTGGGTATAAATTTATTGCAGATCTCGTATGAGAATCACTTAAAATATTTATTGTCTTCGTGATCTTCGTATTAATGGATATGTACTTGTTGGCAGTTAGAGATAAGCTTAAACCAGACCTAACTGGTAAAAGGCTAAATTTGTCGTTGTTCAAACTAAAGAATAAAACTGCATAAATAAAGGATAGGAAAATCAATAATCAACTTACCGCCGGGCTGACTCCTCTTGCAGCAGATCCAGCACGTCCTTTGCCGCGGAATTTGCTGATGGCTTGCTCGGCTAGGTCGGCTCTCTCCTCGGCTTCCTCCAACTCTTGTTGTGCCTTGCGGAACTTGGCCAAGTTGAGGGCAGCGATTTCCTCTGCTTCCTCAATCTGCCTCTTGTAGGTCTTGATCTTCTGTTGAAGTTTGTCAACAAGGTCTTGCATGCGTTCATGGTTCTTGCGGTCCTCCTCAGCCTGGAAGGTCAATTCCTTGATACGTCTCTCAGACTTTCTAAGGTTCTTTTGTGCGTCAGCGTGCCTCCTTTGTTCACCGTCCAATTCATTCTCGAGTTCTCGTACTCTCTGTTCGAGCTTCTGAATGGCCTTCTTTCCTCCCTTAAGTGCGTTAGCCTCAGCTTCATCAAGCCTGACTTGCAGTTCCTTGATCTGTTGTTCAAGGGCCTTGCGGAGTTTCTCCTGTGTTTGAGCGTGTTCTTGTTCAGCACGAAGTTCGTCGGCGAGCCTGGCAGCGTCAACCATTGCCTTCTTTGCCTTCTCTTCGGAGTTCTTAGCCTCGTTTAGGAGCTCATCAAGATCGGAGTGGAGAGTCTGTAACTCAGATTCAAGTTTCCTCTTAGCAGCAGATAATGAGGCGCTTTGAGCAGACAATTCATTGAGTTGTTCGTGAGCGTCACCAAGTTCTTGTTCAGCTTGGCGGCGAGCACGGTCAGCTTGTTCCAGAAGGGTACGAGATTCTTCGAGTTCGTTCTGGAGGGCATTAGCACGACGCTCTGAGATACCAAGCTGTTCACGGGCATCATCACGGGCACGCTGTTCTTCTTCAAGAGCAGCTTGGAGTTCCTTGATTTGTTGTTGGTAGCGTTTGATATTCTTTTGTGCTTCAGCGTTAGCCTTGTTAGCGTGGTCAAGAGCAATTTCAAGTTCATTGATATCAGCCTCCAGCTTCTTCTTCATGCGAAGAGCCTCAGCCTTACCCTTTGCTTCGGCTTCAAGGGAAGCTTGCATGGAGTCAAGGGCACGCTGGTGGTTTTTGCGGGTGTTTTCGAATTCTTCTTCCTTCTCTTGGATTCTCCTGTCGATTTCTTGTCTGACTTGAGAAAGTTCAAGTTGAGCACGTAGGACCTTGTTTTCTTCCTGTTCAAGAGCAGCTTCAGCTTCTTCAAGAGCAGCCTGGAGCTCATCTTTCTCGGCTTCAAGGCGCTTCCTGGCCTTCTCAATTTCATGGATGTTGCGGCCACCTTCACCAATCTGGTCAAGCAAGTCCTTAACTTCATCAGCGAGGTTCTTGTTCTCACGGCGGACAGCTTCAAGTTGTTCTTGGCCTTCTTCGTAGGCACCCTTAAGGCGGAACAGTTCGGTAGAGTAGTTGCGGCATTCCTTCTGGCTAGCATCGAGTTCAGCTGCAAGATCGTCAACCTTGAGCTTCCATTCACCAATGATCTTGTCGAATGCCTTCTGTTTCTTCTCTGCAGCGTTGGCAATAGCAGTAGCTCTGTCAACCTCGAGTTGCAAGTCTTCGACTTCGGTAGCAAGGCGCTGCTTTGTCTTTTCAAGAGCAACAACCTTCTGGTTGAGTGATTCAATTGTTTCCTCTGCTTCGGCGAGGCGGGCCTGGAGCTTGCGCTTGGCTTCCTCGAGTTCCTCTGAGCGAGCAACACCTTCGGACTCGTATTTGGACCTCCATAATTGAGCTTCGCTGTTGGCCTTTGAAAGTTGGCGCTGAAGATCAGCCTTGCCTTCGGCCTCCTCTTCCACTTGTTCGCGGATGTTGTCCAAGTCGTGTTCCAAGTTGCGGAACTTGCCAAGAAGAGTAGCGCGTTCCTAAAGAAAAAATTATTATTTTCATAACATAACAAGTATTGAAATTGTTATTATATAGCCATTGTTATGGTTTTTGTATTCACTATATAACCAAAACCTACCCTTGATTCTTCGTCGGCAAGCCTCTTGGTGTCCTCCAACTGAGTGGTGAGGGACACCTTGATCTTGGATAGCTGTGACACTTGAGACTCAGCCTCCTCCAGCTGGCGGAGCAGGTCGGAGTTTTCAATAGAGAGCTTCTTCTTGGCAGCGTCCAGGTCATTAAGGGTACGGTTGGCCTCGTCAGCCTTGCCTTGCACCTCGTTGAGTTGGTGTTGCAGTTGCTTGACGATCTTTTCTTGGGCAGCCTGTTTAAACAATTCAGTTAAAATTGCTCCGCTTTGTTCATATTATTAAAAACTATTGACTTCTTTTTCATTTTTAATGAATTGGTTGAAGTTAAGACTCGATAAAATAACTAGTATAAAATGAAATTCTAAAATAGGTGAGTCATTCACAGTAATACATTTTTGTTTATTAAATCTTAGTATGTTTAAATCCGTTCTGAGAAGTAGTACCTAATCATAATTTACACATGCAACTCATTAGTTATAATATTTAATTAGTTTCGGTAGTTTGAGAATTAGTTCACGCGATATAATTAGAATTAAGGTTATTGGGAATTACTGAAAACAAGCGGCTGTCATGCGCTTTTTATATTAGTGGTGATAATTTTTTTGAGTTAAGTATAATTTTATTAATGGTTATAACAGAAATGAAATGGTTTTGGTTGTATAAATCTTGTTGAGTTTTTCTTTATTCGAATTTCGTGAAAAGCTGCAAAGCGTCCTGCTATTGCTGATTCTAGCAAGTTTTTAATTTTTTTTTATACCTTTTCGTTGGACAAATGGTCGAGACCGGCACGAAGGTCATTGACTTCGCTAAAGTATTGAGAGCGCTCTTTCTCAGCCCTGGATAAATGGAATACAACATAGCAATTTAATATTAATATCCCTGTACAATGTGTTGGAAATACTAGGGAATCATGTAATAGTAGATATGTTCAGTGGAGACGTCATGTTTTGGGAGTTCGAAATGTGTCTGTAACAAAGTATCATGCAGGGTCACCCAGAGTGGTAGACATGCCTCTGCCTATTGGCGACATGTTACCTTTTCCCTTGCAACACTGTCAATTGCTGCGCGCGTGTTGTTAAGCTCGTTGTAGCATTGTGCGCGGTCATGTTCAGCCCTGGATTTGCAATTCGATTAATAAACGAATATAGTATATCTATACTGTTTAGTCCTAATGTTCCTTTTTAAAACAACACTTAACATATTTTGTTTGGAAGAGTCCGTAAGTCGATACCAAGGTTCTTGATCTAAAATTACTCGTGCCCACGTATTTTATATTACTATCGAATACAAATAGTAACATAAAATACTGCTTGAGAGGTCATAAGTCTTTTATTCATCCCGATTTGTTTCGATAATATTTTCTTTTTACTGATGAACAATACCCCAAGATTACTGTTATTTTTCAAAATATCACCATCAACTTAGTAATTGACATTATTCTAAATATTTTATCTAAATAGGTATATATATACTCACTTAGCCTTGAGCTTGTTGAGCTGGTCGAGCTGCTCACCCATCTCGGAGACGGCGTCGTTGTGCTTCTTGCGGAGGCTGGCAAGGGTAGCCTCATGCTGGATGTTGGCCTCTTCCAAGTCGCGGCGGAGTTTGCTCAACTCAGCTTCACGCTTCTTGTTCAGCTCAATCTGAGCGGATGTGGCACCACCGGCTTCTTCAAGACGCTCACCCAACTCCTCGAGCTCGCGAGCAAGGTCGGCACGTTGCTTTTCAGCCTTAGCGCGGGCCTGGCGTTCGGATTCGACTTCCTCTTCCAGTTCCTCGATGCGGGCCTGTAATTCCTTGATCTGTTTCTGGACCTTGCTGACCAAAGATTGTTCGTCTTCCAGTTTGGCAGTGAGAGATGAGATTTCCTTGTCCTTGCGTTGGATGGTCTGTTCGAGTTCCTTCTTGTTGCGTTCGAGGTCGGCGACGGCTTCCTGGGTAAGTTTGAGGTCACCCTCAACCTTCCTCCTTTGCTTTTCAACATCACCGCGGAGTTTCTTCTCACGCTCAAGAGAGTCTTCCAGCTCGTCGAGGGTCTGTTCGAGCTTTTGTTTGACCTTGTTAAGGTGGTTGACCTTGTCTTCGGCGGCCTGGAGTTCCTCTGAAGTCTTCTGGTTGCTCTCTCCTTGTAGTTTCTTCTCCTTGTTCAACTTGTTGATGAGTTCATCCTGGTGGGCGATCTCATCGTTCAAGTTGCGGATTTGGTGGTCCTTGGTGGCCTTGTCTTGTTCAGCCTTCTGGACTGAAAGCTCGAGGTCTTCAAGATCCTTCTTAAGTCCAGAGACTTCTTGTTCCAACTTCTTCTTGCCTTGGAAGAGTTGGTTGCGGGCATCTTCCTCTTGTGTGAGACGGTCTTGGGTATCCTTTAATCAAAATAAAATTAATTTCATTTGAGATTCTAAGCTTTGCGTCTGTTTCCTATCGATCACCGGATAACTACAGCAATAAGAGTTTTAGCTGCAATAAAACTGTATATATTGCAGACGTGCAATATAATTTTAAACTTCGCAGCCAATTCGTAAGATAAACAAGTTTATTTGGGGAACCGCAGCCAATATAACACGCAAGTGGCTGTGATGTGAATGTAAAGAAAATCGTATGTTAAAATGTTTAAGTTTAGAATAACGTGGAAAAAAAATTATTCTATTGATGATTAAACAGTGGCGTTTTAAAATTTTTAAATATATAATAAAAATATATAAAAAAGACCGTAAAAAATACTTGAACATACCCTGAGTTGGTTTTCGAGGTCAGCCTTTTGCGCTTGGAGCTTGTTAGCGCGCTCCTGTACTTCAGAGAGAGAACCCTTCTCTCCCTCGAGGTTAGCGAGCAGAGACTGCTTCTCTTCCAACAGCTTGGCGTTGAGTGCTTCAACTTCCTTACGGAGTTTCTCTTCCTTCTCGAATGCTTCCTGGGCCTTCTGTGCCTTCTCCTCAAGTTTCTGTAAAATCACTTCTGGTTTATCCATACCATCCCACACTGACAAATGATTCGCCGCCATATTTATATAATCACAGCATTAATATAGAAATATAAAAAAGGAATGCAACAATAACTATTTCGTTTCGTTCGTGAGTGAAGGAAGGGTGTAGCGCGCGCCGCCGACCGTTCCGCAACTGAGTGGCGCTGGAGAATTCCAGCGAGCGCAATTCCCGCCCCCGCGTGAGTAAGGAGCTAGCGCCTACTCGCTGGAGTGGGGCGGGTTCCAGAAATGGACGCGGCAGGTGCGGCGGTGTCGCGTAACCACCAGGTGGGCGCGGCTGATTCTATTTGTGGACCCCTGATTCACGCATCTCGACCGCAGAAATAATTACGGACCTATTAATCATACAGCATCAGGTGTGCGGAAGTACTCACCGCGATCTCATCCTCGATGCGAGTGACGTTGAGAAGGGGCTTGACCTTCTGCCACATCTTCCACCAGGGCCAGGTGCGGAGCTGCAGGTACTTGCGCAAGTTGCGTTGCACAACTTGGAGAGCGATCCTGTGACAAGTTTCATAATTATTAAAATATTCAAAGTACAGAAAAAATCAGTATTTCGAATTTGTTGCAAGCTAAGTTACCTCTGTTCTTGCAGCCTCTTGTATTCCTTGCGGGACAAGTAACCACGGATGTAGGCCTGGAGCCATGACACGATCTTAGACAACCTGTCGTCACGCAACTCTTCCATCTGACCCAAGACACCGGCACGGAAGAACACCTGTTCCAGCACAAGTATAATTAACATCCTAAAATTTAGAATGTGGCAAAAAATATGTACGTGCATACCAAATTTATAGAGTGACATTACAATTGTATAATTATTATTTAATTTACATGTGCTGAAGTAATAAAATATATTTTGTGATTCATTAAATCATGGATATAAAAATAGCAGATAAAGTCAAGCATACAATATAAATTATATATATTCATAATTATTCATGCACAAAATGGAAGCATTAGTGGGGTCTAGCTCTACCTTCGTCTTTCCGAGTCTATACGACTCCGAATCCAAGCCGGTATGTTCGAGAATTTTCTCAGAAGCTTTTTCCGGTGATATCGGTTCTTTGATCAGGTTCGGGCACAGAATTTTGTATCTGCGTTAAGTGAGCACACAAAATAAAATGACATGATACTTATGATAATATTATGGTTGTAAGGAAAATAAAACCGGGCCTAAGTAGCGTGGGCCCTAAGGGTGAGGGATCCTGCGAGGGTACTAATACACTACTTAACTAAATTTAAATTCAACTACAAACAAAAAAAGCATTGGGAAACACACCGATCCACCTGGTGTTTTAGATCGATCAAACTTGAGTTTGGTAAACGTCAACTTTAAGTGAACATGCCTTGGTGTGACCGAGACGGTATGACTCGACATCCAAACCGGTAGCGTCCAGGATTACTTGGGCGATTTTCCTGGGGTCTGTCTCTTTGTCCGCAGCTTGGGGGGCCAGGATCTTGTAGCTACATTATCAAACAATATCGACACACGGTAAAGGAAAGTCAAACGTGATTTTAATCTAAGCCAACGTCCCATACGAACGTTGGTAATGGTTGCTCAGTAAATAAAATAATCACGACCTGCTGCGTACGTGTATTCTATCTATGAGACCATTCCAATACTTAGTAGTGTCCTTCACTAACTCTATCTGTTAGAGTCTTATTAAGTCCTACCAGTCTCTGGATAAGGAGGAATTATTTAATATAAAATATTCGAGGAAATCCTTGCCTTTGTGTGACCGATACGGTACAGGTCAGGGTCGAGACCAATTGATTCGAAGCAAACTCTTGCCGCTTCTTTTGGCTCTTTTTGCTCAGCCATTAGAGCTGGTGCAAGGATCATGTAACTGTCATTAAATATAATATTAATATGTTATAATGTTATTAATATAGTATTTTAATTTTAGGTGTCCAGGTGCGACATGAATTCCAGAATGACACACTTTCAGAACACTTGTTCCATAGTTCATGACTTCCGATGACGTCAGTGAAGCTCAGCTGCTGTTTAATAATAACTGTCGCAGATCCATTGAATATTCCAGAATAGAAAAAATGTTGTTTAGACTAGAGATCTAAAATAGATGAGGCATACTCATCGAAACAGATAAAAATAATAAAATTCTAAACTTTATAGTCAATACACAATTTGAATTGGAAACAGATGTTTGTCCAAAAATAAATTTAAGCGATGACTAGTGCTTAGTGTGAATCTTACCGCAGTTTGAAGTCGGGGTACACCATCCTGTTGGGGAAACCTTTACGGCAAATACGGATACCCTCAAGCACACCGTTACATGTCAGCTGGTGCATGACAAGGTGAGAGTCGATGAGACCTAGGGAACAAAGACATAGCGTTGTGGAGAATGTAACATTTTTGAACACACCAAAATATAAGAGCATTTAAAATAAATTTCTGTGAAGTATCTATAAATTATGTTAATGTTAGTTTGAAACATTGCAAAAATATTTAATATGCTCCAGGAAATAGTGTTGTAAATAAAAAAAAATGTATGTGGAACGAACATATTTGGGTTGCCGTGTGAGATGAGCAACAAAGTTATTTTGATAGCTCAACACCTACACGACTTGTGGTTATAGATTCCTGATGGCGCTCAGTTTATTTATATTTTGTGGAATTCAGTGAGAATTTTATTAGAAGTTATGAAATCGACCTGATAGACCGAGACATTTATTGCAGACATGTTTTATTTTTACGCCGAGTCACATTTTTACTTATTAAAATCGTTCATTTGTTCAAAATTGCAAATCTCCTAAAGTTCTTCACCGACAGTTTTATAATTTTTACATAATATTTCATTTAAAAAGGAGCCTGTTTTTCTATGTATATGATATATATATACATCTATGTATATGAAAATCTATTGTTCATTTGTGGAAGATCTCAAGTATCCTAAAATTCTCATCCGATCATTTTGAATTATTTACAACACAATATGAATACGACCTTTTTTTACTAATCTTTATACAGACAAGCTAAAGAGAAACGTTGCGGAGTTTGACAAGTTTTACATAAATATAAGAACTAGGCACGGCCTATTTAAAAGGACTCTTTAGGACATTAAAACGGAAATTGTTATATTTCTGTACTAGTACATAATATGAATAAAATGTCTTTTTCAAAACTAAATAATATAAACTTACTTCTTAAGCATGATTTTTTTAATTTACAGTAATAATAATTATGATGTTAAATCTTTATTTATCCATTAAAAACTTATTCTAATGTACAAATACTGTAGTATTACGAAACGTGCCAGTCTTAAAGGAAATTAAGCAAAAAATTTTTATTCATATAGTTGTAAATTTTGAATTAGCTCATTTAGGTCAATTAAATATTATGTAACATCAGTGTTTATATGCACTTTACTGATGTCTAAACTAAGTAAGTAAACTACTCGTGTCATAAACATTCATAATGGTAAAAAAAAATCTGAATGCGAGTCTTTTTTGATTTCATAATATTTCGAGCTAGCTCCATACTACATAATTATTTTGAAATAATGTTTACGTCATTGTATAGGGCATTTAATTTTCTAGATAATTAATTAGATAACTAATTTTTTAGACTTCTAATAAAACTTTAACAAAAAAAAACAACCAAATCACCATAATTGTTATTGTTTTATGAAAATGAGGGATGAGACGAGCAGGACGTCATCTGATGGTGATTGATACGCCCTGCCCATTACAATGCAGTGCCAGGATTATTGAAAAATCCAAAAATGCTGAGCTGCACTACTATTCCGCTCGTCACCTTGAGACATAAGATGTCAACTCACATTTGCCCAGCAATTTCTCTAGCTACGGCGCACTTCAGACCGAAACACAGTAATGCTTACATATTACTGCTTTACGCCAGAAATAGGCACCGTTGTGGTACCCATAATCTAGCCGGCATCCGGTTCACGTCATTATTGAAATGTGGTGTTTAGATGTGTAATGTTGTTTGTGAGTCGGTCTGAACTATAATTATTCAATTACTTACCAGGCTGTTTCAATTCGTTGGGGATGATACAACGTACGAAGTGAGGCTGAGTAGATCTCAGTGTAGTCATCAGGTTGTTCAATTGTTCCTGAATATAGATTTATATGTTAATCTGATGTCCTTGTGTAAGTGACACATATTTTTCAATTTATCCTTTAAGCCTATCTTACAGACTTCAATAGAATTGGTCCCGCAACATTTCATTTGTTGGGAACAGAATTATTTTAATTAGAACAGTTTTAAATCTTTTTAAATACGGCAATAGAATAACATTGCGAAACTGAAAAGAAGTTTCGTTTAAATAAAAACAACAAGCGACACTCAAATGACATGAAAGAAAGTGTTTTTATAATGAAATAGTGAACACATAATTATTAGAACATATAACGTTAAGTAACACACACTGAAAAACACAACTGTTAGTTTAGTACATTAGTTGATATAGCGGGTATTCCGTTTTTGATACTGATGCTGTACGGGAAGTATTGCGTTTATACATGATCAATCTTCAATGTTAAAAAGATTCAAATATTAAAGAAACAGAATAGACCATATCTCTGCTGTATTATTTAAGTTAATTTGTACATATTTCTGTATGAAACAAATATATTTAATACAGATTTCTAGCAGAGACGTATGATCTATTATGAATCATAATGCGAACATATATCAGGCGGTCTTTGCCCTTTCTTATGATTTATAAACTGCATCAGACATTGGTGACTTAGCGTTTTCATCTACATTCATGTAGTATTCTACGCTTGATGCTTCTACATAATATTATCATAATTTGAACCTTGTAAGCAGAGGACACAGTAGCGAAGCCACCTCCCTTTTTACCGCGACCGCCTAGGATTCAACATTAAGTCAACATTAAATGCGACGATCACAACACAGCGTGGAGGACATACCGTGGCGCCCATACCGTGGCGCCCAAAACCCCGACATTCACAAGAGACGAAACATATTGGACAAATAATTGTTAATATTTTAGGGCTAGCAACTGTGTTTTAGTTTTGTCAACGCGAGTAAATACTGATGATTCGAATACCATTTCATTTTTGTTTATGATAATTAGGGGCGAGACGAGCAGGACGTTCAGCTGATGGTAATTGATACGTCCTGCCTTTTACAATTCAGTGCCGCTCAGGATTATTAAAAAAGCCAAAATTCTGAGCGGCACTACAACTGCGCTCGTCACCTTGAGACATAAGATGTTACGTCTCATTTGCCCAGTAATTTCACTAGCTACGGCGCCTTTCTGGCCGAAACACAGTAATGCTTACACATTACTGCTTCACGGCAGATATAGGCAAATTCTATCATCCTGGCATCCTCTGCAAAGGTGCCTCCCACTGGTTTTACACATTTAGGTAAAGCTCAAGATTTATATAGGTTAGGTGTAAAGTGGAGTTGCTAGCCCTGGTGCAGAAGACGTATACATGAAGCTACGTGACACATAAGCTTAAACTGCTGACGTGATCCTTGTTACCCTGTATAGTGATGATACAGTCTGGAAGGCGGAACCCTTGGCACGCTTGCCACCAGCTCCTAATTCGTAAAGTCAAAATGAAAACACTTGGTAATCTATTAACATATAACACATCATCAGTCTCTATAGTGAAAGAAAAGGGAAACAGTTGAAAATTAATGCTTTGTATTCTGCACCTGCTCAAAAAGTACCTTTGTGGAAATTGCGGTGAGGGTGCTTTTGTAAGTGATCACCGATTTCCAATACTCTCTTGCATCACCAGAGGAATCGCAAGATCGTTGCCAACATTATAAAGCGACGTGTAAGAGCACTACGTCCAATCAGAGTCCGATCCGTATGCGTGAAAACACGGTCTGAAGTAGTCGTAAAACTATTTCTGGATCTAGTACGTAAACTATTAAAGAAATAGTTCTACGACTACTTCAGACCGTGTTTTCACGCATACGGATCGGACGTAGTGCGAAAGCGCTCTAAGGAATCGCTTACTTTCTTCCCTCAGCGAATCATATATTATTTCACATGTTTGATTACTAAACAAAATTTGAGTATGTTGCAAGAGTTCTAATCTTAAACATGATTTGATTGTAATAAATAAATGTAAAAGATTTAGTTTACTTACATTACAGTTGTTTTTATACTGTACAAAGATATTGAATTAATGAAATTATTTTTCTTAAATAACAGATATATCTTATTATTTGTATAATGTTCATAGAATGGTACATACCCTTGCCACCACCAGCATCGGCACCACCAGACTGACCAGGATGATCAGCGAAGATCTCCACCAACAGTTTGTTGGCTCCCTTCTTGAACTGGTCAACGACGGTGTCGTTGAGGGGGTCCTTGTTCTTCTCAAGCCATCCAGTGATGTTGTAGCCGACCTGGTTCAATACAGTTAAAGTTAGAGACCTACTCAACAGGTCTACAGATCTACAGGTAATCTCTATTATAGACAAGTGAAATTATTCGTTACGTTTCTGTCTAAATTGATTTCTGTTGAATAATTTTACTACCAATGTTATTCTTGGTACATAAGTATATTTATAACCAACTTTCGACTTTATAAACGTTACCCCATCTTGGGAATGGTTCAATCGCCAGTTCAGTTCAGGCTATTTCATGAAGTAAATATTTTTTGTAATGCAATTTTTTGTTAAAGAAAACTAACGGAGATTCTAAGGTTTGTTCTTCAACGTCTTAGACCACACAAGATTCAAATTTTAAATTAGTGATAAAAATAAACAGAATTGAATAAAAAAAACTTGAATTTGATAATTAATGTTCTATATGATAAATGAGGGTAGTTTTTGAAAATCAAATGAATTTGCTAATATAAGTATGTTACAAAGTAGGTGTGATACTTACGTTACCGGCGTAGTGACCAATGGCGAAGTGAGCGGCCTGGCAACCAGGCTTGGGGGGCTTGGGCTTCAGGTAAGGCGCAGACTTGCCCAAGTGGTTGTTGTTCAACTTCTCAACGAATGTTTGGTCGGTGGCTTTCGGGAACATAGACTCTTCCTCAAGGATTGAGAGGATACCCATGGGCTGGAATCGAACCAATGAGATTAGAATTTCGAAAGTATGTATTATTTTGTGTAAAATGTGTGTATTAATTAAAAATTGTTTATTTCTCCTCGCATATTTCTATGTAAGTCTTTGACTTGTTAAAATTTGTGATTGAGTTGAAAATATAGTACATAATGTAGGAATTTAAAATACATTGCTATGTGTGTAGTGTGACTTAATAACTAAATGAAGCCTTACGATAAAAGCAACATGCATTAGAGCCTTTGGTGCAGCAAAATTGGTTTGTGTGCGTCAATTAGTGAGATTGTTTTGTGTTAGCGATTCAATAAAAATAACTCTAGTAATTTGTTTAAAAGCAGTTATTTTTTAACATGTAGCTAGATTTTCCAATAATTTTAAGTGCATCGTTTCTACATAATCCAAGTTTTACATATAGGTGCAAATAAAATTAATTTTACATAGTTTCCTAATAACTCAGCTATAGTATGGATCGCGGCTTTATATTATGGAATAAGCGCGAGCATTGCTTTGTCTAAAAACTTGCCGTAAGTAAATACAGAATAAATTCTTGCAATAGCCTTGCATCAGCTGTCAGCCTGAAGCGGCGTTACGGACCTACTATCCTTACAGCTTCAAGCGTTTACGATATACCTTTCCTATAAGGCTTATTGTCGGTTGGAGATCCATACCAAAATCTATGAAAGTCCAAGCTATCCCCTCCCTCTCATACTCTTCTTGTTCTAGGACGAACATAAAATGATTAAAGAACTGTTGCAACTTTTCGTTGGTAAAGTTAATACACAGTTGATTAAACCCGTTCTCCTGATGTCGATACATGTGGACAACGAAACGGCACTTGTTAGTAACTTTCAGTAATCGTGTATGTGTGTGTGGGATGTGCGTGTATTTGTGTATTTGATGAGTGTACAAACAAAAAACAGACAGTTCACACAGCACAGGACAACATATGCTTGTCCGACGAGAAAAGTTCTAGAAAAATCATGTTCAACTTTGCTCGTGGACTCTGGCGAGTTGCAAGCGTTCATAGTTGCATTACCGCCATCTACCTTTTCTATAAGATCAATGCAATTTTGAAGGTCCATGCCAAAGTCAATGAAAGTCCACTCAATGCCTTCGCGCTGGTACTCTTCTTGTTCCAGTACGAACATATGGTGGTTAAAGAATTGTTGGAGTTTCTCGTTGGTGAAATTAATGCAGAGTTGTTCAAAACCGTTGAACTGCAGGGAGACAATTAATAGAAAAGTTAGTGTTAGCTGGAAGTAGAGACTACGGATCACATTCCGTAGCTAGTCCCTAAACAAATCCTTGTGCAATCCTAAACTAATACCACATCTATCCCCATAGAAGTGGCGGTGGTGCCAAACAGAATTCCATCTGTTGTAGGTGCAGTACACGTGGAAGGTCGGGTTACTATTGAAGGACTATTACCTTCTCAATTAAATCGATACAAGCAAGTAAGTCCATTCCGAAATCGATGAAAGTCCATTGAATGCCCTCCTTCTTGTACTCCTCTTGTTCGAGTACGAACATGTGGTGGTTAAAGAATTGCTGGAGCTTCTCGTTGGTGAAGTTAATGCAGAGTTGCTCGAAACCGTTGTACTTTGAGAATAACATAATACCCAGATAAGAATGAAATAATTACAAGAGTTAGAACTAAACTAGAAATCAATTAGTGAGCAGGGTACGTTGATAGCTTAACAAACATTGATAACACCCAGTGTGTTATCGGGCTTCCAGTCCACCCGAGTACCTTTTCGATAAGGTCAATGCAGGCCAGTAAGTCCATTCCGAAATCAATGAACTCCCACTTAATCCCCTCTTTGGTGTACTCTTCTTGTTCCAATACAAACATGTGGTGGTTGAAGAATTGTTGCAGTTTTTCATTCGTAAAGTTAATACATAGTTGCTCAAACCCATTGAACTAGACAGTGATATAGCATTAATATCAAAGAAATTATAATTTTAAAAATAAAATAAACAGATCCTATAATAATTTGTCAAAAATATCGAAAATTAAAAACAAATTCTGTGTTATTACAAAAAAAGTTAAACATGAATTTGAACAGTTGTTTTAAAAATTCTATTCCAAATCTGTCTTTCAACAGAAAGCGTAGCGAAAGAAAAACAACAGTTTAGCGTTCATCTTTAGACATAGCTTAAATTTAAACACGAGTCGAAGCTTGTCTATGGTGTTTCTAACGCATATATATATATATATATACTTATGTAAGATTTAGATAATATGATGACGTCATATAGAGGACAGCTGACAAAAATTGCGTTTCATTCCTTTATTTGCTCCTGTATACATCAGTTTATGTTGTGCTTAACGACGTTTTAGTTAAACACAAGCTAAACTCTGTGTTGTAATAGAAAAAGATAAACTCCATTTTAGACGTCGGTATTGTTAGGCCACTGACGTTGTTATCTCACTATCTAACAAAACACGTGTCTAAGCCATGTTTAATTTTTATTTTGTAATAACACCGTACATTTTAATTAATTTTAACTTTAAAGTATATTAAACTTTTTAAACTGATTCAATATATCATTAATTCATTTGTTTTGCCTAACAACTGATACTCACGTCGAAGATTTCGAAACCAGCAATATCCAGTACACCGATGAAGTGCTGTCTCTTCTGCTTGGTGTCTAGTGTCTCGTTACACTTCTTGACCAGCCACTTGAAGAGACGATCGAAGATACCCTTGCAGAGGGCTCCCACGGAGTTGAGCACCTGGTCCTTGTTACGACCCTGGGTGACGAACTCATTTCCGACCTTGATGCGGGGCTTCAACAAGTTCTTGTACAGATCAGCGACGTCGACACCAAGAAGCGTGGCAACACGGTTACCTTCCTGTTAACAAAATAATCAAATAAATTTCTTAACTTAAGCATATTACCAGTGGGAGGGTCCTTACCAGTGAGAGGCTCCGTTGCACAGGATGCCGGCTAGATTATGGGTACCACAACGGCGCCTATTTCTGCCGTGAAGCAGTAATGTGTTAGCATTAATAGTGTTTCAGTCTGAAGGGCGCCGTAGCTAGTGAAATTACTGGGCAAATGAGACTTAACATCGTATGTCTCAAGGTGACGAGCGCAGTTGTAGTGCCGCTCAGAATTTTTGGGGGTTTTCAAGAATCCTGAGCGGCACCGCAGTCTCGTCTCTTATTTTCACAAAAAAATATTAATCTTCTCTAGAAATTATATCAGGTGATTAGATACAGGTGTATCATTTTATGTAAAACTAAAATGTTGAACGAAAGTAATCGTTTAGTTCTACTTGATCTTAATTTTATCTGTACTTATGCTAACATACTTTGGGCAATTTAACTAGGTATGTATATAACGTATTTTACGCAAAGGCACAAAAAAAGGCATTTATTTTCTCAAAATTGATCCCTTTAGAATTATTTTTGATGTCATTTCTAATATACTTGATAACCGCTTCAGAAACAAATGGCGCTCTGAGAGAAATGAAGCGGCGAAAGAAACTCTCCCAGCATTTTTCTTGCGCTCTTTTTAATATACAATATTGTACAGTCATTGCTATTACTATAAAACAATCTTAATCTAATCCCAGGCTGTCCGATCACTTAGATATTCAGCTGTGGAGTAGTAGAATTTACGACGAAGCCATTTTATAATAAAACATTAAAATTTATTTATATATAATGCCTGAACAGTGGCTGGGACTAAATTATAAAGGTGTATACATTTACCCTTAAAGCTATTATGTATCTTATGAAGCCTTCTAGAATTAGTTTATTGATACGTACCTCTGTGCCATCAGCTTCAGCCTGTTCCTCACGACCCCTCTGCTTGAACTTCATGCCTCCCATGTGCATGACAGCGGCGGTGATCTTGTATACGTTGTCCTTCTCTTCTTGGGTGAAGCCCAGAATGTCGAAGGCTTGCTATAATTATAAAACACAATTATATACTGGCAAAACCTCTATCGTTATAAAAGCGTGAATGATTTGGCAAAATTCACAAACATCAGTGAGTTTGATTTTAATAAAAATGTATTATAAAGTAAGTTGTAATTCACAATGAATGGCAATAAAACTAGCGACTTCATTAGTAGGCACATAAGAAAGCAAAATATTTAGTATTTTTTTTTAAAAAGAACTCCATATAATATAATTATACCAGCAATTGTAAATTTCTACTAGATTCTAATCTTATTTAAACTTAAACAAACTAAATCCGATCCGTGGACTTTGTTGCAATATTCTTGCAAGTAATCAATTTCTAATTGAAATGATTTTGAGCGTCTCAAAGCTCGTCTAAGTCATTCAAAATATTTATTTTCTCTGAACTTACGTCGGTTAACAGACATTCTTCACCGTCATCGACGTTGGGGATCGTAATCTTACCCTGGGATACGATGAAGTAATCGTATATGTCGTTAGATAACAGACACATCTCTGTGGGCGAATAAAGGTTGAACATATTTAATACGATAAATACATACCCCATCCCTAACCGGACCTATGTACCTATCTGATAGTGTTGTGTGTGTGTTGTCCAACAAAATAATCGTAGAGAGTGATGGTTACAAATGGAGTTAAATCCTGTTTGTACACCAAGTACACTATTAAACATTTGCAAGCATAAAAAGCAAGGGACCATGCATTGTGTATGTCAGAACTTTCTGTATGTAGATACACGCGCAATATTTTTTTTATGAAAATAAGAGACGAGACGAGCAGGACGTTCAGTTGATGGTAATTGGTACGCCCTACCCATTACAATGCAGTGCCGCTCAGGGTTCCTAAAAAACCCAAAAATTCTGAGCGGCACTACAATTGCGCTCGTCACCTTGAGACATAAGATGTTAAGTCTCATTTGCTCAGTAATTTTACTAGCTACGGCGTCCTTCAGACCGAAAAACAGTAATGCTTAAACATTACTGCTTCACGGCAGAAATCGGCGCCGTTGTGGTACCCATAATCTAGCTGGCTTCCTGTGCAAAGGAGCCTCCCACTGGTAAATATATCATATGCCTTTATTGATATAACCCAACACTACTTATACAGTGTTGTAATGTGTGCTTACGTTGTCTGACATACACTTTGATGATCAAGTTAATTGCAAGCCGAAATGACGTTATAAGTAAGTATAATATAAAGAACACAGCGTTATGTGACGAGCCAGTTGTCTCTGTCTGGACTCACGTCTGTCAGTTTCATTTCCTCGCCATCATCAACACCGGGGATCACGGTCTTTCCTTGTGCCACGATGTGGTAGTCATTGATGTCGTTGGACAAAATGCACTTGGCTACAAAACGACACCAAATAACAGTAAACATTGGTGTTCTAACTATCGAATAGGGTGAACAACATGCTTTATGGGTTGGGGCACCACTAGGGGATATACAAAGGGTTCATCTCGCGGTGCCTCAAGGCGAGATATCCTGACCTGGAGCTGGTATCTCTCGGCTTCCAGGTCAGGGGCTAATACTACAGGGAGTGACACAAGCCTTCAGCTCTTAGAAGGCTGCACTTACGTCAGTCAAAACACATTCCTCGCCATCATCCACGTTCGGGATGGTAGTTTTTCCTTGTGATACGATGTAATAATCATATATGTCGTTTGACAGCATACACATTTCTAAATAGCAAAACTGCATTAAGTAAGATGGTTTAGGTTTGTGTTTTAGAGAGAATTATATTGAAAATAAATTGCAATAAAGTAATCTAAAACTTAAAACATAATTATCGTAACATAATATAAGTTCAGACTTGTCAGCAATAATAGCTTTTAAAGTCAATATTTGAGATATCTCCTTAATATTAAAAAATAAATAAATTATAATGAAATAAAAAATATTTAATTAGATCAAAAAAATTAACTACTTATCTGAAAATTAATGTGATAAATGACCACTTGAATAGCTGATCTAATTCAAATAAGTGGCAAAAAACCATTGCCACTCTTTTTAATATTTACGATATATTACAAAATATTTATAAAATCTGTGCAAAAAGATGAAAAAAATACTCTAACGATTAACTTAAACAAAAGAATTCAATAAATCATTAAGAAAAATAAGAGTTATGAATATAGTAGACGTATTATCAGTGGTATTAAAACAACTTAAATAATCAAAATAAATAGTTAATGACATATAGATATAAGACGTACCCTTAAGTCCTGGAACGGATCCAGACATCATCTGGTAGAAGATGTGGTAAGAACGCTCAAGAGCTTGTTGAGAGATGACACGGGCCTTCTCCAGCAGATCTGTTCAACAAAACAATATCGACTTTGAAGTCACATAAAACAATCATCTTAACTTCTAGAAACTTCATGTCGTAGATGCTAGAATGAACTTTTAAGTTCTTCTTGATTTTTCTTATGAGAGTAACTGACGAAAATTTATACGCCCTTCCCATTACAATGCAGTGCCGCTCAGGATTCTTGATAAGCCCAAAAATTCTGAGTGGCACTACGATTGCGCTTGTCACCTTGAGACATAAGATGTTAAGTCCCATTTGCCCAGTAATTTCACTAGCTACGGCACCCTTCAGACTGAAACAGATTAATGCTTACATATTACTGCATCATGGCAGAAATAGGCGCCGTTGTGGTACCATAATATAGACTAGATCCTGCAGTCTAAACTTAAGTACTTACTCGTATATTGGTAAGTTAGTTACTTACAGGTTTCGATGTCAGCACCAGCCAGTTTTCCAGATGGGCCGAAGTGAATACGGATGAATTTACCCTAGGGAAGAACAGAACAGAAGATTAATAAATGCCTTATAATAATAACCAACGTATCGTTAACTAAGTAGTAAATTTTTACTTACGAAACGAGATGAGTTGTCGTTACGGACGGTCTTGGCGTTACCGAAGGCTTCAAGAACGGGGTTAGTTTGGACGACCTGGTCTTCAAGTGAACCCTTCTTCTCCTGGTTAGGGTCTTTCTTTTGTGAGGCACCAACAGTGGCGAAGTACGCAATTACTTTCTTCGTGTTTTCAGTCTTTCCGGCACCAGACTCTCCGCTGTTGGTTTTAATAATTTATAGATCAAAGTTAGAATACGTAATAAGTAATTAAATTTCATTCTTCATATTCAATTTTTGTATGAATAATGGATAATATTTTAAAGTCTTTAACTATCTGTTGTATCAAATATTGATTGGGAATTAGGTTGTTTTTAGGTTTAAAAAATCAAAGGATGTAGCTATCATCATCATCATATCAGCCGGAAGAATTCCACGGATCCACTTGCTGGACAAAGCCTAAAGATTTCCACGACGATCTGCTATTTATCATTTTGGGCGGCTTTGCCATAATCGCCACACTTGGTAGGCGGGTTGGTGATCGCAGTGGATGCTGCTGCACTCTCGGATGGATTCTGCTGACCATCAAAGATCGGATCGTTGTATCCCTTAGTCGCCTTCTACGACACCCACTGGAGGATGTGGGGTGGTGTTATTCTGGTGCGACACCACACACCATGTAGGATGTAGCTATAATGTCTATATATTAATATAATAAAATAATGCAATACATACGTAATCAACATAGATTGATTCTCGTGGTTGGTTAACATGTTGACATAAGCGCCGTCGGAAATGGCGAAAATGTGGGGTGGCACTTCCGAGCGACGCTTGCCTCTGTACAGCTTGGCGCATCGGAAGGTGTACACGGGGAATCTCTTGTAAGGGTTGATAGCCACACAGAAGAGACCCGAGTAAGTCTGGAGTAAAACAATAGATTAGAAACGCTCTCTCAAACAAAGTACTCGGCAAAAACAATAATTGAAAAACATACAGTATACCGAGACGCAGCAGTATTGTATCGATACTTTATACGCACGTCTATAGTAAAATAGATCTTCGATCAACGTTATGGCATTCAATATTTAGTTATGACTCTATTGTGCCATTGTCGATAGAAAAACTTTTCCAGGATACTTAAAATACAGAATGAGCGAGGGCATTTTACGATGCCTTTTGCTCTAAAAACACCCAGCCGTTTGGAGCAGTATGGGGCTGAAGAGTTAGATACATCAACAAATTCTAATCATCTAAAAACAATAAGTTAGTGACACAAAGGGGAGGACAGAAGACCTGTAGTCCAGATTTACCGACTTGTCCTGTAAACGAGGGTTCAAGATCGGCTCCCAGATACCACATCCATACCAAACAGATTAAGACAGATTGTATATTGTTGCAAGATTACAAAAGTTTTAAAACCGAAATTTCTCTTTATTTAATTACTGTAAATAGTTTCTGGATATGTTTAAATCTACAAAACTTCTTAAAGTTCAAAATTGACACTTGAATTATAAATCCAAGATTGTCTTCCAAAAATAAAACACATTGACCAGATACGATAAACTGCTTGAGAGCTGTCGATGTATCTATAAATATAGATCAAACAGATGAATGGGTTTTGTAATGGTACAACATCTGTCTCGTCTGATGGTGAAAGGATGAGGGTCATGCACAGTGCAACGCTGCAACTCCTTGCTGCCGACTTACGTAGATGAGCTGGTGGTAATATCTCTGCTTCAAGTTATACAAAACTGAAGCGTCGTTGAGGTATGTCAAGTTGGACATATCCTCACATTTTTCGTATTTGGGCGGGTTGACTTGAGCAACAAGATCCTTCTTGAAGTCTTTTGTCTGTGGGAGAGACAGATTATTAAGTTTATAAGTAATGATAATGGCGCTTATTGCGCCCACTTACATAGATGAGTTTCGCATAGTATCGTTGTCGAAGATTGTGAAGAACGGCTGCGTCGTTTAAGTACGTCAGGTCAGCCATGTCCTCGACTTTTTCGAATTTCGGCGGGTTCACTTGGGAGATGAGTTCCTTTTTAAGTGTCTTTTCCTGCTCATTTGATAAATAAGTTAATGCCGGTAATTAATATTAATTTCAAACCAACATTCCAATATATTCAAATGAAAATTGAAATTCAATTAACTCATTAAAAGATAGTGCAATTTATATTTTCTTTTATATCTAGAATTATGGTTTAATTATAAGATATTGGTATAAATGACCAAAAAAACTCTCATTAATAAGGACATAAGAAATTCGAATTACAAATTTTTATATTGGGTTACTTTTTCTGCTAAACAAATGCAGTTTCTACTCTTCGAACTATAAGTCTTACCCGCTGTATATATTATTAGCTGTGATTGTAATATAATGCATATAACTTTAGTTTCTCTACTTGAAAATAAAGAATCTTTGAAATATTTACTGATATAAGAAATATGTCAATTACCTCGCCTCCAGGAAGGTTGACGGTCACCAGGTCGCCCTTGGTGGCCTTAATTTCTCCCTGTACGAAGCCCTCCTTCTCGTCTGGTACCCAGCAAGCCTTCTTACCATCGTAAGGCTTGCTTTGGTCGATACGCTTCTGTTCAAGCGACACGAACAGGTATGGAGTCGGATCGGGGTCCTCTCCCTCTTGCTTTTGTGGCTTCGGCATTTCGGAGGGCTAACGAGACTGGGGCTTGTCGAGACACGAGAACAGAGCCCTTGAGCCTTCCTGTGAACACGAGACGTGTTAGTCGGGCGCTTCGACAGATAAAACAACTGAGAGGCCCCGTGCGTCTATTTGTGGCTGAAACCCGAGTAGTAGCCGCTTTGGGAACTGTGCCAGATCGCACGCCGTTTGCGTAACTCCGCGCTGCGCTTGCTTTTTATTGGACTACAGCGATGAACGAACTCTTCGCGGATGTTACGTCACAGGAATGCGATGCTGGCAGCTGGAGTGACGCCAACGAATTAACTCAGCGTGGATTGTTGTTTGCTTTTATGGCAATGGCTGTACTATTCTGATATCGGTTCGCGAATGATTTATATATCCGGTTTGATTGAGCGATGATATAATTTGACGTTCAAAAAGTGATAATATATTCTTATTTAAAAAATATTTGCATCTTTATTAGATTACTTGATGCTCATTTATTGTTAATCATTATGATTAAAACAAACTTAATTAGTTTATCAAGCTTTTAACTTCACTTGCATACTTAAAAAAGTCTATCTAAGATTTAAGTAAGCAACTCTATATAATATAATATCTAATTATTCCAAATCAAGATTAAGAATTAATTTGATAACTGTTTCAACATAAGATTACAGTATTTTCACTGCTATTCTCAAATTATTTAAAGTAATTGAAGTATTCGGAATACCATCAAATAAAATTGAAACTTCAAATGTAATAAGGGGCAATCAATCACTGAAAACAGATTCCGTTCTCAATCCATCACCATAGAAGTAAACAAACAATCCACTTTCATCACAATCCAATCCGTTGGCGTCCTTGAGCTGGCACTACACTCGCGGTAACTATCGGGTGTTCGGGACACTCCGGACGCACAGGACACGTACGTGCGTACTCACGTTTGAAGCCGTTCTGACCGGCCGCGGGGCGCCGCTTTCCCTTTTATACTCGCAACACGACACCACCGCTCGCGATCACCCCATTTTAGGCGGATAGCAGCGCCGTGGCGAGCGGCTACTTTCAGACGAGCTAAGCTTTCACTCGATAAGCGACGCGCGACGCAAGCGCATCCATCCTGCCTCACCGACTCGAGATTTACACATTTCAATGAAACTTTCGCAAATCAAAACACTCAATGGAGCTGATTCACGCGTATGTTTATAAAATACGAGGATGTTTAATTAATACGTTGTTAAATACGTTAAACTTTACTTACGACTATATTGAAAAGTTCAAAGAGTTTCCATGAAATTTTATAGAGTGTTGGTTCAATCTGCAGTGTTAACATTACTTTTTTAATGGTTATATCTTAAAGAGATAAATTCTTCGAGAGATTTCGTAGCAGTATAAAACTACTTTTAATACTAAACCGACGCCCTGAGGCGCTAAGTTGATCTTGAAAGGTGTTGTGTTTTAATCAGATAAAGGATTAAGAACTAATATTTATATTGAGTATTTCTATAACTACAAAGCACAAAAGCTAAATAATTTTTGTAATTTTAAAACAGAAATTTTATTATTTGTCATTTCCAACTCTCATTTCAATTTTCAACATTAATAGCTTTATATATTTATAAAGTGCATAGATTTTTATGCAACATCATAAATGTTGTGTTTCGTAGCAAAAAATTCGTAGTAAACTCGTAGTGGGTCCAACCGCATTGTATGTAGCGGCTACATTTGCTACGGTGTCGTATTCTATTATTTGAGTGAACATGCGACACGTAACTCCATATTTGGTAGAGCTGGTTACACGTAACCGTAGTAGGGTTAGAGCTCTGACGTCATATACTTCAATTGTCAGCTGTTTGACCTTGACATTGCTATTATTTTAGAGTTCTACATAACATAAGATATTGATATATGAGTATATGGGTGATATAAACATTATTACATTAATTTTTGTAGCTGTATTTTTAATTTTTATCTATGAGACAACAAAAAATCAGCAATTGTTATATTATGATAATTTAAAAGTGTTTATATTAATTACTCTATCACCAGTATAGAGATTATTACGATATTTAAATTTGGCTACATTGCTGTTATAACTTCTATACTTACCTTATCATGACAACTTCAAAATGTTTTACCGAAAATTTATTTATTACTTTTTAAATGCGGCCGTTTTTGCATAACATTTAAAAACTATCTTGTGGTAGACGGACTTTTTATATGAGATTAGTCACAGATAAGCGTATATGAATTTGGAAAAAAGGGATTGCAGTTATATTTAGCTTTGGTGAAAGGATGACAAAATCTTCATTCACAATAATACTTAATTTGCCATATTATATTGAAATCCACCGTTAAAATTACTTTTCGCCAAGTCAAGCATTTCTATGTTGTATGCACTAAGATCGAACTACTAGGAGTTCGATCTTATACTGGAGCGATTTACATACTAACACCGAAAAGTGCAATCAACAGTCTTAATATGTATGAACAGAGTTTTGATATTCTATCAAAGATCAAAGTCAGATAAACTTTATTCAATTATCAAGTCTCTATAAATATGACTTTTAGAAGAACATATAAGTAAGTCAACGGCCACTCTTTTCAATCAAACAGAGTATTTGGCGTTTCGTAGAGACGTCGCTTCATTGTGTGTCTTCTACCGCATTTATCACGGGGATTGTTCCGAAGAGCTGTTTAAGCTGATTCCTGCCGCCGAATTCCACCTTCGCACGACACGCCACAAGTTAGGATATCATCCCCACCATCTGGATGTGTGGCGGTCCTCCACAGTGCGGTTTTTAAGGAGCTTTCTCCCTCGTACTACAAAGCTGTGGAATGAGGTTCCTTGTGCGGTTTTTCGGGGGCGATACGACATGGGTACCTTCAAAAAAAGCGCGTACACCTACCTGGCAAGGCAAAGGCCGGCAAGGCTCTTGTGATTCCTCTGGTGTTGCAAGAGAATGTGGGCGGCGGTGATCACTTAACACCAGGTGACCCGTACGCTCGTTTGTCCTCCTATTCCATAAAAAAAAAACCAAAAAATATTTTACAATGGTTATAATATACATAACAAATTAGTTTGCAAGATGCTATATGAATTGTGTTGAAAGTTAGAAGCGTTTTAAATTTTAAATATTTAAAAAGAAGTGATAAAGAACAAAGTGTATAAATTTAAATTATCGTATATTGAATGTATAAACCTTTAGAACCTTGAATTCATTGTTTGTGTGAGGAGCTTCGTGAACATGGTGGTCGTGATTACTGTGATGAATTATAGTAATCGCATCCAACAAATACAATCCAAGCAGCACTTCCGCTCGTGTCTCATCTATATAGATCCTACCTACTATGCTAGAGGTCCCGGGTTCGAATCCCGGTAGGTGCAAGCATTTATATGATGAATATTGATATTTGTTTCCGAGTCATGGATGTTTACATCTATTAATGTATGTTCATAATGTATTTATGTATGCTTATATGAATTTATATGTGTTTAAATAAGTATATTCTATTAAATATATCATTGTCTTGTAACCCATAACACATCTATGTATGCTTAACTTGGGGCAAGATAATTTGTGTAAAAAGTGTGTCAATATTATTATATATATATTATATAGATGATATATTGTATAATATATATGTACTATATTTTATATCTAATCAAGCATATTTGTTTGATATGAATTATTATTATAGTAGGTATTATAAAGTATTAACAAACTAAAAATTCAACCTGAATTCATACAAAGTATCCTATGTCATCGTATTCGTAAGAAAATTGTTTTTTTATTTATTTTTATTTATTCATGTATAGGAAGCAAACAGTATTGTGATAAATATTAACAAATCTTAAAACTCACACTTTCACCAGTGAAGTTTCCAACAATTATACGACACTTTTAGGTAAAAGGTAACCAACGGTAAGATAGAAACTTTATTTAAAAAAAAAACAACAAAAAACAACCGACTTCAAAAACACTGTTCCAAAACAATAGATATAATATGCACTAAAAAGTATAAAAATAATTGCGTATTTTTAAACAATCTAATTAATTCATCTAATTCTATTTACGATTATTGTTATTTTTAGAATCGGTGTCCTTCCGCCGCAACGTATGCAATGTATGTAGTTACAAACCTATCTTGGATGACACCGACTCCAAAAATTACAATAATCGTAACTAAAATTAGATTAATTAATTAGTTGTTTAAAAAAACGCAATTATTTTTATACTTTTCAGAGCATATCATATCTATTGTTTTGGCATAGTGTTTTTAAAGTCGGTTGTGTTTTTGTTAATTTTTTGATTTTTATTGATTTTGAAGTACACTAACTCACAATTTGTCTAAATATGTGTAGATATACTAAGTTTTTCAATGCAACAATGAACTATAACTGTAATTACTTGACCATAACAACGTTTCGGTATGTGACTCAAATATCCGGATAGCACAAATAAGATTCGGCCGAGCATCGTTAATTTGCTCCTAAGAATTGAAGAGCTCCGTTACTTAGTCACGGATTCCATAATCAGAACCTAACCAAACTCTCACCATACTATCTTTGAAGTAAATCCTTTCCAATAAAAAAAGAATCATCGAAATCGGTTGGTGCGATATCGAGTTATTCGTAAATTTATCATCCAATCCAGCAAATTTAAGACTTTTGTTGTTTTCTCATGGATGCCATTGTCAGATCTGGACCAATACAATGGGACACACGGGAAGCACCAGCTTTCAAATAAAAAAGAATTATCAAAATCGGTTCACCCAGTCGAAAGTTTTGAGGAAACAACGATAAAAAAATACCGACGAATTGAGAACGTCCTCCTTTTTTGAAGTCGGTTAATAAATTTTATAAGATGAGAGATGGTGGAGATGAGATGAGAGGGAGCCACAGCGACACTGTTGACATCATGGTCGTTGAGGAATTAAATTGACTTGAGAATCCTTTCCTTTTTTTTCGTAGGTTAAAAATAGGAAATAATCGACGTGACAGATACGTGCAGATCCTCAAAAATACGCGTACACTTTTCTAAAAAGCTGGCAACACTCCTGCGATTCCGCTGGTGTTGCAAGAGAATATGTGCGGCGGTTATCACTCAACATCAGGTAACCCTAATAGCTCGTTTGCTGTCCTCTACCAAAAAAAAAAGTCTGTTACTGATCGACCGGCTAAAGCCAAGAGACTGTTTGAATACGACAAACTTAATAAAATATATATAATATCATCGTTCAGTTATTAAGATTAATGAAACATAAATATCTTGTTATTTGGCAGTAATTCCACTGATTCCGGTAATTATAATAAACAACATGTGTTATAATATATTATATTAATTTCATAAACAAATTTCAGCATAATGTCTGTGATATTTCAATTTTAGTAGAGTGATGGTAGTTGTAACAAATTCATACGGCAACCAGATTATTACACTGACGTAACATATATCGTAGTTATTTAAGTGAAACTAATTGAAGTTATAATATTACTATTATTGATTATATTACTAATTAGAATCAGAAATATAAGGGAGTGGACTAGCATCAAGACAGTCCAAGAACTATTCCACTTAGCCATGGACAATTAAAAGTTTAAAAAGTTGACTGCTGACCTCCAGTAATGGAGAGGCACTTGAAGAACAAGAATTGAAATTGATATGTTATAAATTATTTGTAACGGTATATTAATTTACCTTATCTAAGAAATGTTTCAGTTTCAATTAAAAAGGTAACATTGACCGATTTGTCGTGATGTTGAAGTTTCTCTATTAAACCCTCTTTAGATGGTAAGGAAAGATGCTCGAATTGGCGTTACGTAGAGACATCGGTTCATTGTGTGTCTTCTATCGCATTTATCACGGGGAGTGTTCCAAAGAGCTGTTTCACGTGATTCCTGCTGCCGACTTTCACCTTTGCACGGCACGGCACAAATTAGAAAATCATCCCCACAATCTGGATGTGTGGCCTTCCTCCACAGTGCGGTTTTCAAGGAGCTTTCTTCCACGTACTACAAAGCTGTGGAATGAGCTTTCTAGTGCAGTGTTTCCGGGACGATACGAAATGGGCACTTTCATAAAATGCACGTACCTTCCTTAAAAGCTGGCAACGCTCTTGTGATTCCTCTGGTGTTTCAATACAAGACCCTATAGCAAAGTGGTCAGTGTCCCTGCCTACTGAGCTAGAGGTCCCGGGTTCGAATCCCGGTAGGTGCAATCATTTATATGATGAATATGAATGTTTGTTTCCGAGTCATGGATGTTTATTTGTATTTATGTATGTTTAAGTAAGTATATTGTATTAAATATATCGTTGTCTTGCACCCATAGTACAGGCTATGCCTAGTTTGGAGCAAAATAATTTGTGTAAGAGTGTGTCAAAAAAAAATGTGGGCGACGGTTATCACTTAATACCAGGTGACCCGCACGCTCATTTTTACCATAAAAAAAGAACAAATTCGACCAGATCAGACTGTGTAGATGTCAATTGATCACCTCCTTCACCATCATTAATGCGTGGCCCATCATTGTCTTCATGTACAGGGGAGGTACAAGCTAACTTCGAAATGCGCAGTGCATTTTAGGCAGTCGCAACATTTTTAAGTAGAGCTTGTTGCCCCGCCGCGGAGTCGGCATCTATTATATCAGATTCCTTACCAGATATACTTAGTAATAGCACTTATATTCAGAAGTAGAAATAATGCAATTTTACTGTTCCAGCGGAACGTCAAGCATTTAAACAACTATTGGACTCGCTGATATTTTTTTCATGGAAATGGAGGACAAGCGAGCGTAGAGGTCACCTGGTGTTAAGTGGTCACCGCTGCCCACATTCTCTTGCAACACCAGAGGAAACTCCGGAGCGTTGCCGGCCTTTAGGGATGGTGTACGTTTTTTTTTTGAAGGTACCCGTGTCGTGAATTCCCGGAAACGCCGCACAAGAAATTCTTTCCACAGCTTTGTAGTACGTGGAAAAAAGCTCCTTGAAAACCGCACTGTGGAGGAGCACCACACATCCTATGTGGGAATGATATCCTTACTTGTGGTGCGGAAGGAATTAGAATTCTTCATAGATGAACGTCAATAATAATCATCCCTTTTATTTCTCTAGTTGATCTCAACTTTGTAAGCAATGTTTAAATCGTTTTAACTCTTTAAAGATTATTAGATTATTACATTTCTACATACACTGCTTTGTTGGTTCAAAATTAAAGTAAACATATCAAGTAGGTATAATAATCACAATTATACTTAAAATTACCTTTTTAAGTATAAATAAATTGATCTCATAACCAAAATTATGTCCTTCAGTGGAATGGTTGTAACAATGACGTCACAACGCATGTGGTCACATATGTTGTGACGTCTTACCTTTATTAAAACAGCCGTTTATAGAACAGGATTATATGCGGGATCGTGAGTCATCAACTTTGGAGACTTACTGGATATATACTTATAACTCCGCGTTTGAAGCTAATTACAAATAATTAGATATTGCACATCTATTGTTTTTTATGATAATAACAGACGAGAAGAGCAGCACGTTCAGCTGATGGTAATTGATGCGTCCTGCCCATTACAATGCAGTGCCGCTCAAGATTCTTGAAAAACTCACAAATTCTGAGCGGCACTACAACTGCGCTCCTCACCTTAAGACATAAGATGTTAAGTCTCATTTGTCCAGTAATTTCACTAGCTACGGCCCCCTACAGACCAAAACACAGTAATGCTTACACATCACTGCTTCAAGACAGATTTAGGCATTGTAGGCCGTTGTAGTACCCAGAGTGAAAGAAGTGTTTTCGGTTTAAGGATGTCGTATCTAATAAAATTACTGGGCAAATGAGACTTAACATCTCATGTCTCAAGGTCACGAGCAAAATTATAGTGCTGCTATGAATTTTTTTGTTTTTTAAAAATCCTGAGCGGCACGTCTTCATTATAATGGGCATAGCGATATTGTCTTAAAAAAACATTTACAGCGCCATCAATCAAGTGTCACCTTTACTCAATCTTACCAAATATTTATAAAAGCCATTGAATCTAGGCGTTCACATAGTTCTGATTTCCTTGTATTTCCACTGCGCGAATAAATCTAAGATTTACTGGAAAACTTGGCAGAGTGAACAAGGTCACTGATAGACAGTCGGCCTCTCTATTTCAACCTATCATTTACATCTCTCACTAAATCCTGCCCAATTCCGAAATATTACGAATTAAATATTGTAACATTTTGGAATCTGATTAAACGCGCCAACTTTTGATGGCAAATGCCAAGGCACACTCGTACTTTTTTCCAGCAGGCTCTGTCAAAGTCGTGATATTTGGAAAATGTTGAATTCATAGTTCGGCAAAAAGTGTTATTTGTAAGAAAATTTGGGCAGTTGTTTTATTATTTTTTATTGTTATTAAAGATATGTTATTTAGGGTCATGGTGACACGTTTGAAATGGTCAAAAATAATAAAATAGTAACCACAAATTGGTTAAAAAATGGAAAATCTCCTTTTTTTTTAATGCCCCATAATTTCTAAAGAACATGGGATGGATTTTTTTTCTGATTTTTCGATGATGTTTACCATCTAGCCTATCGCCCCGTTTAGGCTTGACGTTAAATTTGGCGTCATCCTGTATATAGATTTGAATACCGAAAACCCATTGCCATTGGTGGTAACGTGGGGACAGTCTACCTTTTTCAATTTATCAAAATATTTATTTAAATATAGTTTGATCACCCGCCTATTAGCTTACGTGCTGTATCAGCGATATTATCTCATAGCAATCAGAGTTATTAGAATCATATAAATCAGTAACGTCATTTAATTGAATATCTAAACTGAGCCAGTACCTAGCGAGCTGAGAGCCGTACATTCTTGGCAGGAGTCCGTGACGCCAGCTTGTTGCCAGCGAGCGGGATTCGATGCCGGGATTTATTGACTTATTATCGTAAATATTATATGATGTGTATCATGTTATCCTGCACTGTTGTCGATAATGCGCATTTATTTCACTCTAGATTCATCCATCTCTGCCAATTACAAAATCATCAATATTTTAAATGTTTAGAAATATTCGAGAAAAACATAATTACCCGTGTAAATAATTATTTTTTTAGTCGAGGATACTTTTATCATAATTTAAAATATTATAGTGGGGCGCTCATTGGTCAAGTCATATAGCGCGCTTTTCCAGTTTCCTGTAACACATTTCCGTCCGTTTTCAAGATATCACTCCCACATAAAATTTCCAGCAAGCGAAAGGAAAGCTGTTACCAATGAAAACGTTGTCATTGGTTTACAGGGAAGGTGGGAAAATTCTCTTAACACAGATGGAGTGGAACTGGATAAAATCGTTTTTTTTTTAAGATACACAAGTTTCGGGTACCTCGATACCAATTCGACCATTCGATCTTTCATCCCCAAACATGTCGAAATTTAATAACGCTAGAAAATATATTTATCTTTTTCTTATCATATTATCAAGTGCCTAAACACATAGTTTCATGGTATCATCCTCGATAATGTCAAACTTCCATACAAACTTCCATCCCCTATTTCAACCTTTCACCGTCTCGCCTCTTTTGGCGATAAAAAATACCCTATATCCTTTCTAAGCTCTAGTATATATATGTACTGAATATCATCAAAATTGGTTCATTGGCGTGTAAGCGTAACAAACAAACTTATTAAAATTCATTATATTAGTAGGAATAGATTAAGTTGTCTTCACGATGAAGGTATGTCATCTAAATTGCATCATTTAAATGCGCGGTGCATGTCGACACACGTCGTGGTACAAATGACACCCAATCAACAACATCTTAACACCACATGAAGCTCACTTCCTCTCCACACTCCGCCGGTGATTTATGATCCACACTCAACGTAATTGACTTTATTATTACAGATATTTCAATTTAACTACGGATTACTTGCTATAATTTGGAAAATAATATGTTCATCAAACGGGAAGTGTAATATTACACTGGTAAATACGGGCGAAGTCGTAGGTAACGGCTTGTTGTAAATAAATCGATTCATTAATTAATATAGTGAATTAAACTATTTATGTTAATCAATTATATATTTTTTTATATTTGTAGGTTTTTTCATCTATATTATTTATCATAGTTAATGTTTACAGAAAATATCTTTTCGTGAAATGGAACCGGCTTAGAAGACCAGAACTGAGAGAAGAGAAAAAAAAAACGCGAATTTGATCTTAATGGTTTAATTTCTTGTCTGAAGTTAGTTATAGTTACAAGTCAAGATCACTGGGATAGGCGGGATGAGGGCAGCGCAGGACTGATCGTCGTGGAGAGATTCTGGGAGGCCTTTGTCCAGCAGTGCACGCGTCTTCTCACTGAAATGATATTAATGTTGATGATGATTATGTTTTTAAAGATCCTTTAAATTGGACCCCTTATACTTTTAAGCATCGCTCCATCCAGGAAAGTTAAAAAACTCTTCTTCACTTTTTGTAAAAAAAAAACCGTAACTAGCTGGTTCCATATTTCAACACAGATAAATATGGGTTATGAAAAGTTAACGAAAAAGGTAGATTAATAAATATAATAATTTTGTATTTAAATTGTTTTAGAGTTAAATATAATTAGAGTTACGTAATAAAAGTAATCAATATTAATAATCGATTGAGCTCACAACAGTATTCGATTTTTACGAACTACTTACCAGTGGGAGGCTTTTTGCACGGGATGCCGGCTAGATTATGGCTACCACAACGGCGCCGAAGAACGGCGTGAAGTAATGTGTAAGCATTACTGTGTTTCGGTCTGAAGGGTGCCGTAGCTAGTGAAATTACTGGGCAAAAAAGACTTAACATCTTACGTCTCAAGGTTACGAGCGGAGTTGTAGTGCCACTCAGAATTTTTGGGTCTTTCAAGAATCGACGAAGATCGGCACTGCATTGTAATGGGCAGGGCGTATCAATTACCATTAGCTGAACGTCCTGCTCAACTCGTCCCTAATTTATATAAAATAAAATAAACCTGAACGTTGGTTATCTAGGATGATACAAACCCGAAGAAGATAGTCCTTGATTACGACTATATCAAGAAACCAAAGAAATTAGTTTCTTATTATATATTTACATTTTGGTCATAAGAAGAAATTTGTGTGCGAACTGCAGTATGTTAGTTCTACGCATCCAGATGATGTGAATTGTATAAGAGTTAGTGTAAACATACAGAATTAATCATTCGGATGCAGGAATTGGATCATATAGCTCTCCAGATCATGATATTCTAGCTGGAACACTTGGAATTATCTTATGGAGCATTGGCTAGCATTTTAATGTGTAAAAGTGATGAATAAAAATACATTCATTTTTTTTAAAGAGGCGGTAAATACATTTATCTACACCCATGCTTTAAATACTCTATTTAAGATTCTAAAACAGTTAGCTTATTGCCAACATTAAAGCACCCAAAGTCCTCATCACCATTAATTACATCATCCAAACGAGTGTTGTAATAAGATTCAGTACAATATTATATCATCCGTTTTCATAATATTATGGATTTGGATGATATTATGGTTACTAGGGCTGGCTTCTTTAATGTTAGCAGTAAGCTAACTGTTTCAGAATCTTTTATAGAGGATTCATATTATGGGTGTGGATAAAGTCTTATTTGCAACTGTTGATAATTAGGTATTAAAACACTCATGTGATATACCCCTTAATACACAGCAGTTGCAACTATTAACAAATAACTATTACGTATTTAGTTCTCGCGGACACCTCCTGGTAGAACTAAAAGCTTTTCCCTGGAAACCCTACCAGTTGGTTAGAGCACTGGCACGCCCCCATCGTTCATAAAATGTTGTTTTTCAAATTTTATTTGTGTATTAATCCTAGAAGTGAGGGTTATCACTTTAAAAACATAACAAATAGTTTATAAATTATTTCTTATCAAGTGCCTAAATATAAAGATTCCTTGTTTTATCTTCGATAATATTGACGAATTTCCATACAAATGCCATCCCCTATTTCAACCCCTCCATTTATTTATTTTTTGCAATAAAAGGTAGCCGATGTTCTTTTTCAAGCTCTAGTCCATCTCTATACTAAATTTTATCAAAATCGGTTCGTTGGTTTAGGCGTGAAAGCGTAACAAAAAAAACTGACATTCACATTTATAATATTAGTAGGGATTATACAACAAAAGTGTATGTACATATTATGGTCAATATTTAACTATACGTACTGCACGCTATGATAGCCGTTTTGACGTTTCTCCACTCATGAAGTTTCGTATTAATTAATAATTAAATTGTAGGAGCAAATTACTGTTCTTTATTGTCAGTAGTGACGTGCCATAAAAATTTATCGAATGTATAATTTTAGGACACAAAATTTATTTATTACATTGATTTCTAAACTATATTAGGGTCCCGCGAACATTTATTTTTTATTTTTATAAGATTCTAATCATTGGTGCATTTCTAATTATAGGGAAGCATATGAAAGAGATGTGAAAATAGTATATATTTTAGAAAACGAACTTATAATTGATATAGGTGATGATAGCAGTGACGACAGTGAAAATAGCAGTATGGACGAATCTGATTAAATCTGGCCTTTTGTTACACCTATTTTTGGTCTCTTTTTGTATTCATATGTTTCTTATGTGCATATAAAGTATGTATATTCATTTTAATTCCAATATTCAGTTCGTTCAAATACTGTGTTAAATACAATTATGTGAACATTTATATTTTTGTTTTAGTAAACCTCTTTAATCAGGTTCTACTTACAACAAAAACTAACAGATTTGATTATATTTTTTTCGAGAATAAATTGACATTTCACATCACTATTATAATATGTCAAAACGGCCATCATTGCGAGCCGCCAGTATAGTAGTCTTGTGAAAGATTACGCAAATGTCAGCGAACGCATCCGTATTGTAATTCGTAGATAACCCGGAATGTGGAACGCGTCACGCGGTAACGGCTTTGTTGTCTAAACTTAGATCAGCTGAAATAGTCTTCAGGGCGCGAGGTGTACGCTTTTAGCAGCGCCCGAGACGACCGCTCGATATGACTCGGTGTTGCCAGCCTTACAAACTATTTTCCAGGTTTTTAAATCTACTGGAAACAACTCAAAATTTTAATACACTACGCTGTTGTCACATAAATGCTAGACAAAGAATTTCATTGCCACCATTACGAAATATAATATAACTTCTCGGAATATTCAAAAAAAGAAAAAAAATCTCGGAATTCGCACATGAACTGCGGCTTATCTTCAAAAGTGTCGTGTGTCTAATAAAATTCTTAGTAGTTATTAAAGGACAAGGTATATGAATGTTTGGACTTTAGTATATTTTGAGACTATACTCTAATCTGTCCATAGCTAAGGTAAGTCTAATTGCAAAGTTAATTTCACCGGGCAATTTTATAAAATACTGAAACAAATCCACCATATTAGTGACCTTTTTAATAATACCAACTTAAAATGTTAAAATGTGCCAATTCGATCATTCCTATTTGTGTTAGTCAGATATTGGTAGTGTAGAGAGTGGTATGCTCTCGATATCTGAAGATGCAAGAAACAGCAAGATATATATTTCTTATGTAAATAATTTATTTAAAAAGTTGGGAGATATTTCCCTAAAAACAGGGTACCTTCTGTTGTATGGCATGCTAAACACATCGCTAAGTACCAGCGTTGATATCTCGACATCTAGATGAGTATCATCTTGTTGGCTGTCTCGCGAGACTATGTTCTACGACTCATTACTCTTATCAGTTGAGACCTAACACTAACTGTATACTCTTATGTCACTCTAACACTATTATAACGTTAAATCATATTCTATGGAGTCTAGTTGAGATGTTTGATTGTCAGTATTCGTACGATAATCATATCGGAACCAAAGTTTCCTTACGATTGTACAACATATAGCACAAAACGTAGCATAATCTTGTTATTACTGGCAGTGACCTACCTTGAGGGGACTCAATTGATGGCGGTAACAAAAACATATATTATTTGTGACCAAAAATTCAAAATTTCGCTTTGCGGGTATTGTGTCCAAATTTCGTTATATCTGAGTATTGAAAGTCTTTGGAATAAGCTGAACATAATCTATTTTTTCTCTACGAGTTAGCGAACAGTTATTCCGAGGTTCGAGTCTCCTTCGGAGAGGGCCCGCCCCAGTGTACTACATTTTTAAACTCAGGAGTGTGAAAATGTTTTTAAACTCAGGAGTTTAAAAATGTTGGTTAGAGCACTGGCACGGAACGCCAGAGGTCGTGGGTTCCCCCATCGTCCATTAATTTTTTTTTCAAATATTATTAAATTTTAAACATTTTTCGAGCATTTTTGAAACTTTGACCTTCATAGGGACCATATAGGAGATTAAAGTTCTTTTTAACAAAAACTCTCTTATTTGAAAAGTATCCTAAACAATAAAAATGCCCAAAGTAACTATTCAACGAGGAAGAAGTCGCGGGTAAAAGCTAGTTGTTAATGAAACTTATTGTTTAGTTTTATTTATTTATACAATTAATCATTTAAAGAAAAAATCTTAACCTAAGATGGCCCAAACTAACTGTTTGGACAGTTTTGTTGTAGGATCAAGTCTCTTGTAATACATTATACATATATATACTAGCTGACCCAGCAAACGTTGTGTTACCGATATTAAAATCGAGATACAAAAGTAACAGTTGATCGTAGATGGGTGAAAATTTGAAGTTGTGTGTATTTTTAATGCTGACAAACAAATTTAAAAAAAAATGTCAAAAAAATAAAAATAAAAAATTTCGTGTGGACCACCCTTAACATTTAGGGAGATGAAAAATAGATGTTGTCCGATTCTCAGACCTACCCAATATGCACTCAAAATTTCATGAGAATCGTTCAAACCATTTCGGAGGAGTTCAAAGTTTAACACCATGACACGAGAATTTTATATTTTAGACTACGTTGTATTGCCATATCTTTATATTAATAAAAAAATCAATAATTAATACTTGAATTCGTCAGCTTTACTTTCCACTTATTTGCTAAAAAAATCAACACCTTCATGTGATAATTTATTTAATTTTCGGCACATAGATTTCAAAGTCATTGTTAAAACTTTAAAATTAATTAGTAAGAAAAATACTGAAGACATATGGGGAATGTCTGTCAATTTATGTCATAATATAATTGACACAATAGCACCCTACTTAGCCACACTTTTTAATATCTGCGTGGACACAGGAGAATTTCCAGACTTAATGAAGGTGTGCAAAGTTGTTCCATTATTGAACGATGGGAATAAAACAGACCCTAGTAATTATAGACCTATTTCATTGCTCCCAGTACTGAGCAAAGTTTTTGAAAAAATTATGCTCAACCAAATGCTCTCCCACTTCCATTTAAATAACATATTAGTAAACGAACAATTTTGATTCACTAAGGGTCGCAGCACTATCGTTGCTGGCTCTGTACTTCTTCAACATGTTTTTCAGGCTTGGGAGAGATCTAAAAATATTATTGCAATATTTTGTGACTTGTCTAAGGCATTCGACTGTGTATCTCATGATACTTTGCTTTGTAAACTGGAACACTACGGAATTAAAAATAGAGCACATGATCTGTTAAAGTCTTACTTTAAAAACCGAACTCAAAAGCTACAGATCCAAGAAGCTAATTCGCAAAGATCCTTTATTAAAATGGGAGTTCCACAGGGATCTATTTTAGGTCCTTTTTTGTTTTTAGTTTATATAAATTATTTGCCGCTCTATGGGGATACGGGATATGTGCAATATTGTTCTATTTGCAGACAATACTTCTCTTTTATTTGAGGTTGATAAAATAAATTCAGACTTTGACAAAGTAAATAGTTTCCTTAAACTTGTTCGCCAATGGTTTACAGCGAATAACTTAGTTTTAAACTGAAAAAAGACCAAGTGTCTTAAATTTTCCCTATCAAAGATGGATTATACAAATAAAATTATTCTCGACAATGTTAATCTGGATTTTGTAAATGAAACAATTTTCCTGGGCATTAGATTGGATGCCAGATTGCAATGGAGTCCTCAAATTTCACATTTGGGGAAAAGACTTAGTTCAGCCGCTTACGCTGTAAGAAAAGTAAGACAGCTTGCTGATGTAACTACAGCTCGTATTGCTTATTTTAGTTACTTCCACAGCATTATGTCATATGGCATACTGCTATGGGGTCATATACAGTCTATATTTATACTGCAAAAAAGGGCAATTATAAGTATTTATAATCTATGTAGCCGTGATACATTGAGAGAACTTTTCAAAAAAATAAATATAAAGACGGTGCCTGGACAATATATATATATGAAAATATTATGTATGCTCTAAGAAATATTAAAAATTTTGATAGAAATTGTGATAAACATTGTTTTGATACGAGAAACAAATATAAACTAGCATGTCCAAAGTACAGATTGTCTAAAGTTAATAATTCTTTTATGGGCCTATGTATTAAATGTTATAATAAATTACCTGAACATATTATAAGTCTTAGTGAAAATAAGTTTAAGTTTGTTACTAAGCGCATACTATCACAAAATGCGTATTATAAGATAGAAGAACATTTAAATGACAAAATTATTTGGAACACTAATTGTAATTTTGTGACAAAACATAATAAATAGATGATAGGTAACAGGTATTATATGTACAATACCATCGGTGACATTTATATTTTATATTTTTATTCTTGACATTTATATTGTTATTATTGTTACATTTATATTTTTACGATAATGTATTAAATTATTCTATTGTATTTATGACGTGGAAAAGTGTATTGTATATACCTACTTTCACTAAATTGTTTTGATTTGATTTGAATATTTTTAGGGTATAAAAATAGATGACGACCGATTCTCAGACCTACCAAATATATCGTACATAAAATTTATTAATAATTACTACAATAATCATTATATTCGATTGCCATATTGCAATTGCGTGTCTGTGGATGGATTAGAATAATATTAAAATCGCGATACAAAAGTAAGTGTAGATCGTAGATGGGTGAAAATTTGAAATTGTATGTATTTTTTAATGCTGACTCATAATCAAACAAATTAAAAAAATGTCAAAAAAAATAAAAAAATAAATTTCGTGTGGACCACCCTTAACATTTAGGGGGATGAAAAATAGATGTTGTCCGATTATCAGACCTACCCAATATGCACTCAAAATTTAATGAGAATCGGTCAAGCCCTTTCGGAGGAGTTCAAAGTTTAACACCATGACACGAGGATTTTATATATTAGATATATATATATATATTAATATGGTAAAAAATCTAATTTCAAGTCAGTGTTGATAATAAATATTTCGTAAGTTTAGTTGTAAATTTTCTCTTATAGGATTCTTGTCGGATGTCCTCAGTTTGCCCAGTAAATTGTTTTTATATGGAATAGGAGTACAAACAATTAAACTTACGTTACCCGATGGTATTTGATAACCTAGAGTATACCAGAGGAATCACAATAACTTTACTGACTTTATAAACCGTCTTACGAATTCGAATACAAAAAATAATGGTATGAGGCGGGCGAGGATTGAGCCGGGGGCTCGGTGGTGACAATCAAAAGTTCTACCGACTTTCTGCAGTAACTTAGTTATTTGGGACCTCGAAATATAAGCTAAATTATCTTGCCCCAAACTAGGTATAGTCTGTACTATGGGTACAAGACAACGATATATTTAATACAATATACTTACTTAAACATACATAAATACTTAAAAACATCCATGACTCGGAAACAAACATTCATAGTCATCGTATAAATGTTTGCACCTACCGGGATTCAGACCGGCTATAGGGGTCGTGTCTTGCTTATGTTTTATTGACACTGAAAGTTTTTAGAACTGGCCAGTTAGAAACATTGCTAATTAAAACTTTTTTTGAATTTCAATTTTAGAACTCTTTGGTAACCTAATGTAGTATATTGCATTCATTTGGCATTTGTTTTTGAGAATTGGCCGCAAATCTAAAACTCTTGTTACACGTGAAAATGAACCTAACGCGAGAAAATTTTCGGTCAATGATTTATTATAACTTTCGTTGTGGGCTTACTCAACAACAAAGCTATGATAGGGATTAATTACTAGAAATAAATGTTTGTATTCGCGTTAATATATAATTCATAATAGATTAAATAAATAAAAAACCCGCTAAAAGCACAAAATTATCTTTGGTATTCGAAAGCTAATAATGGTTAAAATTTAAAATTAACATCAATTCTTGCCGTATCGACGATATATGAAAATTATATAAATTAAAAAAATAGAATAGAATCAACTTAATATATTGTCATTGGTTTTGGTTTCGGGTTCGTAGCAATATATCCTTGGATATCGAACCCGAAACCAAAAGACAATCAGCTCAGTGGGTGGTTCCTTCCAGGGGAAACTTTCAAACATTTTTTTAAACTTTCTCCGTTATAGTTTCACTTCTACTATGTGTCACAGTACACATTTTTTTACCTTACAGATTATGCGACTTCCTATATTAAGTCCACTCATACTAACCTGTTAGTGCAATATAATTAAAAAAATCAGTTTCGAGAAACCTTTTGACATGTCGAGAGTGTACTGTGTGTGTGTACCCAACGAGTAGTGTACTCGACAATGAACATGAGACAGAATTGAATTCAATTTCTTATAGCTTTCCAGAATTTGACAACATAATAACAATCGAATATATTTTTACACGCTTTTTATTAGCTTCACCTGTATGGTTGTAACCGACTCATTAAGGACGTGATTTTGACCCACTTTATAAGATTTTATTTTTAGTATATTATAATGCCAGATTTCGTTCAAACTTTGTAAATTTATCAAGGACCGATGGCAATATATTAAGTTGATTCTATTCTAATTTTTTATTTCATATAATTTTCATATATCGTCGATAAGGCAAGAATTGATGTTAATTTTAAATTTTAACCATTATTATTAGGAAGCTTTCGAATACCAAAAATAATTTTGTTCTTTTAGCGGGTTTTTTTTTATTTAATCTATTATGAATTATATATTAACGCGAATACAAACATTTATTTCTAGTAATTAATAATAATTAAATGCCTCAACGTTTTCAACGTAGTTATCAATCTATAGTTAGTCTTTTTCGCGTATACGGTAGACGGGTATACGGTTTGCAAAATGAGACTGAAGTTAATAACAATCTTTTAATTCAGTAATTTTTGTCATAGATACAGAAACACTACATAATAATTTCCCCCGGGAAATGTTGAACCATAGTCTGTATGTCTGGATAGAGACGACCAACCAATGAAAACAGGCCAGGTTTATTACTTTAGTATGCGTGACAAGCTTCGTCTTACACTCACGATATGTATGTCACTTTATTTTAGTTAGTTAAACTAAAGTTTGCACAGTGTCACATATAAATGATCTAAGGGTTAAACCAGAGGGAGGCTCTTGTGCACAGGATGCCGAATAGATTATAGATACCACAACGGCGCCTATTTCTGCCACGAAGCAGTTATGTGTAAGCATTATTGTGTTTCGGTCAGAAGGGCGCCGTAGCTAGTGAAATTACTGGTCAAACCAGTCTTCATCTTTAGTCTCAAGGAGACGAGCGCAATTGATCAGAATTTTTAGGATTTTCAAGAATCCTGAGCAATATTGGAGATGGGCAGGGCGTATTAATTATCATCAGCTGAACATCCTGCTCGTCTCGTCCGTTATTGTCATAAAAAAAACCTGCAACCTGCTTTTCGAAAGACAGACCAACAAAGCTACCGATCTCGTTAGATCATGAGTTAGCAACGTGAGTGAAACACCGGGCAACGAGGAAACCTAATATACTAGAACCAGTGCTCACAACTCATGCCAAATCTATTCTTACAGTGACTCTAACCGTCCCCAAATTCAACCTTATCACATCTATTTAGAGTTCCTTTTTCAAACGCCTAATATACGCAATAATTACATAGAAATTTCGACTTTATTTAATAAAAGATAAAGTCGTATCTTTAATAATGTTAAGAGTAGTTTATTTGTTTGAAACAAAGCGTCGTTTAAACGGATTTATTGAAGTTAATCGAATATAAAAATACTTTGGAGGTTTCTATTAAAAGAGGTGTTAGAGTAATTACTGTTTGTGATACTTTAAATGAATCTGAAACAATGATTTACTTTTTATTCGTACTGGTAATAGTTTTCAGGGCTTAGCTGTCAAATTTCTGATATTTCTAGTATTAACATTTATGTCAAATTCAAATTCAAATATTTTTATTCAAAATTGTATTTAAAATCACGTATTGAACGTCAAAAACTACCACCCATTCAAAAGAGACTGCCTCAGACCTGAGAAGAATGGGCAAGAAACTCAGCGGGCTATTTTTTTTTATATAAAATATGGATTACAATGTGTACAATAAACATTTATAATTAAAGAGCCTGAGGGTGTTCGTTTTATTCCCAGTCCGTGGTGTCATTAAGAAAATCGTTTATGCTATAATAACCTTTCCCACACAAACGTTTTTTAAGAATTCTTTTAAATTTCGTAACACACTTTTTTTGTACATTTTCTGGGATTATATTGTGAAGCATATACATCGCCCAACAAAAGACTAACTAACTCAACCCAACCGAGTAGTAGGCATAACAAGATTATGTTTGTTCCTCAATATGCTTATGAACATACAGAAATGAACAAAGATACAAATACTATAATTTTAATATTAATGTAATTTAGATAATTTATATGTTAGATAAGGTCTCTTTCTGTCTAACAGCAAAGTGACAAATTATCTTTTGTTTATTTCAAACCTTTAGATTAAGTATTGGTCTCCGCTGCGCTCCAAGTAGATACCATCTCATTGCATCTTTAAAATTTTGTAACATACGCTTTTCATTTTATTATATGTTTTGAGTGTTTTATATAGTTTTCGCTATTAGTCTAAAATTCTCTGTTTCCAGCTGGCTTTAGACATTGGGGCGCGGGTTCTAGATTAGATAGGGCGGGATTTGGACGCGGGTTACACATTTTCTTGTAACACCAGAGGAACCACAGGACCGTTGCTGGCCTTTTAGAAATGTGTATTCGCTTTTTTAAAGGTACCAAACCTATGGTTTATCGCCCTGGAAACACCACACAAGGAAATGTGGCGTGTGTGTGTGTTGTACATGTATTTTTTATTTCTTTTTTAGCTGTAGTTTGGACAAGGAAAACTTAACTTAATCTTAAATATAAATTCTCGTGTCTCAATCTTAGTTACCTTACTCCTCCGAAATGGCTTTACTGATTTCTACCAAATTTTATATGCATATTCAGTAGGTCTGAGAATCGGCTACTATCTATTTCTCATCCCCCTAAATGATAAGGGAAGTCCACCCCAAAAAATTTTTTTAATTTTTTGACTATTTTATTTTTATTTTATTATGATTCAGCATTGAAAAATACATACAAATTTAAATTTTCGCCTCTACAATCTACAACGATTTTTGTATCACGATTTTTATATTATTCTGTTCCATCCACCAAACCGATATTGGGATATGGCAATCAAATACAATAATTGTAGTAAGATATATTTGGTAGGTCTGAGGATCGGTTGCATCAAAATTTTAATAATTGATTTTTTTTAAATATAAAAAATATTTGGCGCGGACCACCCTTAACATTTAGGGGGATGAAAAATAGATGTTGTCCGATTCTCAGACCTACCCAATATGCACTCAAAAGGAGATTGAAACGCTTCCATACATACCTGGGCCCAGGTGATAACAAGATGAAAGTAACACCATTTAAAAGATAACATTTAAATAATCCATAATTGAAAATTTTGCAAGATTCGTCAATCTGGGAGATGAGTAATCGAAGATATAAAATATTATTTTATGTCTTAAACTTAAATGCCTAGCTGCTGAGGATATATCACATACTTATATTAGATGGGTACCATCCTTGTTTTTTTTTTAAATAAAGAATACCTACTTATCTACGTATACCTATCTACCTTTAATTAGATATAATATAGTATACCTTAATTAAAATATAGTTTTAATTGCTCAGATAAGAATAATATAAATTAAAGTCATTAGCTCATACATGAACAGTAAAACAGACTGCTAGAGACAACTTTCCTTGGAATTCAATTGGGTAGGTAGTTAACAAGTTGGTGACTCAACGAATACAACAAGAAATTGCAGAAACAAGTGACAATGACGAAGAAACGAAATGATCTGTCAGAGTGTCATTGTCAAAGTGAAGTTAGCGTTGAGGAACAAGGATTTCACTAGTATCGATTTTTTATGTAAATCGATTTTTTGACAATAAAATAATTGCTCAGTTCTGTTTTTTTCCTGAGAAAATAATATATTTTATTCATAATAATATGGTTATTCGAACATAAACTATGCACCTTACTACCTAATATTATTCAAATAAAACAACTGGATCTTAATGTTATTTTAATCGATTAAAATATATTCATTCGATTACATTTTAATCGAACTTCTTTATTTTAATGTTTTCTCGGTTTGTAGATTGCAAAATGAGCTAGTTTTTTGTATTTTACATCAGAAAAATATACCCTTTTTTTAAAAGTATATTTCAACTTGTTAACCATCAGGCCCAAAAGCCCCATTCTCCTTTCATGAGAATCGGTCAAGCCGTTTCGAAGGAGTTTAACTACAAACACCGCGACATGAGAATTTTATATATATGATTTACCGTAGAAATTGCGAGCGACAAGTCACTCAGATAAATCGTGGAGATATTTTATATTTATTGTATGTGTTTGTTTTTGAACAATAAATAAATCATAAATACTTCATATAAAAAATTTTTTACCCTTTCTAATCATTCTATTTTCGATCCAATTACCAAATCGCACCATTTCAAAATTCATTATCGTCATATACTTATGACTTATATTAACTTATATTTTTTAACCGACTTCAAAAAGGAGGAGGTTATCAATTCGATCGGTATTTTTATGTATTTACACCGATTACTCTGAGATTTATGATCCAATTTACGTAATTTTTCTTTAGTTCGATGCAGAATAGATGCCATTTGGTCCCATAAACATTTTACATAGTTTGGCCCAGTAGTTTTTATTTTATGAACATTTTTTATGGGTTTTTTTGTTTTTCTCGATGATTTTTTTTGTGCAATTTTAAGCGCCTAGGTTATGGTGTTACCAGTGGCAGGCTCCTTTACATAGGCTAGATTATGGGTTCCACAACGGCGCCTATTTCTGCCGTGAAGCAGGAATGTGTACGCATTAATGTGTTTCGGTGTGAAGGGCGCCGTAGCTAGTGAAATTACTGGGCAAATGAGACTTAACATCTTATGTCTTTTAAGGTGACGAGCGCAATTGTGGTGCCACTCAGAATTTTTGGATTCCTCAAGAATCCTGAGCGGCACAGCATTATAATAGGCAGGGCGTATCAATTACCATCAGCTAGACGTCCTGCTCGTCTGGTCCCATATTGTCATAAAAAAAAGTTGCAGACCTTCAGGGTCAACTGTTTTCCTAGTTTTTCCAACAATAAGAGGAATATTTTAATGGGCGTGACAAAAATAATTCCTTCTATTTAGATACCAAAATTATGACGTTTGCCCTTTTTTTTTGTTGCAGCTGAATTTGTCATTATTATACTGTTTTTTGTACCAGCCGCGATAGAAATAGTAACTTGGATTCTTAAATCTGAGAATATCTTCAGTTGATGGTTACCAGACATTACAATAACAACCACTTTAGAACCATTTTGTACCAAAAAACTGTCATGTTATGAGTGTAAAAATATTTGATTAATTATCTAAATAAATACGAGAGGTTACATTGTTACATTTAAATTTAAGTGATGGCACCAATCTTATTCTTATAATTATAATTTTTAGATATTATTTTTATTATTTAAAAAATAAATTAACAAAAAAAAACAACCGCCTCAAAACACTATTCCAAAACAATAGAAATAATGTGCACTAAAAATTATAATAATAATTGCTATTAAAAATAATTCCAAAAATTACAATAAGATCGTAACTAGAATAAGATTAATTAATTAGATTGTATAAAAATACGCAATTATTTTTATACTTTTTAGTGCACATTATATCTATTGTTTTGGAATAGTGTTTTGAAAGCGGTTGTTTTTGTTTTTATTTTATGATTTTTAGTGAATTTGAACGTACTAGTATTAGTGTACTAACAATTTGTGTAAACTGTAAATATACAAAATTTTTCAATGCAGCAATGAACGTAAGTACTTTGCAATTTGATTACAGACAGTGTTCCGTTACTTTGTCATGGATTTCGTAATCAGAACCTAACCAACATCTCACCAAACTATCATTGAAGTATATCCTTTCCAATAAAAAAAGAATCATCGAAATCGGTTGGCGCGATATTCAGTTATTCGTAAATTTAAGACTTTTATGGTTTCCTCATGGATTCCATTGTCAGATCTGGACCAAATTACAATGGGACCACTCGGGAAGCACCAGCTTTCAAATAAAAAAAGAATTATCAAAATTCACCCAGTGGAAAGTTATGAGGTAACAAACATAAAAAAAATACCGACGAATTGAGAACCTCCTCCTTTTTTGAAGTCGGTTTATAATGACACTGCTACAGTACATTTTAGGGATTATTTAGACATGGCGTTACGTTGGCCATCTAGAATGTATTTATATCATGTACCAGGTATTATTTTATGTAAGTATTATTGATATCACCACATATTATAAAAAAATCCTCCGCCGTGTCTGTCTGTCTGTATGTTCCCCATAAACTCAAAAACTACTTCACCGATTTTCATTCTTTTATTACTAGTGGATAGCGTGATTCTTGAGGAAGGTTTAAGTATATGATTTGTTAAGTTTTGAATACTTTTTTTATATATATATACGGCTACTGGAAACCCAAGCGCTGGCAGCTATCTCGGTCAACGGATCAGCCTAGCTATCCAACACGGAAATGCTGCCAGTAAATGCCTAATTTTATGTAGTCATAGTATTGTAAATATAATTATAAGATTTGTTTTGTTAGAATAAATAAATCTTTTATATATACTTTTGAATAATTTGTTGGAGGTGTCGGAAAAGAATAAGCCGTCTGGGAGCTTTCAACGAAAACATTGTCTAAGCCCTTTGAGATATAACTAAATGCTCACAAATTGTGTGCATAAGTCTGACATTATTAGACATATCTATTGTATTATTACATAATGGGATCGAACTTTTAGTTTGTATTATTGCCAATATTTCTAAAACTGCAATTATTTTAATATTTATGTACCAAATTTCTGAACAGTTGTACCAAATTTCATCTTTTAAAAATAAATAAATTAATGGAACCTTTAATAAAACGAAACATATTTAGCAATAGTAGTATTAATGGGTCACCAAGGGGCTGCTGAAAATCAGCACTGTGTTGGTATTATACCAACGTAGCATGACGCTGAGTCAGCTCCTTTTAATAACAATAACTGCTACACAGTACTTTTAAATTAAGATAATCCCTGTAATATTATACATAATACTTACTTGTTATTTTTGTCATTTGTATTATTTTTATGTTATTAGTTCTTAATTTTTTTACCTCTGTAAGTTCTTTTTTACTTTTATTATTCTGTGTGGTTTGTGTTTTTTATTAATAAAGTTTCCATTCATTCATTCATTCTTAAATAATTTATGGTGGAATTGTGTATCTTTTACAGGTCTATACAAAAGTTTGTGATGGCATATGTCTATTTCGTCTCTCTCTTTGTTATATACATGTTACTTTAAAAAATTGATAATTATAAAGCTGTATACACCTTAATCCATATCATTTTATTATTAAATAATATATTAATATTATTATTATATATAATATTGCACGCCTCGAACGCGAAGCGGCGAGGTTTTGCTTTATAACCGACCTGTCAAGGTCACACGATTTCCACTCTTTAAACTGCATATTTTTTTTCTATTACTCTTACACATTATAAAAGCACATCAATATAAAGCTGAGACACTAATGAATAATCCTGATACTTTTTTTAAGTTGTCGAATACGTATTAATATAAAAAAGAGTTCATTAAAAAAAATCGGGACGCCCGTTAGTCTGTGGTTCAAAAAAACGGCGTGGTATATATATGGTTGATATCTCGAGAACGACTTGACGAAGCGACTTAATTTTTTTTTTCACAATTTTCAGAATTATGCAGAGAAGGTTCCTTTCAAAAATCATTAATGTAGGCCTTCTCGTTTTTTTAAAAAACGCAGGTAGCTCGATTTTATTCGAAATTTAACTTTAAAAAAAATATAGCTTGAGCGTTTGAGGCGTGCACTTTTGGATTTTCCAGTTTTTCATTCAGAAATACGTTTTTGTTTCCTTTTTAACTCATTAATTTTGAATACGCATTTTCGATGGCTTTAGGCTACATTATTTCCGAATACATAGATATTTTTTTAGTTTATTGATAGAACAGCGTCCGTTGGGTCAGCTAGTTAATTATAAAACGTATTCACTGAAATATTTGCATGTCTGTCAAGACGAAACATGTGCCTTGTCCTAAATTTGTAACAACTTTAGCTGTAAATGTTTCTTGCATCTAAAGATATCTAATAGACATCACTCTACACTGCGAGTTATGGATACTTGGAATCCAACTCTGTATGGTTAAGCAACTGTACAAAGTTTTCAACGTAAGTGATGTCATGCAATATGATTTTCTGATGTTATATTTTTCATTATATTTAAATATATTTACTTGAGTTAGTTGGCATTCGGACGTCCGCGTCGTACCGGGCGCGACTGCCTAATCCCAATCTCATCTCACCTCATTACTTTAGTTCATTGTGATACTTAAATTTAACAAATAACTATCCCATTAATATCTTTCTAATTTACCCCAATCCCGGACAAACCCAATTTTTACATTGACATTGATCGCACCATGGCTCTCACTATAAATTTAAAAGTATTTAATAGATCATAGTGTCTCATATGAATGAATTTAGCTGAACTCATTGCCACTGTCCTTGCCTATTTTAAGACGTTACTAACGGAATAGGCACCTGATATCTTTGCCCCAAATGTGTCCAAGTTGACAGCGTTCATGGAACACACAGCTTGTTATTTTTTGCAATATTGTTATTGATCACTTTTTATTTGATAATTGCTATGCCACGTATGTTGGGGCAGAAAAGAATGGCGACCACGTACCGGAACACGCAGTGTTGGTTCCCCTACAAGATGGACCGACGATCTATTCAAGATCGCCGGAATACGTCGGATGAGGGCAGCGCAGCACCAATCGTCGTGGAGATCTTTGGAGAAGGCCTTTGGACAGCAGTGGACGTCTTCCGCAGTATAATTATCTGACTTATCTATACTAATATTATAAAGAGTAAACATTTGTTTGTGTGTTTGTTTGTTTACATTGAATAGAACCTACACTTCACTGTTGAGAAGCTACACTTTCACCGGGTGACATATGCTATTTTATATTTTCATTAAAATTAGGATTCCTTATTAATACTCCAATAAAGTAATCAAAGGTGTAAAAAATTACCTAAAATATTCTTAACATCGCGTGCGCTACGAAAAGTTTTGATGATAGAATTTGCAGAACACATCATTATATATATAAAATATTGTGACACCATAATATGTTATAAGTGTTCTGTTAATTTAAAAATTAATTTGAAATGTCGCTACTACGTACTCAGTCCTCTGTGTACGCGAACAAAGTCGTGGGGCATCAGCTAGTTTGTCACAAGTTCGATATTTCTATTATTTTCACCTACTTCACAGATTCGACCGATATTTTAAAAATGGAGAAACAAATAAAACAAAGCATATTAAAAGGTCATTGCGATCCAATTTTAAATTTTTTAAGCTTCCTTTAGACGCTGAAGAAATAAAATTTAGGTTTGACTATGTCGTGGTCTTCCAATACATACATTACTTTCTGCAAGTAATGTAGGTTTGACGACTACAGAATATTGATTTCAAAATTACGATTACATACCTATTTATACTATAGAAAAAACTGTGCTATCTTTTTAAGATGAGCTTATATCAGTAGGTACAGTTTTAGGTAAAAAAGTTAACCCTAATGTCACCAGAAGAGGTAAGAGTCACGCGATAGAAAGAGAGGCAACTTCAAGGTGAATAAAAATGTAGGTTAGTTTCGCTGTGCGATTTGAAATACACCTTATAATATGACCGCAACAGTCACTATTTCTTTAATTGATTTTGCGGAGTAAGACTTCCGTACTTGTACGATTATAAATCCTTTGCTATAACATAAATGTCTTTCGAGCGATCGCCCCCACTCCATACAAATAATAATAAATAGTTTTATTAGTTTAGTTTTTACAGTCGTCCTTCTCAGATATTAGGTATGTCTTTTTAAATGGGTAAAAATCCCATTTTGAATCAATTATTATTAAAACTTGATAACATTAACATTGGCAATTTTAATATTTTCTTAATTTTATGCTGACGGAGCTTTGTTCCGGCATAATATTCGTATTTCGTGATTTAATAAATATATGGGCTAACTACTCATTAGCTTTTTATTTTTAGTCTAGGCTGAAAGAGCCGCATTTAATGAATGGTATTTTATATATTTTTGTATATTTTATCCCAAAAGTGAGTGACATACTATTAATATGTTATTAAATATCTCTTAACAGCTGAAAAAGGCTTTTATTCAAATACTTTGCACCAATTTTTAGTACTTCATTGTAGAATATGTTGGTTTTATATGTTATATTTCAATCGTAGTGTGGAATTCTTGGCGTTGAGTTTGTTCTCGAGTCGCCAGTTATTTGTTGAATATTTTTAGAACTTTTTACATTTGCGATTACGATTTATCGTTCCTATATCTAATGAAAATAAACACTCGGTTATGTTATTTTACTTACAATTTATGGCGGTATATCGACAATAGCCGTTTGTTCAAGTAAAATTAACTGAGTTCTGATTGGTCTGTCATATTGGATCATCATTGGATCTTTAATGGAATACGAGGTCTAACTTTACAACACCCGATGGATAAATGTCTCAAGCTGAAGACTGTCGAAAGAAGCGATTTCTGCCGAAGCAGTAATGTATAAGCATTACTGTGTTTCGGTCTGAAGGGCGCCGTATCTAGTGAAACTACTGGGCAAATGAGAAATAACATCTCATGTCTCAAGGTGACGAGCGCAGTTGTAGGGCCGCTCAGAATATTTCGGGTTTTTCAAGAACCCTGAGCGGCACTGCATTGTAATGGGCAGGGCGTATCAATTACCATCAGCTAGACGTCCTGCTCGTCTCATCCCTTATTTTCATAAAAAAACAGACACGTTGACTTTTCAGCCTAAGCAGACACGATATCCGAATCATACTGGGTACCTTAAGGGCTATATTTCACCGGGACAACACGGTGGCACAACCATTCGTCGCTACCAACAAAATATACTCGTATACAGCTCTATAGAGAGTTACTCACCTGGTGTCCGTTTGGTTTCGCAAACAATTTGCTGGCATGACTAGCCGGAGGCGTCATACCTCGGTTTTTTTTTTTAATGAAAATAAGAGACAAGACGAGCAGGACGTTTAGTTGATGGTAATTGATTCACCCTGCCCATTACAATACAATGCCGCACAGGATAAAAATCCCTAAAATAGTGAGCGGCACTACAATTGCGCTCGTCATCTTGAGACATAACATGTTAAGTCTCATTTGCCCACTAATTTCACTAGCTACGGCACCCTTCAGACTGAAACACAATAATGCTTACACATTACTGCTTCATGGCAAAAATATTTGTAAAGTCAATGTGAAATAAACTTTATTCTAATAGGCGTAAACTAAGCGCTTTTAAATAGTCATTTTAAATATTTCTCTTAAAGTACTGAGTCTCTGAAGAAAATTTAACGGAGATACTGCAAGATAGAAAAGGTAAGCAAATCTATCGTGACTATAACCGATTTTGATTGACAGTCAGCCACGCATTGCATTAGCTCCATAGTATTTTGAATATGGAACCACTAGCTAACGCACACATTGAAAAATCTAAATTGGTCACGCACTGGACAGGCTATTCCATATGTTTGACAGCAATTTTTTGTGCCTATTTGAAGCGTCACTCGCGAGTGTCCGGAGAACTAATTTTGATGCATAATACAAATGGCTGTGAAGGAATGTACAACACTCTGAAGTACTTTTGCATTCTGAATTAATTTCGTTCGTCCTCCGTGTTATTTATACTTCAAAAATCAACGTACTAAGGAACACAATTTTTTTTTTGTAAATGGTTTGCCACCATGTATCGATTTTTGCTGAGGTTGTCATCACTAGTTTTAGTAACGCAGACTCTCGCTAAATGGCCAACAGCGCCAAAATGGCGAATATCAAACAGGCACAAAAGCACTTTGACAGCCGCCAGTCCAGTGGTATATAGTAGAGGTCAGTGGTCACGCATTATTAGGCTGTCAGGATATCTATACGTAAGTATATTCTGAGCCATAGCTTATTCCGTGTAAAATAAGCTTCGACCAATAACAGTTGATAATGAGACGGACAGATAAGGTTAAAAAACTAGGTGATCCTCAAATAAAGTTGGCTTGAAGCAATGTCTGTGAGTCACTGAAAGCATTGTACTTCCTGGCCCTTGCTATTCTTAGCAAGCATGTACTAATCTCCGGCTATTTTTGACTCGCCGATGTAGATACAATTTACCTGTGTATTCTCAGCTATTTCGTTTTTCACATTACATTAATTTCAGTATTTATGTAATACATTCTAGATAATTTATACGTCTAGATCTAGTCTCTTGCTGTTAGAGAACTGATAAAAACCGGTTTATTACTTTAGTAATAATTAAAAGCTTGTCACGCACACTTTAGCTTTTATAAGCTACTTCTTACACTCGCGATTTGTATGACATTTTGTGTTAGTGTGCGTGCGTTGCTCAAAATAGAAGCTCTAAACTCAATTTTTTTCGACGTTTTCACAACTGTCATAGTCTAGATGGAATAAATGATCTAAGCAGTACATATTCTATCATTGGTAAAGTGTTTTAAGAGAATTCATAGGGCAAAACTAAAATGCAATTTTGTTTTATATAGATGAGCGTGCGGTACTGAGCAAATATATCGCATTTTAGCAGCAGCATGTAGTGAATCTTGTAAATTTTTGTTTGTTTAAAATTGTTAGTATTTAGTGACAGCAACATAATATGTCTTCAAAGAGCACAAAACGGTATCTTGCGGACAATTGTAAATGCACCCTGGTTTGCTCGCAATGACGAGATACATAAATATCTGGACATGCCCACTATAAAGGAGGAAATAAAACAACCTTCCAGATGATACGCCGAACTCCTAGCCACTCACCCAAATTACTTGGCTACTAAACTGCTTGAGTCCTCTCAAGCCATGAGAAGACTAAAAAGAAAGCAAGTCTCATTAGAATAAGGGCTGGTTGAGGCGATGGCCTCCAAAACCCAAATCGTTGAACCAAACTCTACGGAACTGATTATAGTCGATACCGACTGATGGCAGTAAATAAAACAAAAAAAAATATTTTTATAAAAAAATGCAATCTATAAAAGTAAATACCCTATATAATGACGTAAATTTAATTCCAAAATAATTTTCCAATACGGAGCTAGCTCAATGGAACAACGGACACTGTCGAAATCCGCCTCAGACCCGATGAACATGGGACTTACATCATAATTATTTAAATATTTTATTACATGTAATTATATTAATATAGTACTCTGTGAACGGCTGGATCACTTGGCGTTGCGTAAAGACGTCGCTTCATTGTTTTCTGATTCTTCTACCGCATTTTCACAGGGAGTGTTCCGAAGAGCTGTTTAACCTATAATTCCTGCCGCCAAATTCCACCTTCGCACGACACGCCACAAGTTAGGATATCATCCTCACCATCTGGATGTGTGGCGGTCCTCCACAGTGCGGTTTACAAGGAGCTTTCTTCCACGTACTACAAAGCTGTGGAATGAACTTCCTTGTGCGGTGTTTCCGGGACGACACGACACGGGTACCTTCAAAAAAGCGGGTACACCTTCCTTAAAGGCCGGCAACGCTCCTGTGATTTGAAATATCAATTTTTTTGTTTTGTTTTAAAAAATATAACAATTTTCATTTGATACACTAAAGAATCCTCTTAAATAGCTGCTTATTTATCAACGCGCTGTTAATGTCATCATTGGGTATTTGATTTTATATGTCTGGATGTTTGTAATGCTGTTCATTTTCAGAGAAAATTTAAATAAAGAATTCTGGCAGGGAAAAGATTTTTACGTTTGTGCTTAATGTTCGACTCTCTCTAACTCTCTTACGGTGTTAATTTGTTAATATTTTTTTTTATTTTGACACACTTTTTACACAAATTATCTTGCCCCAAGTTAAGCATATATAGCCTGTGTTATGGGTTATAAGACAGTGATATATTTAATACAATATACTTACTTAAACATACATAAATTCATATAAACATACATAAATACATTTAAACATCCATGACTCGGAAACAAACATCCAAATTCATCATATTATAAATGCTTGCACCTACCGGAATTCGAACCCGTGACCTCTAGCTTAGTAGGTAGGATCGATAACCACTTAGCCGAGTGTACAGGTCGTCCATTTATGCTTACGGTTTTGAAGTAAAATCATTCAAGCATTTATTAACACATTGTTCAAATTGGCAAAACATCCAGCAGACGTAAGGGTTCTTTACAGAAACCTTAAACCTATAACTTCCTTGGATTTATTCTGTTGAATGGTTCCACTTTCATGCTGTCTCGAACCCTGTAGAGTATTTACGAAGAGATTAAAGTACATAGAAGGGTCATTAGCAAAATTTTCATACAATATCTTTAATCCCAAGCGATAGTGGCGCTATAAAGATTTCAATAGCTGTAACACGTATTCAAACAGGCGATTTTAAGCATTATTTCAGCTATCGGACGATATAAAAAGCGCTTGTTTGAGCTACAGTGAACTGTCAAAAGTATCATCAATAAATAGCAGGTAAAAAACCTAAAAAATACGCTTTTATAGAAAACCTAGCTAAAATATTTGAATTTTTTTTTGAAATTTAAAATTAACATCATCTCCTTCGTTTTAGACGATTGATGAAAATTATATAAATAAACAAAAATCTTATTTTGCAAATTGAAAAATGGAACAATTTTATCAAATTAATGTATTTTCATCGGTCCTCGATAAATCTACGAAGTTTGAACTAAATCTGGCCCTTTAAAGGAGGTCAAAATCGTGCCCAAATGAGTCGATTACAAACAAACAAATATAATACAGGTGAAGTTAATAAAAAGTGTGTAAAAAGATGTCAGTTGTTGAAGTAATAGATTATTACTTCTACAACTTCATACACTCGATTACACGGCCGCTTATCATCTTGGAAAGACAAAAGTATTGAGTGCGACGCGGTCTACCGCTGAGACTGGTCGCTGTCCGAGTTAACTTTTGTATGTAAAAAAATGTACCGCTCCGTCCAGACGTAGGTATAAATTTCAAGTAGATGATTGTAAGACGAGTACCTAAATATTTTTTAATATAGTTGCTGAAAAAGTGGCGTATTGCACACGGGCTAGTAAAAAACGAAGGACTCCGCGACGTGATATTAGCAAGTGAAGCACCTTTATGCTAGTGTGTGTGCGGTTACGGGGTATACTTACACAACTTTTTATCCCTTAAATAATCATATATCCACAAATGCTTTTATATTATTGTTTTTACACTATTTCACAACGCACGACGGCATTTTTAAAATATTTTATTGCAACGCAATCTGATCTGTCACAGACGATGGCAAATCTCATAATGCCGGCTCGTATTAGTGTAAGTGTATGCGTGGGGCTATGTATTTACACGTTTACCGGATTTGGTGCCTCACTTGTTATGTAAGGTGACAGGGAGTCCTTTATTTTTTTTCTCGTCCGTGGTATTGCAAGGACGTATAGCGTTCGGGATGTGGCCTATTACATACTCGAGCTTTTTCTTTACCTTTTCCGAACTTGTTCCGACTGTCAACTCTTGTCTTGTCTCTTTGTCGGAACTCTTTGCAATGACAGGCTTTCCGCACTCGTAATGAAATATACTATTACGCAATTTGCTAATAAAATATTGAATTATTCATTTGTTCGTATTGTCCTCTCCATGTCATATATACTTAAATCTCTTCAGTTATCTAGAACGATTTTTAGGTTTTCCTTTTACTTTTGAATAATGTTGGATATGCTTATAAGTCGTTATAATTATAAATACTTTCAGAAACAGTGTGTGAAACCTGATCGGTGATCACTAGGGATCAGGATAACTCTTCATTAGTCCTATATTACATAAAAAATTGGTTGTTCGGTAATTATTAAAATGAACGATGCGGGACTGGAACTCACGACCTCCGGCGTTCCGTGAAGTGCTCTAACTAGCTGACCTAACCGTTCGAGTGACGTATCGTCATGAAATCTTGTATGATTTGATCAACTCTCAGGTTGTGTATTAATCCTAGAAGTGAGGGTTATCACTTTAAAAACATAACAAATTGTTTAGAATATATAACAATTAAATCATTTAATTTAATAACGATATCAGAATTTACCTCTGCGAAAGTGTTATTATCTTGTAGGTACCAGTAGTGGTGGCGATACACAGTCGATATCGATTATATATGTCAGCTAAATGGGTCCTCACTAATTTGGGTTATCGACACGACTTGCAGGTGACTAATATTAGACCGTGTTTATGTTGCATGCGCGGAACGAACGCTGTAGCGTTTACGACGATCTATCAATATATTTATGTCCACCTCTCTACGCACCACGTGATGGCAAAAAGCTCAAAACCGAGACTTTAGTTATCCACAAAATTTGATATAATTTGTTTTAACTTATTTCAAATTGTTGAAAATACTAGCTGACCCAGCAAACGTTGTATTGCCATAAAAAGTAAAAAAAAAAATTAAAATTTTTGGGGCATAAAAAAGACGACCTATTCTCAGACGCACCAATATATAGTACATAAAATTTATTGTACTACAATAATTATTATATTCGATTGCCATCTTGCATCCCTATTGCCGATCTGTGGACAGAATAATATAAAAATCGTGATCAAAAACAGGGTTTGATTTTAGAAGGGTGAAAATTTGTTTTATGTATTTTCATGCTAAATCATAATAAAATTAAAAAAAAAATTAAAAAAAGCATTTAGGGGTCACCCTTATCATTTAGCGGTATGAAAAATAGATTTTGGCTGATTCGCAGATGTATTGGATATGCATACAAAATTTAATCTCTCGTGCCCGTTTGCCCCCTCCTATATATAAAAAAAAGTAAAACTCGTGCATAATAAGCAATACTACGTAATAATTGAAAGAACTATGAATTTTTAAAGGCTTTTTAGTTTATAGCTTTATGTACTTCCAACAAGTTTATCAAGTGTAGTTGAACTTGGATGGGCAATGTTTAAATTATTTATGGAAGCTTGAAAATAGTACAGTTTTATAAGTTGTATTAAAAATTGCTTGCGTACAAATTACACATGTCAGAAGTGAAACTTCTTTGGCAAAATAATTTTTAAAACTATTTTTTATATTTTATACTAACCTGTTCTCAATCTAATGTTTTTTTGTCAATATTAGAAAATATTCATTATTCTTATTATTCCTTTAAATAAAAATGTAAATCAAATATTTTATATTTTATGAAAAATAATATAATAAATTCTCAAATAACAAGTGGCAAATTAAAATGCCACATGTTATTAGTAAATAAGTATTAAAATTTTCTAACCTTCAAACGAATTAACATAAAAAAATTAACAAAAAGATAACTAATATATTACTAACTCTAAACAACTGCTTAATATAGGATGATTTGCAAATTTATCACAAAATATTTATTTATGCATTTAACTCACTATTTACACACTGTATACATACTAATGATAATCACACACAGAATACATCAACTAATAGCATGTTTTTCTTCTCGATCTCCCTTTTTCTCTTGCTCTCTCTCACTCACTCTCTCCCTACTCTCACTCTATTTCTATGTGCTTCAATAGCTTTTTTATTACGGCAACTATTAGATGCTTGTGTGCGTGGCATCTTGACACGCAATGACATCTTTCAAATTTTGTAACATACGCTTCGTGTTATTTTACATTGATATTAATAAAATACAAAGTACTTACTGATGATATGTGAACCCAGTGTCTTGTTTTTTCTTGGAGTATTATTTTTATAAAGTCTTCTACTCAACTTGGCATTTTAGTTTCAATTATCAGCAAAGTTTAACAGAACATGTGGCACGTCAACGTCACACATTGTTCGAGACTAGCTCGAATACCACTAGGGCGCAGTATTAGTTGCCGCACTTTGAGACTAGATACGCCTGCGGTATCTAGTTGGAGCGCAGCGGAGATGAATCCCCAATTTAAACTTACATTATTTATAAATTAAATCGCTCAGCTTATCAAAATGTACAAACAGCTACTGCCAAGTCGGTACAGATATAATTGTTGTTGGAACACATGTGCCAACAAATAACTCTGTGGAGCATACCGATAAATATAATATGTTGCTGATTTATTCGATTCTACTGTGAGAAATATTCCTGAACAGTTATTTTGCATTCTCTATACTATTAGGAAAACCAAACCACGCCTTTCTATGAACAAAACCTTAACCTTAAGCTTCTTGTGTTTCTTATTTCATATTAAAACAGATACTTGATAGAATCATCAATATTTAAGATACATTGTAAGTATACATACATTTGAATAGTATATGATAGAGATAATTATTGATGTGTAGTTCCGCTTTATAAGTGTACCTACATCTGTTTTTTTATGAAAAAGGAGGACAAACGAGCGTACTTGGTCACTTGGTGTTAAGTGATCACCGCCGCCCACATTCTCTTGCAACACCAGATGAATCACAGGAGCGTTGCCGGCCTTTAAGGAAGGTGTTTCACTTTTTTTGAAGGTACCCATGTCGTATCATCCCGGAAACACCGCACAAGGAAGCTCATTCCACAGCTTTGTAGTACGTGGAAGAAAGCTCCTTGAAAAACCGCACTGTGGAGGAACACCACACATCCAGATGGTGGGGATGATCTGTGTCTTTCCTCAAAAAAATTTAAGCAATAAAAAAATGCATTTCATAATGTCTACTGATAAATCATTATTAAATTTTCATCATTATAAAGGACGGCATTAACATTAATAGGATGCCGGCAAGATTATGGGTACCACAACTACGCCTATTTCTACCGTGAATCAGTAATGTATAAGCATTACTGTGTTTCGGTCTGAAGGGCGCCGTAGCTAGTGAAATTACTGGGCAAACGAGACTTAACATCTTATGTCTCAAGGTGACAAGCGCAATTGTAGTGATGCTCAGATTTTTTGGGTTTTTTAAGAATCCTAAGCGGCACTGCATTGTAATGGGCAGGGCGCATCAATTATCATCAGTTGAACATCCTGTTCGTCTCGTCCCCTATTGTCATAAAAAATGCAGATGACAGGAGCAGCTGATAGTTATGTCGTTATTGTAACGTTTAATTTTGCGTTCCCATAAAGGTTTCCAGAAATTTCTCTGACATACTACTGTGGGTCAGTTAATAAAAGTGATCTTTCTGACGTGCAAAAACTAATTGAGGTAAGATAAATAAAAATACTTTGGAATAATAAGCAGCTATCACTACATATTATAAAACGAAGTCCTACGCCACGTTTGTCTGTCTGTCCGTTCGCGATAAACTCAAAAACTACTGCACTGATTTTCATGCTATTTCCACCAATGGATAGCGTGATTCTCGAGGAAGGTTTTAGTATATAATGACATAACAATTTGTTATGTTTTTAAAGTGATAACCCTCACTAGTAGGATTAATACACAAATAAAATTTGAAAAGTTGGTTAGAGCACCGGCACGGAACGCCGGAGGTCGTGGGTTCGAGTCCCGCATCGTTCATAAAATATTGACGTTTTTCAAATTTTATTTGTATATATATATAATTACATAGTTAAGTTTTTCAATACATTTTTGTATACATTAACGATTTTAGTTAACAGTGGCTATCACAATAGATCACATTGATCGCAGTGAAACAGGGCTGAACTGAACTGGAACAAAGCCACTTTACAAACCATAACCATACATTAACGATTTTTTTGGAGGTGTCGGAAAACAAATGCCAAAAGCCGTCTGGGAATCGAAAACCCTTTTAGATATAACAAAGTCATAATGTATGATGGAGTAGTAAAACTTACATAGTTCTACAGAAAATCCCGCGATTTCTTTCTGTTAATTGTTTTATTGACACTGATATCTCTGTCTATGTCATTATAATTTCTGACAGGAAAGAGTGGGAGAAGAAAAATTACAGGTACAACCATTAATTGCACAGAAAAGAGGTTAGGCCGTACATTTAATTTATTGTAGACTTGGTGGTAAATTTTATTCTCCATCTGCATATCTTACATTATATTCATTTGCGGGCATAGAAACATTGAAGGTGATAGCGTAGTAATTTTAAGCAACAGAATATAATTACACAGATAAATTAATACAAATAGTTCAGTAAACATGATTCCTTTCGCTCTTGGCCTCCAGCGTTGTGTCAGAGAGTCCTGCAGATGAGTTCCTGCGCCTGCGCCAGCACAGCAGCGGCTTCAGAACCTCCCACCACACGTTGTACAGGATGTTGATGACGCCTATCACTGATAACCCCAACAGAAAACCCTGAAATTCAATAGAACACTGTTTTATAAGATCTTAAGAATATATTGAACTTTATTCTCTATGTGTTTATAAAGCTTATTATACAATATATTAGCGACTACAATACACATTCACATACATAAACACACACATCATCACGCTTACACACACACCCACACCTTATTAGTATCTATTATGTAGGTACCAACTTAATTCAAATTCAAATATTTTTATTCAAAATAGGATGTTACATCACTTATTGAAAGTCAAAAACTACCACCCATTCCAAAACGAATGCCTCAGACCTAAGAAGAATGGGCGCAACAAACTCAGCGGGCTTTTTTTTCATCAAAAACATATACTTACAAAGTAATATTGTACAATTAAAGTTATTATTTAATAGCCTGAGGGCGGTCGCTCCATTCCCAACCTGTGATGTCATTAAGAAAGTCAATTATGTTATAATAACAATATTTACCACACAAACATTTTTTAACAATTCTTTTGAATGACGTAATACTTTTGTTTTGAACATTTTCTGGGATCTTGTTTTAAAAGAATATACATCGCCCCACAAAAAACTTAGTAACTCGACTTAGCCGAGTAATAGGCATTACAAGTTTACGTCTGTTCCTGGTGTTAACATTATGGTTATTACAGTCTTTAGCAAATTCACTTATGTGCCTATGAACATACATAACATTATCTAGAATATACTGATAAGCAAAATCAAGATGCTAATTTCTTTGAATATTGCTCTCAATGTTTCTTAAGGAAGTAATAAATAGCCCGAATAGCACTCTTCTGCAGCACAAATATTGTATTAATATCGGCTAATGATTATAGATATGGAAGAATGGGATCTTCTGACACAGGGTTTGTCTCCTAAAATAATGTTCCAACAAACAATCACGTAAAACTTTTGGTACCAATAAAGAAATTTGAAATGTAAAATATTATTTACTAGACACTTCACCAAGGAACATCAGTTACATTTAAACCTAGGTGTGAGAAAGAGACGGAATAGATGAAGACTGTGAATCCGTTTTGAAACAATTTAGTGTCCATTAGTCTTAATTTTAGTGTTTTTATCGTTATTATTGTATGTTTTAACGGGTATTATTAAAAAATAATATAATGGTGTCGTGTTCTGCATTAGATTATGTTGCTACATATAGCAAAAATCCAACTAAAGAAACATTTCACAGGTAAATACTGATTTTTATATTTGTAAATGTATTAATATGTATTCTGTTGAAGTGCATAATAAAATAAATTAATAACTAGCAAATAAGAACATTTTAATAGTCGCGCCGTAACGAGGAGAGCGTTTGTTATTTACGCTAGTATACTAATTTTATGGAGTAAAGTGACAAATATACGCGGAAGTGTACCAACATCCCCATCATTTCCGAGTCATAACTACAGATATCGCGAGAGTTGAATGCAATGTGATTAAAATCTAAAACTTTTGTTCTGCCTTTCTTCAACACACATGTCTCAAACATTTTTCGCTATTTCTCGTGCTTAGCGATGAATAAAAACTCGTTTATTTTGGTACGGAACTTGCGTGCGTACAGCGGGGGGAGTTGCTCCCGCTCTTTACTACAGGTCCCGACTGCATTCAACTCACAAGCTAACTGCAGTGTTGATCCGTTGACCAAAAGAACTGCCAGCTCTTGGGTTCCCGTTTACTCTATTTTTTTTATGACAGTAAGGGATGAGACGAACAGGACGTTCATCTGATGGTAATTGATATGCCCTGCCTATTACAATGTAGTACCACTCAGGATTCTTGAAAATCTCAAAAATTCTGATTGGCACCACAATTGCGCTTGTCTCCTTGAGACATAAGATGTTAAGTCTCATTTACCCAGTAATTTCACTAGCAACGGCGCCCTGCAGACCGAAACACAGTACTGCTTCACGGCACAAAGAGGCGCCGTTGTGGAACTCATAATCTAGCCGGCATCCTGAGCAAAGGAGTCCCACTGGTAATCTATATGATTTATATGCATTGACAGTTGTATATTATATCAAATCAAATCAAATCAAATCAAAATCAGTTTATTCAAGTAGGTCACGAAAATGACACTTATGAATGACAAAAAAAAATTCTTTTTGAATCTACCGCTACTTTGTAAGGGGTTGAGCTAATGAGAAGAAGTAACAAGAAACTCATTGCCACTCTTTTATATCAAGATTTACAGATCTTTTCAATTACAATATAATATGTAAAATGTAAAATGATGCAACAAACACACTCAAACGTCAAATAGTCAATGTCTTACACGAGTAAGTCAAAAAAAATAAATGTATATTAATACAAAAGTTATTGATTACAGTAGCTGCATCATCCACATACACCATAAATCAATAAAGGTATTCTGTGAGCATTTTATAAGCGATTATAAATAAATAAACATGTATATATCCACATATATATACACAATAACTTTTAAGAATCTGAAACCGAGTCCCCGGCAACAGGATCATCCCGCCACCACAGGCAACGCCCGTTCACGAGCATGACGCATGAGCCAGCCATCGCCTCCCTCAACCATATTTAGGGAAAGGGACGACCCGTCCCATGTCGCCGCCACAAGCAGTGACATTTAAGCGAGCATGATGAAACCTGTTACGAGAACTCAGCAAACAACAATAAAATAATCCTTATACATCCATATAATCCTACATATCATGCAATACTCACCAAATACCTCAACTTACAATTTGACAATTCTGCTTAAACTTGTAATTAATATTATATTTTTACTAACAGTAATCAAAAGCTCAATCCTTAAGGGTAATCTAATAAAAATCACCTTATTCAGGCAGGTCAAGGAAATGAAAAAAAATATTTTTAAATCCACCTCCTTTGAGGGTTGAGCTTTAATAAGAAGTGGTAAGAAACTCTTTGTGGCAATCACTCACAAATCATTTCAGTTACAATATATGTAAAGTGCTGCAGCAAACCAGCTCCTATTGAAAGTACATAGTGAAAGTGAGCTACAACATAATAAGTATCATGAAGAATAACATCAATAGATGAATTAGCTAAAATTACTCAAAAAAAATGTAAATTAATACGTAAAAAACAAGAGCTATTGAGTACATTCACGGCCGACGGCTATCAACAATAATACCAGGCCATGGTACAGTAGATGCATCAATTCACACACACCGCAAATAAATAAAGGTATTTAGCGACCATTTAATTAGCAATTATAGAAAATATCAAATTTTTAGTTTTAAAAGCATGAGGTAGAGTTTCCGGCCACAGGATCATCCTGCCACCGCAAGCAGCGTCCGTTCACGAGCATGACGCATGGGCCAGCCATCGCCTCCCTCGACCATATTTTAGGGAAGGAAACGACCCGTCCCACGTCGCCGCCACAAGCAGTGACATTTATGCGAGCAAGATGAAAACTGTCACAGGAACTTGAGTTCCTGTGACTGTTTTGTGTGTGACGTGTAATAACAAAATCAAGAATGTTCATCTAAAATATATACAACAACACTCACTAAACACCTCTACTCATAATTTGACCATTTTGCTTTTAGTATAAATTATCAATTTTTCAAAAATTATGCATAATTATAAATACAATTATATTTAATTAAGGGTAACTAAAGCTCAAATCTTTTAGAGCAATTTATACCCATGCTTTCTTATCATCTAAATAATCCTTTAAATTGTAATTTGATATTTCCATAAGTTTATGTTTAATATAGGCTTTGAACTTGTTGAGGGACATTTCCATTATGTTCTCAGGAAGCTTATTATAAAATCCAACGCAATTACCGATGAATGACTTGTCGAGTTTACTAAGCCTAGAAGTGGGCATTAACAGTTTATTTTTGTTTCTAGTATTAATATTATGTTTTTCATACACCTTTTGAAATTTATTGCCATTTTTATGAACATACACTAAATTTTCATATATATATTGGTTAGAAACAGTCATAATTTTAAAATCTTTAAATTTAGATCTAAGCGACTCTCTTGGTCCCATACCATAAATTGCCCGAACAGCTCTTTTCTGCAGCACGAAAATAGAATCAATATCAGTAGCATTACCCCATAATAATATACCATATAACATAATGCTGTGAAAGTAACTAAAATAAACCAATCTTGCAGTTTCAATGTCTGTTAAGGAACGAATTTTTTTTACTGCGTATGCAGCAGAACTCAATCTACTTGATAAATTTTCTATATGAGGGCCCCATTGGAGTTTGGCGTATCAACTATATCTAATTTCTCGTTTTTAAGCTGTATATCGATTGACACTTGCTTAACATTAGGTAAAGTAAATTTAATGCATTTTGTTTTATTACTATTAAGTAACAAGTTATTAGCTTCAAATCAATGCACAACTTTAGTTAAAGCATTGTTAACAACATCAAAATAAGGTATGCAACGGTGTATTTTAAACATGAGTGATGTATCATCAGCAAACAACACAATTTGATATTTATCCTTTGCAATATAAGGGAGATCATTTATATAAATAAGGAATAGAAAAGGTCCTAAAATCGAGCCCTGTGGAACCCCCATTTTAACTGTTGATCCAGAGGACCTCTTTCCAATGATATCCACCTTTAGTTTTCTACAATTGAAATAGGATGTCATTAAGTCCAATGCTTTATTTTTAATACCGTAATGGTGAAGTTTTCTAACTAATGTTTCGTGTTCAACACAATCGAACGCCTTGGATAAGTTACAAAAGACTCCAAGTGCATCACGAGACTCCTCCCAGGCTTCAAATATATTATTTATCAAGTCAATACCAGCATCGGTAGTCGAACGACCCTAGGTGAAACCAAACTGTTTGGAATGCAATAAATTATTATGGAAAAAATGACGAAGCAATTGATTTAAAATTAACTTTTCAAAAATTTTACTAAAAGTGAGTAGTACAGATATTGGTCTATAATTAGTAGGGTCACTGGTACAACCTGATTTAAACAGTGGAACTACTTTACTATGTTTCATTAGGTCAGGAAATTCACCATATTCTATACAATTGTTATATATTATAGCTAAATTTGGCGCAATAATATCAATCAAAGACTGGACAAGTTTAACTGATATGCCCCAAAGATCATTTGTCGCCTTATTTTTAATAGATTTAAAAGCTTTTATGACATCAGAGCCAGAAACATGATCAAATTTAAAGATTTTATCACATTCAAAAATGTTATCTTACAATAGTGAAAGAGCGGAGTCTGGTGGTGAGTTCAACGAATTTGTAGTGGTAACAGGAATATATGTAAAGAATGTTTCGAAAATTGTTGCAACTTCGCTATTCGACTTTACGGACCTGTTATCAAAGTTTAAATTGAACTCGGATATTTTATGGGTCACCCTTCCGGCTTCTTCTTTTAATATTTTGCAAGTCGTTTTTATCACGTTAGAACTATTGATTATTTTATCTCGTATATACCTTGACTTGGCAATAGTACAATCTTTTTTAAAATTTTTAGAGAACTATAGTTTCCGTGCCTCTGGGCCCCACGGGGCAAGTGTCTCGCCACCAAATGTCAAAAGTCAACTCAAACAATCGAGACCGGCTGGATGGCTGTCTTATTTATATTTTCGGGTATATTATCTATTACTACTATCACACTTTTGGGTGAATTTCATATTGAACATCTCCGCCGTGGTAAAACAATAGATCACAAAATATAAAGTTAATTTTCAGTACCTTCATGTTAATCAGCCTACAAATCCAATTCAAGCCTCCATAATTTATTATATTTGATTCAAGATTTGGTCACGTGTCATTCTGGATACGCAAATTCCAGGGCTTAGATTAAGAATTGGTTTCCGCTTCGCTTCAACTAGATACCGCACTACCTAAGAACAAAGCTTTTTTATTACGGCAACTATTAGATGCTTGTTTTGTGTTTTAGTTTTACTATGCTACCCGGCATTTTAGTTTCAATTATTAACATAGTTTAACAGAACATTTGGTACGTCAACGTCACACATTACTTACTATGAGTTCTTTGCGACTACGCCTGCGGTATCTAGGTGGAGCGCAGCGGAGACCAATTCTTAATCTAAGTTACAGGGTATATAAAATTTCAAATATATCAAATCAAAATCAGTTTATTCACGTAGGTCACGGAAATGACACTTATGAATGTCAAAAAATAATAATAAAATATTTTTCTTATTGTATCTACCGTATCTATCGTAAAGGGTTGAGCTAATGAGAAGAAGTAGCAAGAAACTCATTGCCACTCTTTTATATCAAGATTTACAGATCTTTTCAATTACAATATAATATGTAAAATGTAAAATGATGCAACAAACATACTCAAACGTCAAATAGTCAATGTCTTACACGAGTAAGTCAAAAAAGTAAATGTAAATTAATACAAAAGTTATTGAGTACAGTAGCTGCATCATCCACATACACCATAAATCAATAAAGGTATTCTGTGAGCATTTTATAAGCGATTATAAATAAATAAAAATGTATATCCATACATAATATATATATACACAATAACTTTAAAGAATCTGAAACCGAGTCTCCGGCAACAGGATCATCCCGCCACCACAAGCAGCGCCGGTTCACGAGCATGACGCATGAGCCAGCCATCGCCTCCCTCAACCATATTTTAGGGAAAGGGACGACCCGTCCCATGTCGCCGCCACAAGCAGTGCCATTAAAGCGAGCATGATGAAACCTGTTACGAGAACTCAGCAAACAACAATAAAATAATCCTAATAAAACCATATAATCCTACATATCATGCAATACTCACCAAATACCTTTACTTATAATTTGACAATTCTGCTTAAACTTGTAATTAATATTATATTTTTACTAACAGTAATCAAAAGCTCAATCCTTTAGGGTAATCAAATCAAAATCACCTTATTCAGGCAGATCAAGGAAATGACTTTCCTTTTTATATCCACCTCCTTTGAGGGTTGGGTTTTAATAAGAAGTGGCAAGAAACTCTTTGTGGCAATCACTCACAAATTATTTCAGTTACAATGTATGTAAAGTGATGCAGCAATAATACTCAAACTACAAAATGTAAATTAATACGTAAAATCAAGAGCTATTGAGTACATTCACGGCCGACTTCTACTGTATCAACAATAATACTAGGCCATGGTACAGTAAATGCATCAATCCACACACACCGTAAATAAATAAAGGTATTTAGTGACCATTTAATTAGCAATTATAAAAATATAAAATTTTTAGTTTTAAAACTATGAGGTATAGTTTCCGGCCACAGGATCATCCTGCCACCGCAAGCAGCGCGCGTTCACGAGCATGACGCATGGGCCAGCCATCGCCTCCCTCGACCATATTTTAGGGAAGGGAACGACCCGTCCCACGTCGCCGCCACAAGCAGTGACATTTAAGTGAGCATGATGAAAACTGTCACAAGAACTCAACCAAATAACAGAAAACAAGAATGTTCATCTAAAATATATTCAACAACACTCACTCACCTCTACTTAAAATTTGAACATTTTGCTTTTGGTATAAATTATCAATTTTTCAAAAATTATTCATAATTATAAATACTGTTATATTTAATTAAGGGTAACTAAAGCTCAAATCTTTTAGAGCAATTCATACCCATGCTTTCTTATCATCTAAATAATCCTTTAAATTGTAATACGATTTTTCCATAAGTTTATGTTTAAGGCTTTTATAGGTTTATAGGCTTTGAACTTGTTGAGGGACATTTCCATTATGTTCTCAGGAAGCTTATTATAAAATCTAACGCAATTACCGATGAATGACTTGTCGAGTTTACTAAGCCGAGAAGTGGACATTAACAGTTTATTTTTGTTTCTAGTATTAATATTATGTTTTTCATACACCTTTTGAAATTTATTGCCATTTTTATGAACATACACTAAATTTTCATATATATATATATTGGTCAGAAACAGTCATAATTTTAAAATCTTTAAATTTAGATCTAAGCGACTCTCTTGGTCCCATACCATATATTGCCCGAACAGCTCTTTTCTGCAGCACGAAAATAGAATCAATATCAGCAGCATTACCCCATAATAATATACCATATGACATAATGCTGTGAAAGTAACTAAAATAAACCAATCTTGCAGTTTCAATGTCTGTTAAGGAACGAATCTCTTTTATTGCGTATGCAGCAGAACTTAGTCTACTTGATAAATTTTCTATATGAGGGCCCCATTGGAGTTTGGCATCTAGCGTTATTCCAAGAAAAACAGCGGTATGAACTATATCTGATTTCTCGTTCGTAATATCCGTTGAGTTGACTGGCTTAATAATAAATATATTTCCATAAGTAAACAAAATTAGAGCGTGATTCATGATATGGTCGTGGCATTGGATATGAATCATAGAGGCAACAATCAACCAAATATTCCAACAAATGTCCAGCACAGGTGGCATCGTGCCAACGTACTCCATTGAAACATTGACTATGAACATTCTTAGACGGAGTGTCCTTGTTACTGCATATTCGTTCACTGCTAGCGCCACAATTGTGTATTCTCGTTGTTGTAATTTTTTTTTAATGCAAATAAGGGACGAGATAAGCAGGACGTTCAGCTGATGGTAATTGATACGCCCTGCCCATTACAAAGCAGTGCTCAGGATTCTTGAAGAACCCCAAAAATTCTGAGTTTTACCTTGAGACATAAGATGTTAAGTCTCATTTGTCCAGCAATTTCACTAGCTACGGCGCCCTTCAGACCGAAACACAGTAATGCTTACACATAATTGCTGCACGGCAGAAATGTAAATTTTTGTTATGGAATACTATCCTGCATATAAATTATAGACAACTATAGACAACAGACGCATTGGTATCTGTTTGGCTAATCTCTTGCCAATTGACTCTCGCGCTGGTTACTAACCAACTGTCACCGAGCACTGGTACAGTCACACGCATATTAATTCATAATTCATCAGTGGTCAACGGGATATTCGCATCGCATCAAAGTACTTGGTGTAACGCATTCATTCCCCAAACGCCGAGCGAACACACACTTTAGCACGAGGAGTTCCTAGAGGATTAGTGGGGGACCCCACCTGCAAACCATCTCTTCCTCGGAACCTCAGGTATGTCTGCATATTGTTTCGCCATAACTTATTCTCATTTTTAATATCATATGTTTTCCTACGCATGCGCACGCGCTTATACATTCACTCTTCTATTATTCTTTATAAGATGCGTCCAAGCTTCACGGGATGCGATTACTAAGTAGAATTTAATAAAAGAAATCTACGGCAAAATTCCATAAATATAAATGCCAAAAATTGCGGATTGCGTTTTTTCTGAATGTTATTTGTAACTCAGCTCTCCAAAATTTTAATAAATTTTAAAAGCGGAGCATTATTTTTTTTTTCTTCACTCATGTTCTATCATCCATGGTATTCTGTACATAATTTAGGCTCTATTTGTGTCTATTGGTCGCCACAGCCAACGTACGGGTGCGCTAGCGCAATAAATATGTTCAAAATCACACATATACGATACTAAAAAGCCGTGAACCAACTTCCTTGAGCGGTATGCTCACAGGTTCACAGGTCTTGGCGATATATTCAAAATTCATATTCAAATTCAAATATTTTTATTCAAAATAGGATGTGACATCACTTATTGAAAGTCAAAAACTACCACCCATTCCAAAATGAATGCCTCAGACCTGAGAAGAACGGGCGCAACAAACTCAGCGGGCTTTTTTTTTCATCGAAAAAATATGCTTACAAAGTAATACTGTACAATTAAACTTATCATTTAATAGCCTGAGGGCGGTCACTCTATTCCCAATCTGTTCAAATTCAAATTCAAATATTTTTATTCAAAATAGGATGTGACATCACTTATTGAAAATCAAAAACTACCACCCATTCTAAAATGAATGCCTCAGACCTGAGAAGAACGGGCGCAACAAACTCAGCTGGCTTGTTTTTTCATCGAAAAGATATGCTTACAAAGTAATATTGTACAATTAAACTTATTATTTAATAGCCTGAGGGCGGTCACTCCATTCCCAACCTGTGGTGTCATTAAGAAAGACATTTATGCTATAGTACCACACAAACGTTTTTTAACAATTCTTTTGAATATCGCAATACTTTTGTTTTGAACATTTTCTGGGATCTTGTTGTAAAAGGTACATAGGTACAATCTAAATCACGAGCGTTTTAAGGGCGGGCAATACTCTTACAACATCATTGGAATCTAGCTGAGGATAAATCAAATCAAATCAAATCAAATCAAAATCATTCGCGAAATACAGTTCTGTCTATAAGTTTTTTGTCGCATCATTCATAACACTGTCCTTACAATCATAATTCTATATTCAGAATACTCTTATATAAATTAATGCACTTTGATGTTTCTGCTACACGTATGTGATGTTCGTAGAATATGTCGATGAAACTACCGTTACGCTCATATACTTGTACATAATTAATCTAATAGAATATTAACTTACATAATATTTATAAAAAGCTATTTTTGCAAACATATATTTAAAAAAAATAACGTCAATACTTGACGTTATTTTTTGAATTTCTTCTCTTTTCTTTCTATATACGAACACACGACTCACTTTGTGCAAGACAATCAGTGCATTGCTATTTTTCCGTTACACACCCATTGCATTATTGTGATTTTAATATAAACCTCGAAAAAAATATATCAAATCGCGGGAAAAGATAGTGGAGACATAAATACACAGAAATTTTAATTATAAAATTTTTGGTTAACAATCGTTATTCAATCCAAAAAAAGTGCGTAACTTTTTAGATACGAATGTGCGTAAGGACATAATGTATAGAAATCCATTTCTAATGCTTCGGCGAGTCAACATCGCCTGAGGATGCCTCATGTAGAGGCGAAACAGGTGTCGAAATGGTTGAAGCAGAGATTTGTCTTGCCGATTACCCGGTCGTTTGTTCGACGGTTCAACGTGGACAAATTATTTTTTTTATAAAAATAAGGGACGAGACCAGCAGGACCTTCAGCTGATGGTAATCGATATGCTGTGCAAAGCAGCCTCCGGGAAAGGAAGAGGAACTGTTAAACTTCGGTGAAGTACGCTTACAAACTCTAACTCTAATTGTTTTTTTGTTCGGATATTGAATATTTTGACCGAAAACAACATTGGCTTGTAACAATAAACAAATGTCAATGCTTTAAAAATATTGTTAATAGCTGTCAAACAAACTTCAATACTCTGCGTTCAATTCGTCAATTTGACGTTTGCAATTCATTTAAAAATTTATTAAAATAAATGGTTTGAATTTATTTATTATTATGGAAAAAGGAGGATAAACGAGCGTACGGATCACCTAGTCTTAAGTGATCACCGCCGCCCACATTCTCTTGAGGATTGAGGAACACCTGAGGATTCACAGGAGCGTTGCCGGCCTTTCAGGAAGGTGTACGCGCTTTTTTTGAAGGTATCCATGTCGTATCGTACCGGAAACACCGCACAAGGAAGTTCATTCCACAGCTTTGTAGAACGTGGAAGAAAACTCCTTGAAAACCGCACTGTGGAGGACCGCCACACATCCAGATGGTCGGGATGATATCCTAACTTGTGGCGTGTCGTGCGAAAGTGGAATTTGGTGGCAGGAATCAGGTGAAACAGCTCTTTGGAACACTCCAGATGATAAACGCGGTAGAGGAGACACAATGAAGCGTTGTCTCTAGGCAACCCCAAGTTATCCAGCCTTTCACAGAGCACCGGGTCCCCGACAATTCGAGCTGCTCTGCGTTGCAAGCGGTCAAATGGATCGAGCTGATACTAGGGTGCGCCAGACCAGAGATGATAGCAATACTCATATGTAGCCGGACCTGCGCTTGTAAAGCACTAGAATGTGGGCCGGCTTGAAGTATTGCCGTGCTCTGTTTATGAAGCCCAGTTTCTTCGAAGCCAATTTGATTTTTTTACAAGAAACAAATGTGAATGCTTTTTAAAAAATATTGTTAATAACTGTCATACAAACTTCAATACTCTGCGTTCAATTCGTCAATTTGACGTTTGTAATTCATTTAATAGACTAGGGATGCCGCAGTCGCTCGTCGTACCGCTTCGCTATATTTGAGCGAAGCGAGGTAAATAAACTAAGTCTGTGTACAAAAACAAAACAAAATTTATCAAACAAGATTTGATAAATCGGCTCAATTTTTGAAATAAATATAAATAGCGCGGGTCTATATTAGAAAAATTTGTAAATCATGTTTTTAAATATAATAATTGAATCAAGTCGAAATTCAAAATTCTGTCTCGACAGTAACCTAGAAAATTTCGAAAGCTTTCTAAGATTCAAATGATTTAAGTTTTCTTTGATTGAATTATTATGAACTTGATTCAATTATTATATATTATATTATTATGGATTTATGTATAATTATGGATTTCCGCAAAGTAACGCCTAATTCAATAAATTAGCTTTCTATGAGTCCAATTTTTTTAAATCAGTCTAGAAATAGCCGAGAAACAATTTAACACAGAAATCAATTGGAGTCACCCGGTGGGAGCTCCGCTCAGCTTCGTTTCGCTTCATCTTTTGGTGTGAAGTATAAATAACGAAGTCTGGGTCTTTTTGGCTAATTATGCCCTCGACTTAAGATGGATTTCTCCTCTTGATGAATTATATTTTGTATTCTACATGTTTAGGTTATTTGGGTAGGTTTTTAGTTTTAAGTATGTGTTATCCTATAAGTATCTTAAAATATTCAAATGTTTCTAAACCACAGTGTTACATACACTGAGCGGTGTCCATTTTCGCATCATTCTTGATTGTACCTTTCATATTATATTTTCATAAATACTACGTTACTTTAAGCGATATTGCTATGTTTTAAATTTAGGTGTTAATTCATGATGATTAATGAAACATTGTAAATTAATACGCTTTAATGTTTTCCTTTATTTTGATTAATTGTTTGTTTATTTGATGTGAAATAAAAATATGTCTATGTCTTTATTCTGTTTATCTCTCAATTCCTGAGAATATAAAGTAGGTACTCACCACACTTCCTCCGAGATCTGCCAGAAACAAATTCCAATCGTAGTTGTACTTCTCTTCGAAGACTGAGACCATCATGTTGTTAAAGTGGATGTAGATCTAAATCAAATTTACAATAACTCTTGGTTGGACTCTTTAACTCTCTCATCAATTAAACTGACACCCATATGTTTGCATTAATTATTATAATAATAAAATGTAGTCAAAAAAGTCCTGTTAATACATAACTTAACTTTTGCGTTTCCTATCTCCAAGCTGTGTTAATTTTCTTTCGTCTTTATTTTTCTGTTACAATTGTTTAGTCAGGTAAAGATCAGTCTATAACGGATTGCTGACGATAGATTTTAGATATTTTTTAAAGAAAATGTGACGTGATGAGCTAGACTTCAACTAAGTGAGGGATAAGTTATATAAGTCTATTACAGTGCAGTGCCAGACAGGATTCTTGTAAAATTGTGAATTTTGATCGGCATTACAATAGAGCTCGTCCCTGAGATATATGAATAAAACTGAAAACGGATAAAAATATTTACGTAAACTTATAAAAGAAATTGTAAATAAATAGTCATAAAAGTTATTTTGCGGATATCCATAATTATCCAAATGTTTTGATCTCTTTAATCACTATCTACCTACTGCAGACTAGCCTTCCAAGATCGGCAGTGCCCCAGGGCACTAGATTTTTCAGAAACACCAAAACCGAGAGTGCCGTACGGCACCCTACTCCCTCAGCAAGTTAAAATCCTTATTTTGTTAATAAGGTTATTATTTTGCATGGACTTATAACTTGTTTCAATAGCTTTCTAATACATTCACTCAAATCATCCTAATTAAAATAATTAATTAATTACAGAACTCTGCGCGAGTACCAAAGTCGCGCTGATGTGAGACAAACCGCGCGATCAGAGTTTCCCGGAACGGAAAGGCCAGTCTCGTGCCAGTATTTGGCGAGTCAACATCTCCTGAGGATGCCTTGTGTTAAAGCAAAACACTTGTCGAATTTATTGAACATGAATCTGTGTAGAATTTACGCTCAAGAGAACTCACAACAGTTGAATAGTCATAAAATGTTTACAAAAACAAGTGCGCAAAAGTGTCCCAAAGTAAATTACGTAAGTACTTAAAAATACGTTTGTAGTGAATGCTACGGGTATCTGTAGGCCAAAATTATTCGTTCAATATATACTCTATAATATTATAACAACCACATGCCTTTAAAACAGTGTTGACATATTTAAATGTGTTAATTCTTATTTAATTTTTATATTTACTAGCTGACCCAGCAAACGTTGTATTGCCGATATTAAAATCGCGATACAAAAGTAACTGTTGATCGTAGATGGATATAAATTTGAAGTTGCATGTATTTTTTAATGCTGACTTATAATGCAAAACAAATTTAAAAAAAATCGTGTGGACCACCCTTTACATTTAGGGGGATGCAAAATAGATGTTGTCCGATTCTCAGACCTACCCAATATGCACTCAAAATTTCTTGAGAATCGGTCAAGCCGTTTCGGAGGAGTTCAAAGTTTAACACTATGACACGAGAATTTTATATATTAGATTTTAATAATTGTGTCTTGAATGTTTTTTCAGGCAATTCTGTTATGATCGTGAAGAGTTTATTATAGAACCTTACGCAATTTTCCAAAAATGAGCTATTTGCCTTACTAATGAGACTTAACAACTTATGTCTCAAGGTGACGAGCGCAGTTGTAGTGCCACTCAGAAGTTTTGGGGTTTTTCAAGAATCCTGAGCGGCACTGCGTTGTAATGGGCAGGGCGTATCAATTACCATCAGCTGAACGTCCTGCTCGTCTCTTACCTTATTTTCATTAAAAAAAAACTAGTTCTAAAACTTGGTATTGTAATTTTATGGTTATGCAAAGTTAAAGTTTTACAGTTCACACTTTTTAACATATTTATGTAAATTTTTCTTAGTAAACATTATATTTTGATATATATATTCTGATGGGACAAGGTATAAGATGTTGTCTCATTAGCCCAGCAATTTCTCTAGGTGCCCTTCATCACGAAAAACAATAATGTTTATAATTTTGTGCTTCAAAGCAGATAAAGGTGCCTATCTGGCAGATGAGCATAAGAAGTATAGGAATACACAATACCTGTGTCTGCAGGTTGGTCTGCTGCGATCGTGGCGACCACAACTTGGCCTGGTTGTCCCAGATGTAGTCCTTCTGTCTGTCTGTCACAAACGCGTTGTACAACAGCGCGCGACATATTCTAGGACACCCTTCATGTTGGTGTTCTTCGTGTTTCCTGCAGTGTCGACCAGATGTTTATTAGGTCTGATAATATTAACTAGTGATACTTATGTAGTAATATTTTTGAGTAAGCTAGTAACTACACACACATAAACATACACGGCATGCACACACAGACACACACAAAACATAACACATGAAGAGTTTGACCATCTATTTTTTTTAATTGTTTAATCCACTTTTGGACATATTGAAAGAAATTATGATAGCGATCACTATCCATACGAATGTTTCCAGCTGATGAACGTGACGTCACTCGATCGGTTGGCTCAGTGGAAGAGCGCTTGCACTGAACGCGTTCGTTCATAAATTCATATCATCGTTATAAAAAACATAGAAATAAATGATACAAATTAAATTTGAAAACAAAATGTATGAACGAGGCGGTACTCGAACGGATGGCTCAGTTGGTTAGAGCACCGACACGGAACACCGGAGGTAGTGGGTTCGAGTCCCGCATCGTTCATAAAATTTTCTTTTTCAAATTTTATTTATGTATATGAATGTTGTCTTATTTTAAAAAAGAATCACAAGAAATTATGTTTGACTAAGATTTAAATAGAAGCTAGGATAAGTTAAACTTCTTCGCAAAACAATGTAAAATAAGAGAGAAAAATGGCACAACGAAATCTCTCAGACATGGAAAAATGAAAACTTCTTAGGGACTTCTTAAAACTTCTTAACTGTGGACTTTATTTTGTAATTATTTAATGAGACTGACCTGTCATGCTAGGTTTTTTTTTTATAACTGGCTCCGTCGACTGAATGTCGACGATTCGGCCAACGTCAAGGTGGAGAGATTTTTTATTTTAATTTAGCTGATTGAAGTATATAAAGAGCTGATTTAAAAGGAAATGATCGGTTAATATAGCTGTGGTTTTTTTGTGAACTGAAGAACAGGCAAGAAGAGTTAGTACGGTTATTAATAAACACCCATAACACAACAATATTAACTAAACTAAGTTTAAGTGAGAAATGTGTGAATGTAAGTGGGAATATGTGGCTAATAGAAGCGTAGAAAGTATTGAGGATAGAAATTACAATTTAATATTATTGCGGGAGATAAATTTGTTAAGAATCTTTATGAAAGGGGAATGGCATAATGTCAGCTCGAGTGACTAAGGTAGCATGTTAATCAGAGTAATTATACACAATTATAATTATTTTAAATATAATATTAAATTTTAAATAAAGGTTAAAGTTTTCATTAATCTGTGTTTGATGAAGTTTTTCCTTTTGTCTTGAGATCTACTACTAAATCAATAGCTTTAATGGTGTCTAATGTCTCACGTTATATAACTGGAGATGAGGAGTCTCATATCCTCAAAGTTGTCACAGTACGGTAGGTTGCTCTCCATCCAAGGACCTGAACATCCAACGTCTTTGCCCACTTCTTGCCAAACATGCCTGTTGGTACACTGAAAAGGTTTACATTTTAATTAATATACAAATAAAAGCAGTGACAACCAATGGGAGACTCCTTTGCACCGGATATCGGCTAGATTATGGGTACCACAACGGCGCCTATTTCTGCCGTGAAGCAGTGAAGTGTAAGCATTACTGTGATTCGGTCTGAAATTACTGGGCAAATGAGACTCGACAACTTATGTCTCAAGGTGACGAGCGCAGTTGTAGTGCCGCTCTGAATTATTGGGTTTTTCAATCATCTTGAGCGGCACTGCATTGTAATGGGCAGGGCGTATCAATAACCATCAGCTGAACGTCCTGCTCTCTTATTGTCATAAAAAAAATGTGGAGAAACTTATTGCCACTCCCACGGTCATCTGGAATGCAAAGACAAATCAGCTTCGAATAAGCTGGTCGTGATCCATAGAGCACAGCAATACTTCAAATCAGACAACATTTAGCGTTCTACAAAGCGCAGTACCGGCCACATTTGGAATGTTGCTGTCATCTTTGGTCTAGCGCACCCCAGTATCATCTTGAATAATTTGACCACATGCATCGCGAAGCTGTTTGAATTGTCGAGCATCCAGTGCTCTCTGAACGGCGATTCATTGTGTCCTCCACCTCATTTAACACGGGGAGTGTTCCGAAGATCTGTTTGATCTGATTTCTGCCACCGAATTCCACAATCGCACGTGTGTGGAATGAGTTTCCCAGTGAGAGGCTCCTTTGCACAGGATGCCGGCTAGATTATTGGTACCACAACGGCACCTATTTCTGCCGTAGTTGTACTGCCGCTCAGAATTTTTGGTTTTCAAGAAACCTGAGCAGCACTGCATTGTAATGGACAGGGCGTATCAATTACGATCAGCTGAACGTGCTGCTCGTCTCGTCTCTTATTTTCATAAAAAAAAAGCTTCTTTGTGAGGTATTTTCGGGAACTAGGGTACCATCATCATCATATTTTAATTACAATAGATTATGTGAAGTGATTGCATATAGAAATAAAATAGTTTTTAAGGGATTTATATTTTTTGAGAAATATGTTTTTGTCGTAGAATTTTCTTTGGATTGAGAGTTTTAAACTTAAAAAATTGGCTCCCATATCACACTGCCATTGTTAAGGACAGATACCACAAGTTCTTGCACATCAAGCTTGAACTCTGGTGTATTTCCTCCAATTAGTATGAAGATACCTATATCCTCTTCTTTATAAAACCTATATATATATATAAATTACGTGACACGTTGTTTGTCCGCGATGGACTCCTAAACTAATGAACGGATTTTAATGGGGATTACTTCATGGAGTGCAGTTTGGTCCAACTTGAGAGATAGGATAGTTTTTATTTCGATTTGGGATCCATAATTATTTTTATTTTCAATATTTGTTTTGTATGGACATTTTTTCTGTGAGAGAATTTATTGACGCACGGTTTGACAGTTCATTAAAACAACAGGGACTTAACAGGGAGCATATTTTACGAAATAATTCTTGATGTTATGAAATATTATTGACAAATTAATAAGAAACAGTATGTTCTTTATTATGTACAGAACAACGTCTGTCGGGTCAGCTAGTATATATATATATCAGAATCGTACCTAGCATAAATTTATATAAATGTGTTACGTTAGGTAATGTTGACGATCTAAACGGATAAAAACCACGTCTGCTCGTCACTTAAACAGTAAGCCTCACTTGATTGGCGCTGTAGTTGTGGTCATCAGTGCACGGGTGATACTCATCGCTGATCATCACGTACTCGTTGACGGTCAGCTTCACGTCCAAGGTCTCTCCAGTGTTGATATACACGTAGTCAACCAGACCTCCATTGTATACGTTCACTTCTGTAAGCGTGTTAGCTTTAAAGGTTAAATTTTTGGCTTTTTTACCTCCTTTGCACAGGATGCCGGCTAGATTATGGGTACAACAACGGCGGCTATTTCTGCCATGAAGCAGCATTGTGTAAGCATTATTGTGTTTCGGTCTGCAGGGCGCCGTTGCTAGTGAAATTACTGGGCAAATGAGACTTAACATGTTATGTCTCAAGGAGACGAGCTGATCAAATAGGGTATTATTTTTGTAATTAGCGTGCACATCGCGTGACTCAAAAGCGTCCTAATTGAAACGCATTGTGACATTAGCGTTATTATGCACATAATATCTACGCGCATGAAACAAAACGATCGGTTCGCTACTAGATTATTTCAAATATCATTATTTTTGTTTCCGAAAATGCAGAAAAGAGAATAACCACGGGTGGTTGTCTTCATTGTTTAGTCATCAGTTATTATTAATTAATAATTATTTTAACTTTAAATATAACGCGCAGGCTCTGGTCACCCGCCCACTCTTGACTTGCGCAGAACACTTTTTTCGATGATTCTGTGTAAAATGTATAAATAATTTAATAATTAAATTGTATAAATGATTCTAATTGCATAAAAGGCTCTAACCAGTGAAAGGTTCTTTGTCGTAGTGTATATGAACATGGTATCCTGGCGGCAGCACGCTCGTGGGGTTCCCCAGATCCTCGGGCGCGTGTTGCAGCAGCACAGAGTATCCTCGTTCCTTGCCAGCATAATTCTCCAGATGTCGAGGAGTTAGGGTGTAGCAGCGACCGGTCACGAAACCCAGCGTTGATGTCACTACTACATCTGTTTTAAATGACAAAAAATAATCCAAAAAGGTATTTATATTATATTACATTATACATTTTAGAGCCAAACCCGCCGCGATGGCAAGCATCCTGATGGAATGGCTCGTTCTCATGTCCAAGTTATGTTAATTGATGCTGGGGAATTCATTAATGCTGGCGTGACAGGCAGGATAGCCCGTGACGCCCCAGGGCATCTACATAAACGCCACATCTACATTGATGTGGTTCATTCAGTTTTATAAATAGCCGGAGTGATACACATATTTACAATGTCAAATTGTCAAGGAGCGTTCCAATCGGCACTGAAGGCATTTGTGTTAGGGCCAAAACACGAGCACGCTCTGTTCTGTCAGTAGATGTGATCAAAAGATCATCAAATGCTGACTTACAAAGAAGTCCCATGCTTTTTGACACTTTAAATCATCTGGAAAATTTTGAATATTTGCATCATTTAGCCAAGCATTGTTAGCTTCGTTCAAATACGCAATCTCTGAGTTACCTGGTACAAGACTTACAATTCTAGTAACCAAAGGCTGCGCACTATGAACTGTAGATAGAAATACTGGTAAGGCAACGCCCGAAACTACCTTAACCACCAAACCGTATCGGTAAAGAGGTAAATTTTAAAATTTTTTTTTTTTTTTTTTTATGTAAATTTTTAGTAAATTTTGTAACAAATAAACAAGACCATAGTTAAGGCCATATGAGAATTAATCTAGCATAATCTGTCCGAAACGTTAACAGTATGAACGTCTAAGATCGTTGGAATTGAAACAGGAAATAATGGAGCTCCAAGAAGGTGAAGTGATTTCTTATTCAAAACTTTAATATTGGGCCAGAACATAAAATTTATTGATAATATCAACCCGGTCTGAAATTTCGAAATTTTTGCTAATAAAAAGTTCGCGTTACGAAAAATTTAACTCAAGGCTGATTAAGCTAAAACTTTCTATTACAACGTTCAAATTATCTAAAACAGAGTCCACTTCACCACCCAAAGTACCATCATCTAAGTACCTAACAATAAATATTTTTCTTCAGATTCCAATGAATCCAATGGTCCAAGGTATACGTACTCGTCAACAATTTCGAGAGTAGGTACAGATCCTAATTATTACGGGAGTAGGTGCGACATGGACATTTGACATGATCTTCGTCTTGTTCATGATCATTTTAAGACCTACTCATTGGGAAGCTGTATGTGTTGTATCTGAATTATCAATAAATAAATTTAAATCTTTTATTAATTATATCGATAATCAATGTGGCACCTGTGGAGAGACTGAAGCACCGCCCAGGTCTCGAATCAAAAGCTTTCTCATAATCCACGAACGCCAAGCTTAGTGGCTGGTTATTCTCCTCCGTCTTCTATTCTATCTATATAACCTGCTGCAGCGAATATATGTGGTCTTTAGTGCTAAAGTCTTTTGGGAATCCAGCTTGTTCGGGAGGCTGGAAGACATTGAACCTGTGCACGAGACGATTTGTGACAACCCTTGAAAACAGCTTATATACATGGCTCAGCAATTATATGGGTCTTAAGTTCTTCAAAACCATTCTATCGCCCTTTTTGAAGAACAACACCACTATACTTCAGTACCATGCTTGCGGCATTTTGCCTTCGACGATGACGGAATTGAATAGCTTCTGGAGGATATTGAGCACAGGAGCCCTCTGAAGCTCGCCTGTAATTCCATCACCACCCTGCGCCTTGTTGATTTTAAGATGTTTTAGGGCTATACTAATCTCGTACAGGCTGACGTCTGGGGTCATCAGCCTTGTTGGTAACAAGTGCCCGTGCCGTCGTGTATAACTGTCCGTAGAATTTCTTCAGTTCCCTCAAAAGGTCGGAGTTAGACGAAGCGACCCTGCCGTCACCGGTCTTTAGCTTCGTCAGTTGGCTCTAGCCAATAGACAAAACTCGTGCGAATGCTTTGGAGCCATTGTTACGCTCTATTGCCGCCTTCACACAATACAACCCCCTAAAGCCCCACACACTTTACCTCTTTATAATATTAGTATAGATTAGCTGTAGTTATAAACTTTATAGTGACTCACTGTCTCTTTGTTGGTCCAGTCCAAACTGTACAAGTACTTCATCCTGATCGTAGGTGATCTCCTTCCAGAGCTGGTCCAGGGGGATGTGGGAGAAGTTGAACTCTCTCCAGGTAGAAGTGTAACGAGGATGAGAGTACAGATTATATTTCTGTAAATTTTTTTTTTTATATATTTGGATATTATTATAACAACATCAAGTAACTGTTCAAGTCAGATATAGGTTTTGCAACATTTATTTTACGCAATTCTGTATTGCAGGTTGAAGAAACTAGACAACCAGAACTCACACGAGGATTCCTAACTCATAAAATAACGAGACAATTAGTTTATATTTGATGATTGAATGCAACAAGATGAATGGAACAGAATTGGCTATTCAAGTACTCCCTTTGGACAAATTTAAGTTGACGATCAAACAAAAATAAAGTCACAAAAACTATACCATTAATGACTTTTTGAATGGAAAACAAGGGTGGAGATAAAGTGCTCAGCCCAACATAGGCAACCAATAAAAATTGGAATCCATGTAATTCTAGCATGTTAAATAGAATTGTATTAATGTTGTGCTGGGTTTTTCTTTGCAGTGATTTTCCCAGAAGATACAAGGTTTTGGCATGCACTGCCATAGGTAAACTCATTGGATGTAAACTTTGCTTCCTTTTTCTTATTGACATACGCAAGTGACTTTTTGTGTCCTAAGGGAAAAAATCTTTGAGTCTTAGAATTAACGTGAGAAGTTTACGTAGCAGAGAGTGCGATACGCAATATGAGAACAGCGACGCAACATTTTGCCATCAAATATTCTTGTGTGAGCTAATGGATCTTGTTTTTATACTCCCACAAACTTTAAAATAACCTTTAACCTTTACCTTGCTACTTCTCAAATTGAATGCATCAGTATCTTTCAAGTTTTATTTACCTGCAAATTAGTTAAATATTACACTAAAATGGTCATGTCTCCATGAGTCATCAAGCTTATTTTGTCAGATTCAAGAGAGTCAAGACGTACCTATGGTTTATATATTAATTTGTTAACAGGGATAGGTTGACTCATGGACTACATATATTTAAGGGTTCCTTTTTTATTTCAGAGGTGCAAAATCATCATCATCATTTCAGCCGGAAGACGTCCACTGCTGAACAAAGGCTTCCCTCAAAGATCGCTATGACAATCGGTCCTACGCTGCCCTCATCCAACCTATTCTAGCGACCTTGCCCATATTGTTGTTACAATTTTGTGCGGGGCTTACCAACACTACGCCTTCCGTTGCGTGGTCGCCATTCGAGAACTTGTGGAAAATCATAAAAAAAATGAAATTAGTCACCTCAAGCTCGTGGTGCTTGTATGGTGGCTCCCTGCAGAAGGTCACGCTGGGGTAGATTATGGTCTTGTTGAAGTCGAAATGGGTGTGCGTGGTCACAGGTATGAACGTCAGCTTTTGTACGCACGTAACTATCTGTAAATACACCAGGGTCAAATTATACATAAAGCAGCTTATTACCTGGATCACATAAATAATTCATTTAATATTCCAGTACTTTATTAGTATGAGATGGTTTGGTGATTTTTCATGAAAGGTTTATTATTTGTACAAAGAATATTAAATTACTAAATATGTTTTTTTTTCGAAATGGTCATCATTTACTGTGACTGAAATATTTGTATTTTTTGGGGACTACAATATAAAGAGGGAAGTAATGGCTGAGACACGGGGTATACTCTCTATTAGTCGTTGCTTGAGGTGACTGATTGTTCCTATATTTTTTTATATGGAAGAAGAAGAAAAACATGATCACCGCCAAGCATACTCTCTTGCAACACCACAGAAATCACAGGAGCGTTGACGGCCTTTTGGAAAGGTAAACGCGTTTCATGAAGAAACTCATGTGTATTATCCTGAAAACACCGAACAAAGAAGCTCATTCTACAGCTAGGTTGGACGTGCAACGAAGTCCTTTGAAAACCGCACTTGTTGTGGACAGGAAAGCCAGATGGCAGGGATGATAATATCTTAATTTGTGGCGTATCTAAATAAAGAGTTGTAAATTAAGCAACAAGGGCTGATATTGAAAATAACACCCAGTATATGTACCTAAGTATTTAGTTAACAAATAAACCAAATGTAATTAGAAAAATGGTTGAACTTAAGACTTCAAATATTGACATTAAAGCATGGTAACCAAAATGTAAAATGAAATATTCTCTAAGATTTTTTTTACAAAACAGATTAAAAACGAACTCCTTGACATCTGTGATTTTAGCCCGCAGCGTTGAAATACCTTAACCAAAATGAGTTAGGCTTGAGTTGAAGAATAATGGCTTCGAGTATGCCAAGTGGACACAAGCTGCGCGAACTCGAGACGTAACTTGGCTGATCTGAGCATTTGGGACAAGTTCTTCAGCTTAGTGTAGTTAATGTAAGCGGCAAAGTCGAAGGCAAGAGCGAGATCAGCGTCATCGGTCTTCTGTTGAGTCGCGGCTACCGTTCATCTCGCCCGCTGCGTTGTAGACACCAGGGGATAAGGCCAAAATAGTATCGGGAAAGAATTTTTTAGCCCTTTAAGCCTCAGCAGATAGAGATACTGGTAATAAGTACTTAGTAACCATCCTCACTCCTCACCTGTTGGACGAGCACTCCAATACAGACGAGTGCTACCATGGTCTTGATCAGGTTCGGTCCCTTGAAACAGTTCAAACATTTCTGACGTACGGTAGCCACTTGGTCTTCTTTCTCCTTCGAATTTAAAAGAACATTGAAAATATGTACAATTCTGTGACTATCAAAAATATGTATAACACTTTAAGCAATCTTCGTCTGTAGATACAAATGATAAAAGCCATTTAAAAAGCTATCATCTATCATGTATAACAGTGATTTTTTCTGTGTGTCTTCGTCTCCGATTGAGAAACAGTATCACCGATTTTGCTTCAGGTTTGCTGATATATTGTAGAAGCTTCTAGTGTTTCTTCTAGTATAAATAAAATATTAATAATTTGAACTACATTTATGTAAGGCAGAACTTTACATTTATAATCAACTAGCTGACCCGGCAAACGTTGTTTTGCCATATAAAGTATAATTCCCGCAATAGTTTCATAAATAATAAATAGCCTATGTGTTATTCTGGTGTGTAAGCTATATTATTGTAAAGTTTCATCAAAATCCAATCAGTAGATTTTGCGTTAAAGAAGTTCAAACATACATCCAGACATACAAACATTCACATTTATAATATTAGAATAGGAATAATAGGATATACCTACATAGAACGTCTGGAGAAATAAAATAATTTTAGGTAAGACTTAATATTGGCCGTAATCGAATAGTTTTATAATGATGAAGGTAAACAATTTGTTATTTATAAAGTGATATCAAATTTAATTTGTATAACCCTAGAAATGAGGGATAATTTGAATATCTAATCGAAGAAGTTAGGGATATCACTTGAAAAAAAAAACAAATTGTTTAGATTTGTATGAGCGACATCTCAAGTCAATTACCTCAATTATTGGGTTTGAGCAGGTTATCAAATGTATAGTAGATGATATAGATGGAGCCACAACCTGAGATTTGAAGAAGGCATTCCAAAATATACGATCCATGCGTTACTCAAACGGTTGACTCAGTTGGTAAGTGCGCTCGGACGGAACCCGAGAGTTCGTTCATTCGAGTCCCATATCGTTCCTAAATTTTTATAATGAACTAGGTAGTAAGATAGATTAGTCTTCAGGCTCTCTGTTGATGGAATCCCAGATTCCAAATTTGACTAGATTATTAATTATATTATAAAAAAGCGGCCAAGTGCGAGTCGGAGTCACCCATGCAAGGTTCCGTAGCAGCAACATAATATAAAAGTTATATAAAAAGGAAATTGACATCAAATTTTTTATATTGAAAAGGCAAAAAATCTTTGCTCAAAATCATACAGTGCAAAACATTTATATACGTATTAAAATCTTGTTCAAACCAATTTTCTAAAAATACGGGACGAGACGAGCAGGACGTTCAGCTGATAGTAATTGATACGCCCTGCCCATTACAATGCAGTGCCGCTCCGGATTCTTGCAAAGCCCAAAAATTCTGTGCGTCACTACAATTGCGCTCGTCACCTTGGGGCATACATAAGATGTCAAGTCTCATTTACCCAGTAATTTAACTAGCTACGGCGTTACCCATAATACTACGGTACCCATAATCTAGCTGGCATCCTGTGCTAAGGAGCCTCCCACTGGTAAAGTTCCTTAAGAACTTCCTCCGTCGCATATTAACTAAAAGCAATTAAAATTGGTATTAGATAGTTTTAGAATAGTGATGTCAAGGACGGACACGACAATTGAATAATTAAAAAAAAACTGACGAACAAAACTCACAGACTCGTTCACGCTGACCGACATGATATCTACAGCTATGAGAGTCCACCATCCAGTGCGGAATACCAGCCGATACACTCGTAGGAACAGACAGGTACTAACATTAGTCTTCTAATCTAAATTAGGTTCCGTAACAATTTATAACTGTCGTAAATTGTTGTCCAGATACAGGCACGGTTATTGATACTAGTTGTGCGCCCCGACTTCGTTCAGGCTAAATGTTATAGTGAAGTAAAAAAATGTTTTGAAGTGAAAACTTTTTAAACGGCGTTGAGCACTCTTCTTGGATAGCTATACAACGTTGGGCTCGCGTCAAGACACGTGGCCTGATCGCAAATTTGTAAGACAGTCATTAAAGCTATGGATGAAAGATTTATACTACTAACTAATTATAGTTCGGCTGAAAGTTAATTTTTCTTAGGGATATAAATTCTTATTTTTCTGTACGATAGCGCAATAAATGAATATTGTATTTAACCACATAAATGCTAGTACTTTTATACTGATCAATAAAGCAATTCGTGCGAAACTATTCCCCAACTATTCGAAAATATTCAAAAATGCATAACGTTAATGTTCAAGTTTTTATTTCTGCCGGCACTCCCGGAGTGCAACTCGTATTTTTTGTTCTCCTATTCATTATTAAACCTTGCGTTCTTATTATATTCATGGTTGTCTATTTTAATGGTTCTGTTTTTTGCCTCTTGAGGTATGAAACGCTTACACGATCACTTTGATGTTTTTTTTATGGAATAGGAGGACAAACGAGCGTACGGGTCACCTGGTGTTAAGTGATCACCGCCGCCCACA
>CATIXQ010000011.1:14780669-14835509 GCA_949711755.1 Leptidea juvernica
CAATGTAAACATTTTTTCACTATAGCTACGTATTTTGAATTTAGATCCCGATTTGGACAGTGACATCAGTGGAGCAGCAGTTAAGTATTTTTTTAAACCCTGACGAGAATGAGGTTGCTATAAGTTTTACGTTTGTCAGTCTGTGCCTATTTTCTGATCAATATCTGTTCAGTTGGAGGTTTTTAATAAAAAATCACACTCATATTATAAAGGCAAAAGTTTGTATGTTTATTTATTGGGTTGTGCGTATATTTGTTATTTCTTAACGCTGTAAATGTTTTTGGATCTAATAAGTTAAGGTAACCTGTAATGAGAGAGACAAACACTCAAATATAATATTTTTATTTGCATAAAATAATTCTTTATTAAAATGTTTAGTTCCCTGAAATAAATTTAATTTCTTAAATTTTGACTTTGTGAGTTAGACATATTTTCCAGCGTATTTTTTTTTGGCATTTGTAGTGTAAGCGGCCACCAACATTCTTTGGTGGCCAAATTATAAATGTGGCTAATTGAACTTTTGTGTTTGCGTCAATTTGACTAAATTGACAAATATATTGACTTTCGCAAGAGATTTCAATACTTGTAATGTTAAAGAAGTCTTATTATACTTTGTGGGCATGAATTTTTAAACGTTTAAATACTCTTGTGGTGATATATAAATCACAGCCTCGAGGGAATGATTCGAGCAATTTTATTTATATTTTTTTTATTTATTAATATTTGGGAGACTTTCAGCTAGCTTACACTTATGAAATAATTAAAACTAATGAAGGCTACTTAAAAGTTTCCACATTTATGTAGAACTATTGATATAATTTAATTATACGCTTTAAAACTATATTAATACAATTATTTAAATTGGAAGAACTTATTAGTTAAGGTTATTTTTAATTAAGTACTAGATATAGAAAATAAATCTAGATCTACGTCATTTGACAAGTCGTTATAACTTCTGCAGGATCTAGTAATGAAGCTATTTGCACGATAGTTACACCTCGCCATGGGAGTATGTAAAAGGCTAGGGTTACGAATTGGAAAGGCATACGCTACTAGTCCAAGCATGCTAAGTAACTCTGGACAGTCGATCTTACTGTTCGCTATACTGCATAAATACGCCAAATCTGCTGTACGACGCCTCTGCTGAAGCGGTAGCAAATGAAATTTTGAATTTTTTTTTTAAATGACACTCGACTTATTTGGTTTGTAAAATTCTTCACATCTCCCTCATGCTACTATCACGTAAAAGCTGAAAAAGATAAGCTTTATACGGGAATACAGACGTATTTTATCTATGCGTAGAGCCTTCTAGTTAAGAGTTTAATTACAACTTGAAAGCTAAGGAATTAAAGATATTGTTATGCTGAGCGAGAATTGTGATTTATTATTGCAACCGGTGTAAGTACGCCTATTTTGAGATATTTTAAATGCGTTCTGCGTAATTTTATTTTGATGATATTGCGTCATAGCAAATCCGTTTTAAAGTACTTATTGACTTTTGAATATTGGTGTAAGTTAATCTATCTATATAAAAGAGAATGTATGTTTGTATGTTCCCTAATAACTCCTAAACTATTTGACCGATCTCAATGAAATCTTTTGTAATAGATTCGTTGAAGCTCAAGGAAGGTATACATATAATTTATATGGCAAAACAACGTTTGCGAGGTCAGCTAGTTATAAATAATACATTCGGAAGCTTCACATTTGCAAGTTTAGGTTTTGTTTGTTTTCTTTATTATTTTAATACTGCTTGTTTATTTTAAAAGAATATAGATTTGTATACAGTGGGAAAGGGTTTCACGAAAGGAATCGTGTGATACACATAAAGAAGAGTGAAGCGGTCCCAGAACATAAATCAGTGACGGTCTTCGAGCGCATCGATGACGGCTTACGGCGAATTAAGTAGTACTATGTCTACTACTACTTAATTTAATCATCTATTTTGCACTCGTTGAAGATAACATAGCAAAAGACTACTGGTAAGTAATACCATTCCTAGCGACGCATTGTAACATCTATTGAAGTCCCCTTGTATCTTGCCTGATTGGCTTCGAACTTTTATCACAGATTCATTAATAAAATTATTACATAAAATGGAAAAAGCTTGTTCATTTGATTTCTTGCCTTGTCTTGGTTGTATAGATATTTTCTTCGAGCCTAATAAGTGTGTGAAATCACATTTGAACACTCACAATGGACACATAATACGCTCAAAGAAAATATCGATATTTACATTTTACGTGAAACATACACATTACATTTCATATAAAATACACAGCCTTTTATGCCGATTTTTTAACGATTTTCAAATTATTACGATTTTTGTAGTTATGTAGGTATAGAAGAAAGCATGAAGGCATAAAAGGCATTTCTTTTCCCAAAATTGATTCCTTTAGAATTATTTTTGATGTCATTTCTAATATACTAGATACTACTACCGCTTCGGAAACAAATGGCGCTCTGAGAGAAACTGTCTTTGATATTGCTATAAATAATCAAAATCTAGTCCCAGGCTGTCAGACCACTTAGATATTCAGCTGTGGAGTAGTTGGATTTATGGCAGAGCCATCTTTTTATTAAAACATTTAAATTTATTTATAGATTATGCCTGAACAGTGGCTAGGACTTTATTATAAAAGTGTTATACATTTACCCATAATGCATATATGAATAGATTATCCCTACATACCTAGTTATGGTTTGTGTACATACATACATACATAAAATCACGCCTCTTTCCCGTAGGGGTAGGCAGAGAACACTTCTTTCCACTTGCTACGATCCTTACATACTTGTTTCGCTTCGTCCACTTTCATTATTCCTTTTATACATGCTCTCCGGTTTAGGGTACTCTTGACCTGGCCTTTTTGTGTGTATTTGTATACAGAAAGCCTAAAAATCATTCATATCATTGCTTATTATTTCGGATTGGTATTGAGTCGTTGAACAGTTGAGAGATTTACAAACTATAGAGCCTTATGTTCTTGGTCTAGAAGCTGTGAAATACTTAGTCCATGGTTCACCAAATAAAATATATTTACACTGTCATGCTCATATTTCCGGATCAAGTTGTGCAAGGAGCCTGGCTGCGACTTCGCTCCCCAGTAGTGACTACATATAACTACTACATGCTAGCAAAGTGAGTCATCAGCGATTTTGTCAGAGGAAATAATCCATGGTTGTTTCGCTAGATGTCGTTGAAAGCTAAATTCATATTAGGGACTAGCAATAATTTTAGACACCGCGCGATTTGTAACATGTATCGTAGATATATAGCCCCTTAAACGTAGTATGACTAATTATTATCATATAAAATTTTAACCATAGTAATCTTCAAGTGTTTTCAAACGTAGAATTAATAAATAATGTCGGTGACGTCACCACGGTAATAGCAAGGAAGCCACGGTGATTGCCACAGAATACCTTTGTATATACTTGTACGTGACTGCCACGGAATTAGGAATACAGCGGGCTTAAACACAATACGATCAACTACGCCTTCTAGAAAATATCAACAGAGACTCATTCGGTAATCGTTGATGCTGGTTGCAACGTGACGGTGTTGGTCTGTGACGGAACGGTCTAGTGACCATAATCTCATAAATAATATTTTTTTACCTGACAAGTGGCACAGTTATGTAGTTATATGTATAATGGATAAACTAATTTATAATTCACTAGCTGACCCGACAGAAGTTGCTCATATAAAGAAGAAACAAGAAATAAGAAATAAATCAAAAACGTATTTCTGAATGATCCATTTATTATGTATTAACGCCCCCGCAACCTTCTCAGGGTAAAATTTAGTGAGATTCGTTCTTCGCTGACCTCAACTCGATGAAAGGAATATTCATACCAAATATAAAGTCTCTACGCCTTGTGGTTCCGGAGCTATCATAATGAGTCAATACATAGATGGAAATCTCTCATACATATTAAAATATATAGATTACCGACCCCGACAGCCCCTTGCGGGTGTAATTTCGTGAGATTCGTTCTTAGCTAACCTCAACTCGACGAAGGGAATATTCATACCAAATTTAAAATCTCTGGACGTTATGATTCCGGAGATATCGTGATGAATAAACACATCGATGGAAATATCTCATATATTAAATCTGTAGCTCGTTTCTTGCCATACATCTACCGACCCCGACAGCCCCTTGCGGGTGAAATTTCGTGAGATTCGTTCTTAGCTAACCTCAACTCGACGAAAGGAATATTCATACCAAATTTAAAAATCTCTGGGCGTTATGATTCGTGATGAATCAATACATATATGGAAATATCTCGTATATTAAATCTCTAGCTCGTTTCTTGTCATACATCTACGTCTACTAAACAAGCTATAACTTCACATGTAGTATTATTGTTGTGGTTTTAAATAAAAAAACCGTTTAGTTCAATTATGTACTAATATTTACAAAACAAAATCGAACTGCATCAGCTCAAAAAATACGCACTTAATAGATACATTATAAGTACAAGTACAATAAAAATATATTTACAAACAATCACAATAAATAATACGGTAACCTTAAAAAGTTTATAATCAAAGTGTACCTTAATTCGAACTTGAGACAGCAAAGCAAGCATCTTTCAAACTCAAATGTTAATGACACATGTCTTATCACAGTATCGACACCAAAGAGGATGTAAATACTACGTAATAAGAGGCGGGACTGCCCAAGTAAAAATTGAAATTTAGTTTAGTATGAAACGTGCAGTGATTTGACATAAGTTTGAAATAGCAGTAATTAAGTATGCCGGTTGGCGACGAAGTATAATCTGGAAAAGTTTGAAAGCAAACAGTTGCTTAAAACGTAGTGTATTTCGGCTATCTCCGTTTTTTACAAGATTTAAGCCGTCATCTGTCAATCTATCAATGGCTGCACGTTTCATACAATCGAGTGAATCTCTTTTTTTTAGAGAGTTTCGCTAGGCTGATCGACACGTTTTCCTTGTTGGAGAGTGAATTGGATCTACAAACAACGATCATTGCTTCAGCTTAGTGTGTAAATAAAACTCATTTTTAGGGTTCCGTACCCAAAAGTGTAAAACGGGACCCTATTATAAAGACTCCGCTGTCCCTCCGTCCTTCACCAGGCTGTATCTTAAACCGTGATAGTTAGATAGTTGAAATTTTCACAGATGATGTATTTCAGTTGCCGCTATACAAATACTAAAAAAGAGCACATTACTGTTTGAAGGCAGAAAAAGGCGCTCTTGTGGCACCAACTTAGCCTGGGACTATCAGATCATATTAGATTAGCCTAGCCGGCATCATGTGCAAAGAAGCCTTCCACTACTATAAAATAAGATATTAAGTATTAGTTCTTTCAGAATTTATCGCTAACTATGGGCCTTTTGATTTCTCATGGTCGTGGTCACTCAGAGAGGAGATCCGTAAGAGAAGCACAGCCACCGACATAGCTCAATGATCGTGAAACTGAAGTGGCAGTGGGCAGGGCACATAAGTTCTCGAATGGCGACCACATAGTGGAAGACAAATTGTTGGTGAGCCTAGTAAGATTGGTCAAGATTGCCGGAATAGATTGGATGAGGGTCGTCTTAGAGATCTTTGGGGGAGGCCTTCTTGCATCTTTCGGTTGAAGTCATGACAAACATGTTACACCTTATTCTTAGGGAATTTATTTACCAACGTGATCCCCGTTACTTTAGCTCCGCTGCTCGTTCATCCTTTCGTCTCTCTATCAGCAAGCTTTATATCATAAGCCGTAAAAGTTAGACAGCTGAAATTTTGATTGCGTGTGTAATTGCTGCTATAATAACATAAACAAGATTGCGAAATACGAATTTACATTTTGTTTACAGATCCTTATTGGACTTTCTCTCTTATTTCTTTTAAAAAAAATCTATTTAAAACATCTTGTATGATGCTACGGTGCACTTCATATGCCGATTTGCACTTGACCGCTTTTGCTTCTACTTGAACTTGCTTTCCCAATATGTCTTTTATATAAGTAAATACTAACTTTAAAATATCAATCTAATAATAATTTTAAAAATCAACAGTCGAAGGAATAACAAGGTATCAATTAAACTTTTGGCACCCTAAATAAGTACTCACGGCTGTTTGCATACATTCAGACAGGCAATCATCACAGAAGGAATAATACAAGCACGGTTCTATCAAGCCCGCAAAATATTTGAAATAAAAGAAAAAATACACAAAGAGACTATCGCGGATAGCGAGCTTGGCAGTACCATCACCCCTGCGTTTCCTGTTCCTTTCACCTTAGCAACTATCTTATTTGTAACATTCTTAAATTTATTTACGAACTTATCTAAAATATCAGATCTAGGAGTCACATCACAGGCTGTATGACTTATCGCATTCAAAACTGGGGCTGTAAATACTCTAAAGTTGACTTCATTAGAGTCCAATTTTCCATACATCCATATAGGCATTCTATTGGAGAGAATCCACAGGTTGTCATCATAGTCTACTTTGATATCGGTCGGGTATATCATCTTCATGTCGTCCATATAAATCCTGCCTTGATTCTTCATTAAGTATTCCTTGTTTGTTGTACGCCAACATGCAACCGCATTTAAATTTACCAGAGAATAAAACAGGATCCCAGTCTTCGGGTCTAGGAAGGATACACTGGACTGTGCATTTGGCCCACGATTACCCAGAAGTTTGAATGCATTAAAATTTGCATCCGCTACGGATTGATTCCGCAAATATTCAGTTGAAACTGAAAACTCGTTGTAACTAGCCATTGGGTGGAAGTACAAAGTACTGTAGTTATCAGCATTAGGGGCTGATAGTGCCATGCCGAAAATGGCGTCTGTCCAACTAAAGTTGTGTCCTTTTACGCTGAAGTCACATGCCAATGGATCAGGATGGAAGTAGTGGTGCATGATCCTCCATGAGTCGTTCTTCTTCCAAGAGTATACAACGATCCCAGGCTTCCCTAAATCACCAGCATACGCGAATGTATCATCACAGTCTGTATCTTCGACGGCAATATTTGCAAAGCCAGAATCTTCTTTAACCTGTTCCTCTGGGAGCACGTAATTCCTCAAAATTGTATCAGTTTCCAAGTCGAACACCAAAAGAGCTGGTGGATACTTAGTGGTATTATTTTCCAGGTTTCCAATTTTCCCATTATCGAGGACCCATAAGCGGTTGCACTTGTCAGCGCGAATCCGAAACGGTGATACAATTAACGGTTTGCCATTGCTGGTATCGTGTGCTGCCCAATTCGGATATGGTATCAACTTTGGGGATGTTGTGCTGTTATCTGAAATATAAGAAGTAGAAAAATTTAAGGTTATTTTAATCTGAATTTCGACTGGTGTTCATTTAATGGATATTATTAAAAGTAGGAGGCTCCTTTGCACAGGATGCCGGCTAGATTAGGTACCACAACGGCGCCTATTTCTGTCGTGAAGCAGTAATGTGTAAACATTACTGCGGTCTGAAGGGCGCCGTACCTATTGAAATTTCTGCGCAAATGAGACTTAACATCTTATGCCTCAAGGTGACGAACAGAATTGTAGTGCCGCTACGAATTTATGGGTTTTTTAAAGAATCCTGAGCGGCACTGCATTGTTATGGGTAGGTCGTATCAATTACCATCAGAGCTGAACGTCCTGCTCGTCTCGTCCCATTTTCATAAAAAAAGACGTCTCATTAACTTGTAAATTATTGCACCCGTATCATGATGATCGATGGTAAGATAATGCTTTCATTACTTTGGTCTTGTTACCAGGATCGCCGGGATAGTAAAAAAAATATCGACACATATAGGATATAAGAAGAAATCAAGCCTTTTAAATAAAAGTTGTTTCTGTGCTGTTTTTAATACTAAAATATAAATTAAATACTTTAAGTACTGTTTAATCTTTGACCTCCACGGCTAGGTTGCAACGATATATCGGGAAACCGATTTAATCAATATATTGAAACCTAAAAATATCGATACTTGTCGATATCAATGGTACGCCGTATATATCGATATTTTTAAAGAGCTTGCATCGCTATCCACGGCCTCCGCCCAGCTTCGATGAAAAAGCATTTAAGCTACCAGCATAATAGTGGTTTTTAGTTTGGTTTGTAAGGGCCCTGTTTTTTAACCACTCGAAAAATAAGTTTAGTATATTATACTCGTTAAGTGGCGTCTGCAATTTAGGATTCCACTTTCGCACGACACGCCACAAATTAGGATATCATCCCCACCATCTGGATGTGTGGCGGTTCTCCACAGTGCGGTTTTCAAGGAGCTTTCTTCCTCGTACTACTAAGCTGTGGAATGAGCTTCCTTGTGCGGTGTTTCCGGGACGATACGACATGGGTACCTTCAAAAAAAGCGCGTACACCTTCCTTCAAGGCCGACAACGCTCTTGTGATTGCACTGGTGTTGCAAGAAAATGTGGGTGGTGATCACTTAACACCAGGTGACCCGTACGCTCGTTTGTCCTCCTATTCCATACTAAAAAAAGAAAGGATTACCTAGTTTAAAGTCCATTTTAAATATTGTTTTTTTTTATATAAGAGGGGGCAAACGGGCAAGAGCCACGCCCCACGGGGCCACCGCCCATGGACATTCGCAACACCAGGTATCAGTAGAAGATTGGCGGCCTTTAAGGTGGGAGTATGCTCTTTTCTTGAAGGTTGATGTTATACATACTGATATAATAAGGTTTCTAAAAGTAACTGAGAAGATCCAACATACCATGTATATTGACGTAGGCAAGACTGACTGGCACTCCGTGTCGCCACCGTGGCACCGTCACAAACATCTTGGCTCCGTGGACCTCCAGCCCCATCGGGATGTTGTTCTCGGGTACGAAAGCACCGCTTGCCAGGGCTTGCTGCCTATCTTCCTGGCTCGGAAACTCGAAGTCCAACTGATTCCATTCATACTTGATGTCGAGCTGTTCCATGCAAGTGCTGATGGAGACAACCTGCAGGATGATGAGGGATCTCATCATAACCATTTTGCTCTGAAATTTAAAGATAATTGGTCAAAATACTTGGAATTAAATGGAATTTTGGATGCTTTTCGACATAAGGGGGTAATCAATCTTTCGTGATGGCAGAATTAGTATTTTATAGAAGAGTAGTTAAGTAAACATTATGGTGAGGCGTTTTTGACATAAGTTTATGAAACTGGACCTGTTTTTTTCCGAAATTATAATATTTATTTTTCATGCTTGGTTATTGAAGTTTTCTTTAACCCCAACAATGTGTGTTCAAAACTTCATTACAATATGATAGATGTCATTGTTAGAAATGTTGTTAAAAAACCAAAAATTATATGTTGGCCTACAAGATTTGAGGAGTTCTCTCAATTCCTCTTGGATTCAATCATATCTGATTTTGTTTCTGTGGTACTACCTAAGATGTGCAAAAAAATATTGTGGGTATGTATTTGAAGTCAGATAAAAACATGTATTCGCAGTGTTAACATTTGATCGTTTTGAGAACGTGGAATAAAAAGGTTGCATGAGTTTCCAAAAAATTTGAATTCTTGTATGAAATCTACATAATTCTTGGCGATGACTTCCTCTCATCAATTTCAAAGTCAAACTCAAATAAATTTCATTAAAATAGCCTTAAAATAAGAGCTTTTGATCGTCATTATAAATATTTCATTTAAATTAAATATTCTATATTATGGTTCGAAAAAGTAGAGCTCGTGAGAAGAACATACAAGAAACTCAACGGCCACTCTTTAAAATCATAATTATTAGTAAGCAAATTGATTTGTAAGGTGCTGCGTTCAATATATGAATCATGGTCAAGGTTAAAAAGCGTTATGAATATCAAATATTTCATAAAAAGTAATAAAAAATCAACTGTATAAATATACTTATATTTGTATAATTAAACCCAGAAGTGAGAAGAGATCACTTTAAAAATAACAAATTTGGAGGCTGATAGTATATAATAGACATAATTGGAGATTTCTTTTGAATCGCCTTTTATGAATAGTAGTACTATTTCCATGCTTGTCCATTGTTTTGGTATCTTTTTCGTTATTAAAATAAGATAAAATAGCTTAGTAAATGGCCTAATCAGTGTATCTTTTCCAGCAGCGATCATCTCGTTAGTAATGCCATCTGGTCCGGGGCTTTTATCCAGTTTTAACGTTTTTATTGATATTTCTACTTCACTTTCGAGGAACAATGGAATTTCTTCGCATATATTTTGCTTCAATTGAAAATATTTCTTAGAAGATTCTGTCGGCATATATAGTTTTTTAAAGAAATTTGTCGCAACTTGTACTAATTCTTTCCTATTTGTGACTACTGCTCCTGTTTCTGCCCGTAATTGATTCATCAGTTATTTGTTGTTACTTAAATGCTTGTTTGCCTTCTTGACTGCTCCTATATTTTTTTCTATTTCTCTCTATTTTCTTTTTAATTCTTCTATGTATTTTACTTAGTTCATGTTTTTCTTCTTTTGTTTTGTTTCCTTTTTCCCTTAATATATGTTTTCGTTCATATAGTTCCATGACCTCTTGTGTCATTATTTCCTCCCTTCTATTTCGCACTTTCTGTGGGCGTGAAGTAATTTTCACACTCTCTAGAATCATTTTTTGAATGCTGTCGTAGTAAGTTTGTACTGAAGTACTCTCTGTGTCTTCGAAGTTAGAAACATGTAAGCTGTAGTTTTTGCAGTCAAAGTTGTTTGAAAGTTTAGTATTGAATTTACATCTGCACTGCTTTCTAACGGCTGCACTACCCCATAATATAATACCTAATATTCTTAACACCCGAAAATCATACATTTCATTTCATCATTTATTTGTGGTCAGGGGAATACATCAGATGTTACAAATCACAATGAAAGTTCTCCATTCCTTGCCCGCATGCTGTGGCGTACTAATAATAATTAATAACAAGTTGTCAAAGAAAAATAAAATATACCTACTTAATGCCAGTAAATTGATATCTAAATAATTGAAATTGGTAAACATTAGTTAGGAAGTAATTAAATTAAGTAAAATGATATTTTAAAATGTCATTTGAGTGAAGCATCTGAAAAGGAGTATTTTATAGAATAGTACGATTTTGTCAGTAAGAGATTTCTTTTTGTACACACTGTACACGTATAATAATATAAACCTCTTCCGACAGAAAGGTGTAAATACATCTAGATCTTTACGCAGCATCAATCTCGCACATTTACTGGTCACGCCAGACCATAAGCTGCGTAAATCGGAGAGATCAGTATACATAATGGGTCCATCTGTGTATAACAGGCTGCCGAACTCGATCAAGAAAGATGCAACTTCCACAACGGTGTTTAAGACACAACTTCGAAAATGGCTTCTCGAACATACGTTTTACTCAGTTGAGGAGTTTTACAAGATGCCAGTTATTTGACTAGGTATAACTTATTTTACAATACGTAAAAAAATTATTTTCTTTATATACATAACAATATATAATTACATAAAACTGAATTATTCTGAGGTAGGACTTCCCTACCTATTTAAAATGATAAGTTGACTTTTAAATTGACCTATTTTTGCTTTTTGACTTGTAACATGGTGTTATTAATAAATGATTTGATTTGTTTTGATTTGAAACGTTCTGTGATAGTGGTTGGTAGCTTGTTAAATATTCTGGGTGCCATTTCTAGAACACTATTGTACATAGAAGCTGTGTTGCTACCATGTAAACGTAATCTATTCTTGCTTCTCAAATTTATATTGTGGATTTCAGATGTTCTGACAAATGTATCAGGGTTAGTTTTCACAAATAATTCTTTTTCATAAATATATAGTGACGTTAAAGTAAGAATTTTAAGTTGATTAAATAATAGTTTACAACTATCCATTATTTTAAGACCACACATTTAACCTAATGCAGCTCTTTTGGGCTTTCAAAATTATCTCTTTTTCGCATGAGTTTCCCTAAATTACATTTTATTAAGTAGTTAGAATTTTTGCCAGCCTTGCGAATATTAATGATTATTGTAAGTTATGCGATTATTGTAAGTTATTGAAATGAACGCGAAACAGGTTTGAGGTTCGCAAGGCGTGGGGCGCAGGTTGTGACGTGGGTCAGTGACTTTGAATGGTAGGTTTCCAAGGCTACGACATTAAGGTGACATTGAAAAGACTCTTAGATACCTCATGGCTACGTGTATAAACAAGCACAGTTAATATCTATTTGTAAACAAACGTTTCATTTAATTGACACATGAACGGTTACGGAAGTCACTTTTTTTTTTAATAGGACAAATTTCATCTAATGATACAATCTCTTTGCAACACCAGAGGAATTGGAGCAACATAAGCGTTGTAAGATTAGATGATTCAAGATGGACGAAAAGAGTTACGGAATGGGAAGGCTCTAGACAAAGACGGTTGAAAGAGGGAGACAAAAGAGTAGATGGTGTGATACTTTTACTGTAAGAATTGGACCGGACTGGATGAGAAGAGCTAGAGATAAAGCGTATTGGAAAGGTTTAGCGGAGGCCTTAGCCGTAGAGGCAGCTACTACTTATTTTTCCAAATGTTTTGAGTTTTCTTTAGTGTTAATTCCGCAAATCTTTTTCTTTAAACAATTCGCCACATGTGTCGCCTGTACACGAGGCATCCTCCGGAGATGTTGACCCGCCAAATTCTGGCACGAGACTCAGTCTCGTGATAATTATGGATTTCGGCAAAGTAAAGCCTACCTCAATTTTTATTTATTAAAGTTAATTTAGTAATAATTAATATGTATAAAGTTAATTTTATCTAATAGTATTTTTTTTTAATTGGAATGTAGTAGAAAAAAGGGTTTTTTTTTTTACTAAGTGTTGTCAGTCGTTTAAGCGAGAGTTCGAGTTCTCCAGCTGTTTAACTCGTGTAGATATGGAATCAATGAAATTTTTAAAGAACTAGAATTTTATTTTATTTTACTATTAGATATTATGGTATATTTTTATACTATTTTAGAACTATGGCTATAGGTTTACTAGGATTATAACACTTGATTATACGTCATATTATAAGTATATATTGAGCAGATTGTTTCAAGAAAAATTTGACCCGCATACTTGATGCGGACGACTGGCATTCTACAACTGCACATTTTGCGAGAAACTTCTTGCCTCGCAGACACTGTTTCTGGAATCAATAACCGGTTGCAGTTTTCCCGAACCGATACGACTTAGAGCATACCCTTGCCATAAAGACCTGATAGGCGTCTTTTGATCTAATGTTTTGCGAATGTCCATGGTCGGTTGCCTCGTCAATTCCGATCGCGCGAGTCTCTTGCACCTTTGCCTCCTCTTATATAAAAAAAAACATCGAACCTGAATCTGCTTTTTCAATAATCATCATCTTTTCGGCCGGAAGACGTCCACTGCTGGACAAAGGCCTCCCCCAAAGATCGTCATGACGATCGGTCTTGCGCTGCCCTCATCTAACCTATTCTCGTGATCTTGACCAGATCGTCGGTCCATCTTGTGGGGGGCCTACTAACACTACGTCTTCCGGTACGTGGTTGCCATTCGAGGACTTTTACTGCCCCAACGGCCATTTGACCCTCGAGCTATGTCTACGTCGGTGACTTTTGGTTCTCTTACGTATCTTCTCATTTCTGATTCGATCTCGCAGGGAATCTCCGAATATTGCCCTCTCCATTGCCCTCTGAGCGACAATGAGCTTCCTTATAAGGCCCATAGTTAGCGACCACGTCTGCTTTTCAATATCTCAATCTTAATTTCAAATTCCTTTAAGTCCATCATCATTAAAGAACTGTTGATGTAATACGTAAGTATCCATCCCTACTCTTTGGTATAACTATTGTGTTTGGAGGGTAAAGGTAATGAGAATCATCTGTGTATATGTAAAAAGTGTCCGTCAAAATGCATTAAAATAAGGGTGGCGCTACAGTAGCATCAGGGTAAATCTTAAAAGAAGCGCCAAATATAAAATAATACTAATCACTCTAGGTGCACGTTTCTCTTTAATAATTCTTTACTTTGTACGACGTAAGTTGTTGCAATTTTCAATAATTAACTACTTTAGTCGACAATAATATAATTTTTTGTAACTAGACATACTTCAATTCGTTTACAATTGCTACTTTCACCACACTTCATAGCATACCCTCTGCTACACCAGCGCCATTGTGGAAGCTTTTTGAACTATTATTTACAGCATAAGCTGGACACCTTTTCAACTTTTCCCCCCACATCAGATGATTCTCCTTGCCTCTACCCTCCATACTATTGTGAAGTTTGTCAACAATATTTTAACGAGAGTAATCGATGTCCTATTTAATCTTCTATAGATAGTAAAAAATCCGTTACGAAATTTTTTTCGAACAATTTCCCTGCCACATACACCTATCCACGCACGGACATCCAGAAAAGATTATTTTTAATGTTATTATTTACTATGTTAAACAGAATAATTGTTATTGAAATATATTTTATGTAACTCGCAGATTATTTTACTTAATATAAGTGAATCTGAGTCATATTAGCCTGTAAGTGCGATATATATAATTAAGTAGTACTTAAAATAAAACTAATTTACGCTTTACTTTTTACTTTGGTTTATTTATAAAAGCGTGTTTCTTAAATTTTTTTAAACTATTATTTGTATTGTTGAATTAAATTGGTATTCGAAAAATTCCTAATATTAGATAAATCGGTTCTAATAATAGTTGAAATTTAAAATTAACTTTACTTCCTGCTTTATACATGAAAATGATATTAATGAACATATTTTTTTTTTTCAAACTAAATAATGGAATAATTTTATCAAATTAATATATTGTCATCGGTCTTCGATAAATCTACGAAGTTTGAACGAAATCTAGCCGTTTAAAGTGGGTCTAAATTGCGCCCAAATGAGTCGGTTATTAACAAACATACATACAGGTGAAGCTAATAAATTTGACATGTCGAGGGTAGAGCACTACCTCAACGCTTTGTTTACGAGATGTGCAAAATTAATACTTCTTCCCATAGATAACACAGGTTAAGAGGTAAAACAGGTTAAAATGTTTCGTATTAAAATTCAATCGGCGGGAATTCCACCTGATTCGCACTTCAGAAATCCTATTTATATTCAATTCAATTCAATTTTAAAATAACTTTATTATCATAACAAAATAAATAAAATGTACAAAAGCCAGTGTATATTATGTCCTAGCAGTACAACATCATAAGATCGTATGTTTTACGAACAAGAAGTCCATCACAAACCTTTTAACATACAGGTACTTTAATTAGGATATTATATATACATACACATAGGGAAATATAATTAAAAAATAAATAATATGTACGCGTAAACGTGATGCTTTGCCTTATATCACGTTTTAAAGACGTTAAAGCCTTAAAATGTTTCGTATTAAAATGCCATAGGCGGGAATATCAAATGATTCGCATTTCAGAATTGGTTACTGGAAACAATAAACAATTTCATTCAATTTATTTTACAAACATGTACGAGTTTCATTGTAATCAAACATTAATATACAATATCATAACATAAACTTAATAGGCATTCTATTGTCTTACTATACAAATAAAGAACTAATCATTGAGGTCTACTGGTCGTTGTGTAGTATATAATATTCAATTGTTGATCGGTAACTACCACCAATAAAGATTAACTTGGTTGTGTTTTTAATATAAGTTCTTAGATCATTAATTAAACTATGACAGCTGTGAAAACGTCGAAAAAATAGACTTTAGAACTAAACTCTATTTTGAGCAATTCATGCACAATAACACAAAGTGTCATACAAATCGCGAGTTACTAGGCTAGGGTTACTATGGATGCGAGTTCTGAAGAAAATTTGTTCTGACGAGTTCTGACGGATTCGTCAGAAGAAACAAACGCCTGGTATCCAATGACAGTGTTTACACTGGCAACGACGAACGCGTCAGAACATGTACGACGTCGTCAGAACCACTCGAGCGTTCAAACGAGTTTGATTTTTTCGCACGACCTGCGTCTGCGAATTTCGTGTGATTTGGTTTCCACCATGGATAACGATAAATTGATCAGTCTCGTGTACGAGAACAGGTGTTTGTGGGATATGAGAGACAAAAATTATCATAACAGATATATTTCTCGGCAAAAGTGGGAGAAAGTTGCTACAGAACTCAACACTCGACATTTTGAACTATCCTTTGTCGTCTCTTATAGAAAATAACTCGTTGACATGCTCTGTCTTTCCGCCATTTAACAATAATAATTTAAATAATGGACTTTCAAGAAAATCAAATTATCAAATTCGTCCAATTTCGCTGGACGGCAGAAACGAACTGACTATCAGAATAACAGAAAACGCGCACAGTGTAAACGCCTTGTTCTGACGAGGATTACGGATCGATCGGACGTACTCGTCAGAACAAATTTTCGTCAGAACTCGCATCCATAGTAACCCTAGCCTAAGACGTAGCTTGTCACGCACACTAAACTAATATTTCTTGCTTGTTTTTATCGGTTAGACAACAGCAAGAGACTATCTATACGTATAAATTATCTAAGTTATTAAATGATCACTGTTGAAATTGAGGTTTTAAAGTGAATAATTTCTTTAGAAGCTCTGATCACTTAATTTTTTATGTGGTATCGTATGAGACTGACGTATCACACTCGATTATGTAACCCTTTTTCGGCTAAACCTTGTTCCAGTCGACAGAGGGAACGTCAACGGTCAGAGTCAGCAATCGTTGTTTATAAAAACACAGTTTTATAACAGCATTCAAGAAAATTGGTAATAAGGATCGAATTCTGGGAAGCAATGACACAGGTACGACAAACTTAAGGAAAATCTTGTACTCGTATTTTAATAAACTGATTCATATATTACACATAACTACATTACCTTAGTCGAAATAACGCTCAATATTATTTTTAAAAGAGTCGCAGTTTTCTTCATAACATTATGTTCTAATTTCAAATTGTTATTTTATCTTCGCTTACTCTTTAATCTGTGATCATAAGCCTGAGGTCTTAAATGAAACAAATGTCACTTCACCAACATCATCATCATCATCAGCCGGAAGACGTCCACTGCTGGACAAAGGCCTATGTCACTTACTACAATTGAAATTAGAACTTTAACTAAATTGGCGCTAATTATTTAGATTTTGTGCAACGTTTCGTTGATTACACGTGCGAGCTGTGGAAGTTTTATCGATATCGATTTGTATCTATTATCGATATCGATTTTTATCGTGACAAGAATATGATATAGGGTACCTACTGGCGTCCTTAAGAGAAATAAACACGCACGGTACCTGTATTGTACGCAGCGACCTCCCTCAATGTCATACCTTTCTATTTCTGTCATTATATCATTATAATAACGGAGTCGGTTTATGAGACAAATAGTTCAAAAGAATGAGTTAATTATTAACTAGCTAAGAATACTTTATACATTTTTGAAGTGAAACTTCTGTAGGCTTGCTGGGCACTTTTTTGTAGTGAATGAGGCAAAGAGTAATGCATACACAATTATATAGAATGGAAATGTACTTTATGAATATAGAACAACAAAATACAGATATCGCGGGAGTTAAATGCAGAGTTCAGGAATGCGATAGTGCTGTGATGATGATTATAATTGATAACTTTAATCGTGAGTGTGTCGATAAATTTAAACAATGCTTAAAGTTTACCATTTTAACATAATAATTAAATCTCAAATTTTTGTTCTGTCTTTCTTCAACACACATGTCTTAAACATTTTTCGCCATTTCTCGTGCTTGGCGATGAATAAAACATCGTTTTTTTGAAATTGAACCTGACGGAATCGGATCAGTCATTATTAAACTAAAAAAAATAACACGGGATTGCAACTTTAGTATTAACGCGATAACATGGTAAGTGACGACAACGGCACAGCACTACAATATAGGCGCGTGACGTGAGGCGTGCGGAAAGCGGGGGGATATGTTTCGGCTTTTTACCCCAGGCCCCAACTGCATTCAACTCCCGCGCTAACTGTAGTTGATTCTCGTATTATTCACCAAGCCTTTATAATATTTTTACTTCTATCATGGTGCCGTATGCTCGCACAGTTTTATATTCAAGGTACATCATAATAAGCACTATATTTTCGTCTGCTATTATACTGTTTATTGCCAGTTCAAACATTTATCGGGCGGCCAATGTTATATGTCGTGGAGTTTGCCTAGATCTTCTGTGGGCCATATTTTATAGTACGTTATACCATTTATGTATGACAAAGTGCATTGTAGTTAGTCAGTGCTCGGAGAAACAGTAGCTCTGTAAGGCTCGGTTTGCATTATACACTGGATATAAAAAAATATGTTCGACTGGAATGAAACTATTTCAAATCATTGAATTTCCAAGGTGTTGTGGTATGCCGATTTCGTATTCTATCGTATGTTTTGCTTGTTAAACTACCTACCTTACGAGCAAAACATACAACCTTCGCTAGGCCAGTCAAATATAGCATGTGGGTCGAACATGTTACAAACTGGCTTAAACCGGTTGAGCTCGTGAAATTTATTATATTTCTGTATATTATGTACATAGCATTATGTTAAACAATGAGCATACAACGAACTGGTTTCTCGGGTATCGTTACATAACAGCGATTCTTGGTGAGACATTATATATCTTATTCGTGGAGAACTTATATCTCGATTAACAGTCTTGGCAGAAGTCGCTGCATCAATAATTTCTTCACCTGATACAAATACGTTTGAAATACTGTAGAACGCCTCTAGCGGTGAAATATGGAACTTATTTGAACAGCGTTGAAATTGGGAATACTTTTTCCAAGTCATATGGCCCAGTGGTTAGAGACTAGACTAGAGAATTATCTAAGCAAAAACGGATTCGAATCCCGGTATGTGTAAACAATTGTATGAAAACAATCGGGCAAACTGTGTCAAATAATAATAGTTTATGATGAGAAGAATTACCAAATTGCAGCGAAAACTCATCAGTTGCTATAACTTTGAGGGACTGTTAGGTGTTGTTGGCCTTTAATGACAACTCAAAAAACAAACAATGACATTGACCTTAAAGGCCTTTATTGATCTTAAATACACATTTTATAATAATATAACCGAAGTGAATATTTTTGCTTTTATTTTATTATGGCAACAATCATTATCAATTCTTAGTCTCACGTCAAAGCCCCTCTACGATATATATACTATAGATAGCCACGAATATTATATACTATTGTCATTCCCTATGGTAAATTGAAAATCCACAAGAATGCCAGCTGTCAACATGATGATGTTAAATTTCATATTTTGACGAAATCCGATGGTGAAATTCGGTTGCTGGTGTATATATTCGATGTCTTCGCGGTAATACGCTATCAACACGACTTATCACGCGGTGATAACGTCTTAGTGCAGTAATTGTGAGCTGGCTACTGACAAATGCACAAACAATGCTATCTGTCACCTTTGACTTGCTAGGGGCAGGACACACGCGTCGTACCACAGATAATCGGATACTATCATTTATATATTTAAATTTAACAAAAGCAGTCAAGTGCGTGGCGAATTTGCACACGAAGATTCTCGTACCATCGCACAAGATAAGACGCAATGTATTTTTAAATATTTTTGTAAAAAAAAAAGGAAGATAAGATTCTATTATAAAATTTTATAAGAAAACATTTGCCATATAAGTTTATATTATTTTTTGTTATTGCAGCAATAATAATTCTCACTCTGTCAAAATTTCAGCCGTCTAGATATAGCGGTTTATGAGATGGAAACTCCTGACAGATATATGAACTTCTAGAGTGTAATTTACTCAAATAATATTTAATCAGTAAGACTTTTAATTTTAATAACGTTTACATCATCATTGCATGAGCATATGCAGGCCTCAATTGAAGAAGAAGAGAGAAGAGCCCAAGAAATTGACCACAATTTAAAACCATAATGTTTTTTGAATAAAATTAACAAGTTGCGGTGATGAAATTGTTCTCCATCAAGTAATAGAGTGTCCTTTTATTTACATTTGGGGAAACATTACACACCAAATAAAAGAAGCCAATAAAAATCTAAAATATGTAATAGAAATAAAATACTGTATAACAGCTATAAGTTAGCCTATTGCAACAGATGGCAGCACCACAAATCTCTATTTTGTACCGTTATACGATTTCTTTTTAAATAAAACGTATTTCTGCCGTGAAGCAGTAATGTGTAAGCATTGCTGTGTTTCGGTCTGAAGAGCGCCGTAGCTAGTGAAATTACTGCTCAAATGAGACGTAACATCTTATGTCTCAAGGTGACAAGCGCAGTTGTAGTGCCGCATAGAATTTTTGGGTTTTTCAATATTTCTGAGCGGCACTGCATTGTAATGGGCAGGGCATATCAATTACCATCAGCTGAACGTCCTGCTCGCCTCGTCCGTTATTTACATGAAAAAAATGATAATATCATCATTAATAACGATGAAGCCTTGTGCATTGTGCATCATTTTCCTTGAATATTAATTAGGATATTACGTGTTAATGATTGACAGTGGCTATTGTAATATTATATTCATATTGTAAAGGTCTCATTATGTTGAAACTCTATTTAAGGCGAAGAGTAAGCAGAAAACACGCAAACATGATGTTTTTAGACAAGTTTTGTGGTGAAAGTATAGCATTTCGAGCTATGAACACTATTTAATCCTGTTACACATATCCTTAAGTCTTATTTGCAGGTTGCTAATGCTTGCTGTTGGTTATAGTTAAGACTGCCGAGCCTTTTTGAACTACCACTTTTCTTTGAAGTTAAACAAGTTTCTTGGCATGGCGTGACGCATTTTTTTGGTACTTCTCCCAGAAAAGTTATTCTTATAGCTTGTACTTTTTTGTGTAGATTCATTTATTCAGATTAGTAGTGAATAACGAGGATTGTAAGCATATAAACTGTTTTCTACGCAAGAATTTAGAAAATATTAGCTTTGTTACATAGATGGCGGGCCGGCAGCCGTGAACTCATATCGCTCAAGGTCGCTGGCATTTAGTGTCACCTTAAGCTAGTCAACCAGGCTAAAAACGCATGTGCCCAAACCGTACCAGCCGTGCAGAGACTTAATATCGACATTGGATTAAATTATAAGTAATATAAGTACAGTTTCGGGGAGCCGAATCTTTTTTGCAAATTTTCTCCTCTTTATTGACTCTTTTCATAATTTCTTTAATATTAATAGTTTTTGGACGAATTTCCTTACGGCAGGCTTGGAAGAGATAGGGATTTTGCTGCGCGAACAAACTGAAAAAATGTGAATCTAAAACTGTAACTAAACCATATATAATGGAAGTGCTATAGTGGTTTTTGACGTATTTTAAGCAACATTTTATTGAATGTTTTTTTTATAATACTTTTTTTTAATAATTTTTGAGTTATGAACGAAAAACGAAATACCATCTTTCGTTCATCTGATTTTTTAATAACACTTGCAATTTCTCTAGTCGTCATTCTGAATCGAATGAGCAAGTTGGACTCGCAGACCGTTGTCAAATCTCATCAATATTTCAGCTTTACTCTCCAGTATTTACTTTTTTCCAACTCCAACGAGTTTGCACCTATTTTTCAATATTTACTGAACGTCCCCTCATATATCAAATTTACTTGTTGTTTGTTTGTGAGTTTGTTTCTATGTGGGAGAATATTTCTTGAAAACTGTCATGGGAATAACACACAACTGAGGATTTAAGGTAACTTGGTGCTAAAACACAAAATAGCTCTCAAACCTCTCCGGTAATGGTAAACGCGGTAGAAAGAAGTGATGATGGGACCATGACGTGACTTTTGAAGTTTTTAGAGACTTCGTTATTTGGTGTAACAATCAGGAGATTCTATCGAAAACCAGTGGTAAATAATAAATTAACATAGGTACTCGTATCTTAAAGACATCTGGGTAAAATTCAATTTGTGTGTTGTTGTATTTGACCATAAAAGCCATATATTTCATTCGACACGGTATTCTACTAGAAACTGATATAGGAACTGCACATTGAACTCTTATTAATAGGTTGAACACGTAAAGCGCTCTGATTAAGTAACATAATGAAGTAATTAGCATACTTCTTGTCAACCACAGTATAACAATGAAGAAATGGAAAATTAACGTAAAAGTAAAGGCACCCTCTTTATAGTTCTCTTGGTGTTGCCAGAGATGGACTATGTACTATCAGATGACCCCAAAACACTTCTGTCAGAATCAAACTTCAAATCTATTCATTCAAATTCAAATGTTTTTATTCAAAATAGTATATGAAATCACTTATTGAAACTCAAAATAAATGCCGCAGACTTGAGAAGATCGGACGTAAGAAATTCAACGGGATCTTCTTTTTTTTATTGAAACTTTGATACTTAAAAATAATAATTTATAGAGCCTGACGTCGGTCGCTCCATTATCAATCTGTGATATCATTAAGAAAGTCATTTATGTAATAGTAACATTTACCACATTAACGTCTTTTACAGTTCTTTTGACTTTCGTAAAACATTTTTTTTTAATATTGTCTGGGATTTTGTTGCTTTTACAACAACAGATCATGATAAATAGATCGCCCATCAAAAGACATACTTGACTTTGGTTTGTTCCTGGTATTTACATTATGGTTATGACAGTTTATAGAAAAATCATTTATGTACCTATGTACATAAATAACATTATCAAGAATATATTTAGAGGCAAAAGTGAAAATGTTTATTTCTGAAAATTTTGCTCTCAACGAATTTGTAGGACGTAGGTTATAAATAGCGCAAATAGGCCTCTTCTGCAGCACAAAGATGATATTAATACCAGCATTGCCCCATAACAATATGTCAAAGAACATATTACTATGAAAATCATCATTTCAACTGTAAGACGTCCACTGCTGGACATAGACCTAAGTACTATGAAAATAACTAAAGTAAACTTGTCGAGCCGTGTCTATGTCAGTATATCCTTCAATGTTATCTGAATCAAAAACATTTAACAGAAATACAATAAAGAAGTAGGTACTATGGATGATGAAGACGCAATAAAAACCTGATTTCGTTTCCACAATGAAACAGCAGATATTGTTGTAATACCTGTATATAATCACTAAATTAACTCCAGCACTTCTAGGACAGACTTCGAAGGTTAATGAATAAATAAACTTTGATAAAGCATACTATTAATTAGCCTTCAATACCTATTTTACTTGATAGGCAATTAATTATTATGACCTAATATCTAATTACTATGACCCATTCGACGATAATAAATGTAAGGTTGAGGTTTTATTCTAATCAATATCTATATCATGACCTATAGTCTCTATACTGTCTCTGACGCAAAAGGAATCACAAGAGAGATAATTTAAAACTTGGAGTAACTTTACACTGCGTTTATTACAGACTGTGTCATGGAATTCCCTGTTTACGAAACAAACGACAATCACAAGAATTATTAACAAATCCTTGATTAAGAAATGTTCACTTCCGCATTTACCGTACCAATTACACGTAGTAAGGCCTCACGGAAAGATCCGATGAAATCCTTAACGTTGACATTTCCTGTGCACTCACTGTGAGGTGAGCTAGTGTACATGAGTAATTGATGCAGACGATAACAGTCTCTATGCTTATGCATGTAAAATATGTACTGCTTTGAGCCTGTATCTGTCTTCAAGACGAGCTCTAGAGTGCCGTGACCTACAAAATATGCTAGTTAATGTTCAGTCTCAACTTTTTCTTGACAAGTTAATATGTCAATAGTATATAATATTATATAATATACCAAATAGTTCCTAGATAGTTAAGTTGTTGTTTAAAACACAACTTTGGTTATGTTAATTTATAAAAGGTTTTTATTTTTGCTCAAAATTGATTTTTTACGAATTCTTTTAGATGACAATGGCGCACTTAGAGACACAACTCTCCCACTATTATTTTTTACGATCTTTTTTAAAAATACCTACACTTTATACATTTCTGTACTGTAACATTGCTATTGTTATTTAATAAAATCGCTATATAGAGCAAAATATATTGTAGTGTACTACTGTTAACGACTTGACAGCAAGACTTGAGAACAGCTGAACCGACCTTTTCTTAATTTCGGTGAATGTACTTATAAAGTGGAATATTTCGCGTAAACGTTAAATCACATTCTAAGAACTATATTTCAAATGAATAATTATTATCACAGAGTAGGGATACAAACATATTTAAATCATCAATTCGGTTTCCAGTGCTTCCGCAACTAGTATGTAACCGCATATTTCACCCGGCCTTTGGCGAGTTTGAAAAGCTATACGACACTTGTGATTCCGGTCCATCCCTGGATTTTGCGCAGCGACAACTTCTTCCTATGCCATCTTTATCAGCTGAAAAAGCTCGTATCAAGAGGGCCTGAGTGTGTAACCTAAATAGGCTTTTCTTTTTTCGATGGTTTGTATGAGTATGAGTAGAGAGTATGAGTTTGTATAGATGCCTGCTTGATTTGTGAACTCAACATTGGTCACTAGATGCATCCAGCTCATGGCCAGGATGTGTGTCTATATTTACATATTTCATATTCTTCTATAATGTGGTAATGCTATGTGTGATAAGTATGGGCCATAAACTATAGCATTGGAGTACACAAATGTACAAAGATATATTGAGGCTGCATCTGCAACGTACCATTTTCATGTTATTAAAAGTACTATGGGAGGTCTTAATACGGGTTTTTGAGGCACTGTCCCAGTTTTCATTCATCCATATGGCAAAATACTTTTAATTACGAAACCGTTCCAACACCTTGCCTGCTACAGCAATCACAGAGTTTATAGCCTGTTTTCTTTGTCACCACTATGATTTTCGTTTTGGAGATATTCATACGCGGACTCACTGTGGGAGCTATCCGGACTGTGTCTCACGCATATCCAAGAGAGTTGACGTTTCGCCCGTTAATGGTGCTAGATTAAATAAAGTGTGGGTCAGAGTACACACCCCTGGCGGACGCCTCTTCTAATCTCCACTTCGTTAGTTTCCTCACGACGTACATGGACAGTCGCTCTCTGGTTCAAGTACAGGTTCTGGATGATACTTACATCTTTTTCATCTAGCCTAATGTCAGTCAAGATTGCTATAAAACGATCGTGCAAGACTCAATCAAACGCTTTTTCGTAATTGATAAAAGAAAGGATCCTCTTTTTGCATATCTAATGCATAGCATTTTTGGACACAAACTTGTTTAACAAAAAAAGCCGGTCTTGTTCCTACTTCAGCTATAAATCCAATTACCTAATTTTGTTTATACATTTGTAATGGTTATTGACAAATTCACCCTTAAAAGTTTTATCTCTACAGAACTGTCGAGTCAGTGTAAATATTACGACTAATAAATTACAACAAATATCACCAACAACAAAATACCCTAGCACAATTGGATTCCTTTTCTTTTGAGCTTTGATGCCAGAAATGAATGTACCCACCCGGAAACATTGTAACGCATTTCCATGGAAACAAATTTTTAACTGAATTTGCAATCTCCATTATATGATTCGCAATAAATATAATGATATAATATTCATTTAATATCTACTCATTGAATATTTCACCTTCAATATGATCTAAGTAATTACAAGCAATAAAACTCTCAGAACTTGTAAATTGATTTCATATAACAGCTGTGACCTGATCCAATACTAATAACACTTTCTACACTGACAATATAAATACGACTCTATTACAAGCTTCATAGAATATAATGTTGAATGCACTAAAAGTTTGTTTTTCTCAATGAAAAATGTCAATAAAATTTCATTTATGTCGCGTATCATAATGTCAGAATCACGAACAGACAGACAGACACCACTTGAGTAAACATATTGAGCTTATTAACATACTGTGTATATTAATACCCTTGGAACATTATTATAGCAAGGACACCGAAGGTAGTTTATTCATACTATGTAATATTTTTAGCATAAAACATGTAGGAGCACTCAATATTAAGGATAGACTTCTTTCGGATCTTGAAGGGTGAGCGAAATTGATGTGTGCAGTTATAACACACGACCAGTATTTACTACCTTATTTGACTGACGAACATCACAAAAGATAATCAAGCCCCCAAACCAGACATTGCCTGTACTGTAGGTCAAGCAACGATTGTCGAAGACAGCAAACGTCGCAAATATGTCGGTCTCAGTGAATCTTACATCATTGTGCCGTTTGGAGTCGAGACTTTGGTCATGGGGATGTACAATGTACTACTGGAAACCCAAGCGCTGGCAGCTATTTTGATCAATGGATTAGTCCTGCTGTCTGACACGGAATTTCTGCCAGTATTCTTGGTACACTTCATTTATCAAAAGACGACCTTTGAGATTTACAGTGATCATAAAAGAGTTAAATCGGTTCACAATGATTGGCGGGGAATTTTCCTTAAGAATAGGAGCAGGTCAAATTCATAATATATATTTTGTGTCAAACTTTCATATGCTGATGAGATTAAAAATCTGGGGGTCACCACTTTTCATTTGAATGATTAATTATGTAACACATATCCAGACAGTCGCATCGGAGGAGGGCGTAGGGGTGATATTACAAACTTACTACGAAAAGCTTAATCATCTTTTAGCTCATTGGCTAGTGCCTCTCACTAGTTAGGGAGTTGGATGTTCTGATGATGCAAACGTTTGTAATTTGTATTGAAATACGACCTTTTGTTTACCACTTATGGGTGTTTAATACGTACTTATGTATATACAACTGATTCTCCTTTTGATTGCCATGAAATTTAACTATTTGGACACTTTTAGCTATCACACAAAAGTTTATCAAATTGAAAAGATAATAACATGAACACGAGTATTTATTTATGTTGTTTTATTTTATTTTTGTTTAGGAGTGGATTTGTTTAAAAAAAAATGTTTTTGACGAAATTTGACCTTGTAAGTATTTAGGTACCAACTGGGCTCTAAAATAGAATATTGTACTCTATATAATGTAGTCGTACTCTATAATCTATAACACTAATAGAGTATGCTAAAATACTCTTTTTTACAACATTATTTTGAATCGTAGCAAAAGCCATTTTTAACCGACTTCAAAAAGGAGGAGGTTATCAATTCGATCGGTATTTTTGTTATGTATGTACACCGATTACTCTGAGATTTATGATCCGATTTACGTAATTCTTCTTTTGTTCGATGCGAAATAGATGCCATTTGGTCCAGTTTTCACTTAATGAAAATTTATATGAAATTTTTGTCTACCTGGATGACATAATTGTTTTCTGTGTACGGCTTTTTTTTGGAGTTTTCATTCAGGTTGATTATATATTATTATTAACTGACTCTAAAACGTTAAAATAAAAACTACGTTTAAAAAAACCGACTTCAAAAACTGAAAGGTATCAAATAACTAAAAAATTTATTTAATACACCCACCCGCCGCCCACATTCTCTTGCAACACCAGAGGAATCACAGGAGCGTTTCCGGCCTTTAAGGAAGGTGTGCGTGCTTTTTTTAAAGGTACCTATGTCGTATCGTCCCGGAAACACCACACAAGGAAGTTCATTCTACAGCTTTGTAGTACGAGGAAGAAAGCTCTTTGTAAACTGAAAAAAAATATTCTCAGAATACCATCAACATGAAACATACAAGTTTTATAAGTCGTATTTGTATGTGATACAAAAGTAAAATTATGTAAATGATCACGCTTTACCGAAACAGATTTGTTTCTAAAACATTTCAAGCATCGTTAGAGTCGGTTCTGTATGATTTATTTGTTTCCAATTATAAATGATTTGTTACGTTGTTAGATCCTGGTGCTTTGTCTGGTTTCAATTCTAAAGATTTTTTGTGCCATTCTTGTCTCGGGTATGTTTAAGTTTCTGATAGTAATATTAATAATAGGTAGTAATAATGTCAACAATGTTCCAAACGTTAATATCATAAGGTGACTGAAAACGTGCTTTTGAAGTGAAAATTGCTAACGGCTCTTAGTACTTTATTATATGGGACTTAACGAGACTAAGACGTCACGGCATGTAGCGCCTTGAGTTGACTAAGGGTGACTCGTTCTGTGTGCAAGTTTTCACACGCGACGTTTTTAAATTATGAGACGGTATTACTTACCAAATTTATATATATAGTGCTTAGGTCAACGGAAGATACCCTAAAAATGTTGATCCCTCTGAGAGTGTTGCAATATAAGTACGTTTGTTGCACCATAAACGGTTTTTCACTTAAACTTAAAAAAGAAAGAAAGAAACTGTAGACCTGAGTATATCGTTTAAATTTCATCTCGATACCTCCACGCGAATGCGAGGTAAAGGGTCTTGACAGACAGACGGACGGATGAGTGGGCGGACGGACAGCAAAGTGATCCTATAAGGGTACCGTTTTTTTAACCCTGCCCGCCAAACGCGTCTCTAGTCAACTCGAGCCACTATATGCCGAACGCGGCAGCTTAATGCTCGGTTCACATTAGTCCAGTAAGTCTGAGAGTTAATCCAGTCAAGCGCTGGACTAGATCATATCATCCACATTATACCGGTCATTCAAAAGGTGTAAGATCGGTAACACTTTAGTGACAATGCCTTAAGGAAGATACGCGTATTTTTTTAATGTACCCATGTCGTATCACAGCTTTGTAGTACGTGGAAGAAAAGTCCTTGAAAATCGCACTGTGGAGAACCGCCACAAATCCAGATTGTGTGGATGATACCATAATTTTATGCAAAATATTGTCATTTCAGATTGTTTACAAACGCCGAAAGGATAAAGTAGATATAAAGTTGTATTTAAATGGAAATATTGTTTAAAACAGCTTTTATCATAATATCTGGCCCAAGGTCGATTCTTGAAACATTTCCATATGGGGTTTTTACTAATATATTTACATACATATATAGTGCTTCGGTTGGTGGCTATTTTTCATGTTCAATCAATTTAGATTTATACCTACATACTAACAAAATTAAATATTTTTGATATTTAGCGTTTGATATCCATAAAAATAAGTTAATGACAGGTTCGTACCAAAACTCGCACTTTTTTAATCTTAAAGTTTTTTTTTATCACAATAAGTAAAATAATAATGGTAATTTGTAACGTCCAGCCCATTGCAATGCAGTGCCGCTCAGGATTCTTGAAAACCCAAATATTCTGAGCGGCATAATAATGCTTACACATGACTGCTACACGGCAGAAAAAGGAGTCGTTGTGGAACCCTGTGCAAAATACAGTCGGAATGAAATGGTTTCCATTTCGTATTAAAAACTCCTTACAATATTTATGTAGAATCGACGCCCTATTGTACCTCATAAGATACATAATAGCTTACAGGGTAAATGTATACACTTCTATAATAAAGTCCAAGCCACTGTTCAGGCATTATCTATAAATAAATTTAAATGTTTTATAAAAAAATGGCTCTGTCGTAAATCCTATTACTCCACTGCTGAATATCCAAATGATCGGTCAGCCTGGGACTAGATTGTGATTATTTTATAGCGATAGAAATGATTGTACAATATTGTATATTTTTATTGAAAAGAATGCTGGGAGAGTTTCTTGCGCCGCTTCTTCTCTCTCAGAGCGCCATTTGTTTCCGAAGCGGTAGTAGTATCTAGTAGTTATTAGAAATGACATGAAAAAGAATTCTAAAGGAATCAATTTTGAAAAAATAAATGCCTTTTATGCCTTTTACCTAATGTAGGCAGCACCAAGCTCAATAATAAAACAAAGACTAATAAAATTTAATGCCCACATGACATGTCTCGATGTGCTTAAATAACGCGTAAGTCCATAGGCTTATGCTAGGACACACTAAGATTACAAAATGAATTCACAATTACACTGGTTGCGATATAACTTGCGTGTTAGCGGGTTATTGATTCTCGTTAGCAATAAGCCAATATATCAACCTAACGCAACTTTAACCAGTTCAGGTTCGATGTCAGGCAGGTCGATTTTTTATAGAACTTATGTGGAATTACACTAAAAGTTGAATATGTGTTTAACACTTGTTTCTATCTGTTGTTTAGCGTTAAACAACCTTTAGACATTGCTTCTATTTAAATACGAGTTTTAGCTTGTCTAAGGTGTGTCTAACGGATATTTTACATTCAAATGGAATACTTAGATTACAAGATGACAGCTGTCAAACATTGCGTTCCGTTCCTTTAATTGTTCCTGTACTTCAGTTTATGTTGTGTTTAACGACGTTTTAGTTAAACACAAGCTGAACACTGTTTTGTAATAGAAAAAGATAAACTCAATTTTAGACGTCGTTAATAACACCGTGTCTTTATCTTAACTTTGTCAATACATAATTACATGACAGGGAGAAGTAATTTAAAACTTGGAGTAAATTTTTATTGCGATTAAAAGACAGAATATGTAGTACCTATAGAAGGGCAGAAAAGCGATTCAATTTGGGTTAGGTGGTTTTTAGTAATACATATTCTTGCTAAGATTGATCCTTAACAGCAATAGCGTCCATTGGTCCAATAATACAGGATGTATTTTTTTTGAAAATTAATTTAGATCGATTTCCGTTAAAAGTTCAAGAAATTTTAAAAAACTAAATATGCAGTTATTTGTTTCTTATTAAATCGAGGGCATGACTCCCTTCACGACTTTTCTCTAAGTGTCGTAGTTTCCGACTTGGCCATCACCGCCATTCTCAAAAAACCACCTGTATAATCTGTCCGTATTCCATATTAGGATCACTGATTTGGATCAAAGAAATTTATCTTATGGATGTTAAAAGTTATACATTTTTATCAATTACCAACGGTTTGGAAAAGATTGAGCTTTAATGAGAATAAGTAACAAGAAACTCATTGCCACTCTTTTAAATCACTATTTATAACTTCATCGTTTTGCAAATTATCTGAATTACAATCTATGTAAATTGATGCAACAATAAAACTCAAACGTCATAACTTACACGAATAAATTAGAAAATAAGTGTAAATTAGTTAAAAAATCGTTATATCCAGTTATCAATAGAAGCACACACCCTTTACTTCACTTTCTTTGCAAGGGAAAATTCTTCACTGCCAATGGTACGGTTTGTTTTAGGGACTCCAAATTATCATGGCGTTTAGAGCAAGCCGTACTCTCTAAAACTGACCATAAATCATGATCCACCGGATTAAGATCGGGATTAGACGACGGCCAGTCTTCAGCACTGATGAAGTCCGAAACGTTCGTTTCCAACATAGACTGCGTAGACCGAGCTTTATGACCCGCGCCGAGTCTTGCTGAAAGGACCATTCTTGGTTATTGAACATGGTGTTGTTAAGGGGCTTCACTACCTTCTCAAGAATGGTATCTTGATACACATTCCGATGTTATGATACCTTTTTCACAAACGTATGCCTCAGTTACTCCATCATAGCTAATACTCCACCAAACCATCACTGAAGTCAGATAGTGCCCACGTTGCACTATGCCGACTAATTGATAAGCCGATGTTTTGATACCTTTGACCACCTTTTTCGTACGAACACTACGTGGATGGAGAGATCTTTCTGCCATAAACAGAGGAGGTCTCATTGTACCTATTAATAGCCCGATACACAAACATTTTACTAATACTAAACTTATGGAGTGTTACAAAAGTGCATTTGGCTCCATACCTACTTTGTGTAATGCAATCACAGCGATTCGGTTCTCTTTATCACCCCATTTTAATATCACAAAATATGGTACAATGTATTGGCGCCATAATGAGAAAATACTAATATATAAAATTCTCGCGTCACGGTGTGCGGGACCCAACTCCTCCGAAACGGCTTGAACGATTCTCATGAAATTTTCTAGTGCATATTGGGTAGGTCTGAGAATCGGACAGCATCTATTTTTCATCACCCTAAATGTAAAGGGTGGTGAAAAAAACCAACACGAAATTTATTTTTTTATTTTTTTGACATTATTTTGTAAATTTGTTTGATTATGAGTCAGCATTAAAAAATACATTTAACTTCAAATTTTCACCCATCTACGATCAACAGTAACTTTTGTATCGCGTTTTAATATCGGCAATAAAACGTTTGCTGGGTCAGCTAGTAATCATATAAAAATGACAGATTCCAAATTCAAATGTAATATTTTGTTTATTTTTAATTGTAACAGTATTTATGGCCAGACTAAGTATAACTATAAATATATAAAATAGTTCTATAAATTTGACAACATGAAGCAGGGTTCTCGATGATAAGGATCTATCTCATATTGGAAGCATGGCAATGTAGACTCTACAGTGTAGAGTATTAAACATCGTTATGTAGAGATTAACCCCCTTATTCATAATGGTCCGCTAACTTTAAACAGCCGCTAAGGAGTGTTTTTTCTCATTCTGACTTAGGTCAATAACAGAAGATAGAGTGCGAATTGCTTTAAGTTAGCAGACTATTATGAATAAGGGGGTAAAAGACTAAAAACACTCGTTTTAGAAGACAAGAAATAAAGAAAAATCATTTATTCGCTTTGGTCAGAATGTTACGAAAGTCATAGTTTTTACCGACACTTCGGAAAAGTTGCGCTTTAATGAGAAGAAGTGACAAGAAATTATTTACTAGTTCTTTTAAGTAAAAAACTCAAATTGTGTTAATGATATATAATACCACTCACCAGAAATTAAATGAAAATTTATTGCGTCGAATACAGAAAAAATATAGAACTTAAATTTATTGTAGTCTCTTCTATTCGGATAATTTAAATTAGCATGCAAAAACTTTACTTAAAATAAAAAAAAAACTCTTAACACTATGAAATTTTTTGTCGATTCGATCGAACCACTTAAAGGTAACTTGTTTTATTTATTTATTAAATATTATCAAAGTCAGTTTGATATATTGATGATTTCTTTATTACAATATAGTACGAAAGTAAATGAGATTACCTAATTGTAATCGCAAATTTTATTATTACTTTCACTGATTTACTTTATAAAAATGCTGCCACCATTTCGAGCTAACCGCATCACAATGCCTACTGCAAGTGCATTTTCTAATTTTTTATATTGACAACTTTCGTATTAGATTTACAACTTGATCGATGTTCTAAATAAAGTTAAAACTACAAACATTAGTAAATTTATTGAAGTAGGCGTTACTTTGCGGAAATCCATAATTATTCAAATGATTTGAGTTTTCTTTAGTGTTAAATGTTAATTCCGCCAATATGTGTCTTTAAACAATAGTCTCGTGCCAGATTTTGGCGAGACAACACGTCCTGAGGATGCCTCGTGTGGAGGCGAAACACGTGTCGAATTGCTTAAAGACAAATATTGGCGGAATTAACACTAAAGAAAACTCAAATCATTTGTACAAAGATTAGTGTTGATATATAAATGATATAGATCTGTGCAAGTGAAGATAATACACATTGGATCAATAGAGATCCTTCACTGCTATAGCACATTATTAGGACTTGTATTAAATCGTTCGTGAATTCAAAAAAAATCGTGATTTCCTAATAATGACCTCCTTTTAGTATACACATGACGATTTCCTCAAGGAGGTAAAATAATACCGGCTCTAAAGACAGTTTCGCTAAGAATTCGCTTTGACTGGACCGAGTTCCTTTAACACTTCAATCAAGATGGATACTGTTAGACATAAACAAAACACATCACTTACCTTGCAACGCTGTGCGGAATGCAACAACTTTGTGTTGAATGTAAATAAACTTGTGTATAGCACTGTGAATGCGAAGTTATTGTCGAAAGTGAACGCGACCGCCCGTGTTGGAGAACTGGTGTAAACTGTGCTCAAATGATTTAACATTCGGTCGCTAACAAGCCGGTAGTCACTAGTCAGCAGTCACAGCTCGAACTAGAATATTAATCGGTGACGAATGGCGAGCGCAGGGAGACGATCGACAACCAGTTTATCTTACTTAGAGACCCCGCAAACTGTAGACTTTTGATCGGCCGATAGCTTGGTTGGTTTCTTAATCAGTATGAAGATGTATGAGAGTGCGTACATTATAACGATTCGGTATCGGCCGACAAAAAAGTTTGATGGGCTACACGATTGCCTTCAAACTGAACCGTCAGCAAACTATCGGCCGACTTTTAAATCAGTACAGCGCTCTTCTAGGCGCGCACACCACCACGATTGTTTAGTCGGTCAGACTCATCAATAGCCGATTTGACTAATAGCGAATCGTCCCTAAAACTGTCGGCCGATAGTTGTCTACTCATCACAGACCCAACTGTTTAGTCGGGATAGTATGCGTAACAACCGAACTCAACCAAACTATCGGCCGATCGAAAGTCTGCAGTTTGCGGGGTCTCTTAGAGTTCAGTATCCAACGGGATCACCAATAGCTTTAACACTCAGATTATATAAACATCTAGACAGACTGTGACACATGTGAAATCGTTGAAAAAAAATTGGGGTTAACAGTTAGCCTCTATTTTTTTTCCTTTAGGGAACATAATAGTATTGTTATTATAATGTTGCCCCACTTGCATTCTAATCTAGCCTTAACTTAGACTAATAAGTACTTAATTCTACTATAACTTACGCTCTTAGATAGAAAACCTCTATTTTGTGGAATGCACGCACACTAACACAGAGTGACATACAAATTGTCACGCACACTAAAGTTATAAACCTGGCCTGTTTTCATCGGTTGTATTACAGCAAGAGGCTCTATCTAGACGTATAATTTATCTAAGGCTTAATACATGGTAGGACGTGGTCCGTTACCGGGAAATATGCGACAGTATGTTACATTGTCCATCGCATTAAGGCGAAGGGTAAGCAGAAAACACGCAAAGGAGGCATTTTAGACAAGTTTTGTGGTGAAAATACAGTATTTGGAGCTATGTACACTATTTAATCATATAACACATACCCTTAAGGCTTATTTGTAGGTTTCTAATGGCTACTGTTGGTTATAAGTTAACACTCCAGAGCTATTTTGAACTACCACTTTTCATTGCAGTTAAACAAGTTTTTTCTCGGCATGACGCATTTGTTTAGTACTATTCTCAGAAAAGGTATTTATATAGCTTGTACTTTTTTTTATGTTGGTACATTTATTCAGATTAGTAATCAATAATGAGAATTGTAAGCATATAAACTGTTTGCGCCTGTTAAAATATTACGATTTCCACTCAAGGATTTTGAAAATGTTGGCTTTGTTACATAGATCGCGGGCCGGCAGCCGTGAACTCATATCGCTCAAAGTCGCTAGCATTTAGTATCGCCTTAAACTATAATCATTATGTCCGGACCGTACTAAGTACGACGCCGGACCAACCGGTACGAGGCGCCCACCCGACCGTCCGATAATTCGGGCGTACCAAATCCGACCGATGTAATAGGCTATAACACTCTGCAGTCCCTCCGTCTGTTTGTCCGACTGTCTGTCAGCGGCTAGAAAAAAAATCATCAATCTATCTCATAAACGCTCTATTGCCACTGAAACTACAAGAATAAAAAAAATATATTAGCGGCTGGTGCAACATGCAGGGGGTCTGCAAACGATCTACAGACTTAATTGCTACTTTCCCCAATTAATTATTAATGATAATTTTCTACATCAGCGGTACTCATTTTTTTATATTTACTATAATGTTTTTTTTTATATGTTACATTTATAAATATATGTTACATTTATATATATAAAGAGTAAAATAATAATAATAATAAAATTTATTTGAAGTAGGCGTTATTTTGCGGAAATCCATAATCATCCAAATATTTTGAATGATGGGCCATCCAGATGCACGATACACGGTCCTCTATGTGATTACGTGAACTTTTGAATACCCGCCCGTTTGGCAGGGAAAAGTTGAGCTATCGACTTGGATGTCCGACACGTGTTACAAAATACCCCGTAATAATATGATTAACTGTAAAAGCCAAAAATTGTGTCAACCCTAGTAAGCTGTCATGTGAGGGAACCAGATTATTAAACAGGAAGGCCTACGTACTTATTTTCCTTAATAATTGTCTACTTTAATAGTTTTTCTATTTTTCATTCATAAATGTTTGCTACTTACTTTTGGGTTTAATTTGACAAACAAAGAAACATCGTGTTTTAGCTTGATGGAGCTCCGGCACATTTTGCTTGCAACGTACGAGAACATTAGTGAGTACAGCAAACGTTATCCCTTTCCGCGAGGATGGATCAGCCGTGGTTGAACGGTGCTATGGCGTGCTCGTTCTTCGGACTTCACACCCTTGGACTTCTTTTTATGGGGTTAAGTGAAGGACAGAGTGTATTTCTCCGATTGACCAAAGGTTGCCGAGATGGAACAGCGTGTTGGATCGGTTTTGCAACAATAACACCGACGATGGTGCGAAATGCCACACAAGCCATATCTCGGGATATGGCTTGTGTAGTGTGAGTGAGGTTATGTATTGAGCGGAGCACACTTTGAGCCGTTTATTATGAAAAATTGTTTAGGTTGTTTCGTTAGTTTGTCTTTTAGAATTTTTGTCGTTCCGCGAATTAGGCAGAAATATAGGTACAGGGTGGACCAAAAGTCCGTTTATAATTGGAATGATGATTAAAAAAAAACTAATTATAGTAGATCAAAATTGTTTCTTGTTTTCGATAGTTAACAAAAGGGGAATTTATTCCTTAAAAATCACATCATCCATATGCAATCCTTAATTATTCTGGCATTGCTGCAATCTAGAGCGGAAATTTTCGATAACAGCTTTACATGTTTCTGTTTAGATGTTTTGGATTTCTGTGCGAATACGATCCTTTCATTCGTCAAGAGTTACTGGGTTGGTTGGCTGGAATGCAGGGGTTTTTGATCACCATGACATAGTGTCACTCGAATAACGACAATTTTGTCTATTAACATGCCCATTTAGGTGGAAGTGTGCCTCGTTGAGAAAAAAATGTTTGTAAAACTGGTGAATCGCTCTACCATTTCGTTCGCAAACTGCAACCTAGTGGCATGGTCCTGAGACCTTAATTCCTGCACCATTTGGATTTTATAGGAATGTAGACTTAAATCTTTCTTGAGAATGAGAAGAATTCATCATTATCTTGGCACGTTAAGGACAGTAGACCCCTTTCGAGTTGAAAGTCCAGGTTTGTCACGAACAGACGATTTTACTCGCACCACGTTTTCGGGGTCCCTCGACGTTCTAGGCCGGCCAGATCGAGGTAAATCCATTGTTGAACCCGTCTTCTCAAACTTGAGCACCCATTTTTTAATTAACACATCTGATGGAGCTTGATTTTTGTGTCGTATCTTGTAATGATTGCAAAACTTTCGTTGAGCTAAGGTCGCAGAATCGTTGTTTCGATAGTACTCGCGTACAAAAAACTCACGTTGACTACCGCTAAACGACGCAATGGTACTAAATTCCCATTGGCTGCTCTTGCAATGTGTAACCCCTCTACTTCCCTCTGCCGCCGCTGCTAGATGCGGCAACTGATTCAAATGTTAACGGACTTTTGGACCACACTGTACATTCTGCGTAGTTTATTCTTTAATTTTACTGAAATAGGGTTTGCACATCAGTGAAAATGATTAAAATTTTTATTTTTTTGGCATATGTTATATAGCGTTATTACGGTTCTTAAATATTGTTAATGGACTCGTTATAAGGCTCTATTTAAACTCCTTTCTGCTTTACGGGTACTTTTGTAACATCCTGTATAAGTCCTACTTATTAAGCATTCATTATAAATAAGTTAATGTATTTTCCTCCCCTCGAACAATAAAAAACTAGTTGTGAAACGGCTAAAAAACGCTCTAAATAATTTATACCGACGTCAAGATAGATCCACTTGCTGTTACGCAACGCATGACAACAGGCCAGGTTTATTCCTTTAGTGTGCATGACAAGCTACGTCTATACATTTTGTTTTGGTGTGCATGAGTTGCTGAAAATAGAGGCTATCAGTTCGCCGCTATCATGTTCAAGTTCAAGTTTTTATTCGTAAATTCTATTACACGTCATACTTAACATAAAAATACAATTAACTTATAAATGCATTGTATGAGTAGAACGAGCGCTCTATGAGCCACCTTTTATGTTTATATTTAAAACTGTTAAAATTTGAAACGCTTGTGATTTAGTCCAGGAGTTTATTATAAACCCGAGGGCTCATAGCGTGTATTGTACGGAAAGCTTTTTCCAGGCTATGTGGGACTTAGGCGATTCGCATGCCGCAGCTGGTACTGGCTCGTGTCGCCTCTTTTTTTATACCGGTGTGGGCTCGGGCGTATAAACCTATCTGTAGTAGGGTTGGTATTGTCAGTATAAGTCTTGTTTTCTTTATATTAATATTTAAATAATTAAAAAGGCATAAAAGGCATGTATTTTCTCAAAATTGATTCTTTTTGATGTCATTTCTAATAACTACTATATACTACTACCGCTTCGGAAACAAATGGCGCTCTGAGAGAGAAGAAGCGGCGCAAGAAACTCGCCCAGCATTCTTTTTTTTGCGCTCTTTTCAATTAAAATATACAATATTGTACAGTCATTTCTATCGCTATAAAGAAATCATAATCTAGTCCCAGGCTGTCCGATCATTTAGATATTCAGCAGTAGAGTAATAGGATTTACGACAGAGCCAGTTTTTTATAAAACATTTAAATTTATTTATAGATAATGCCTGAACAGTGGCTGGGACTTTTTTATAGAAGTGTATACATTTACCCTTAAAGCTATTATGTATCTTATGAAGCAGTAGGCTTCATAAGATATAAGAATTAGTTACAAGCAATCCCTTATTTCTAGTGTTATAATAATGAAAATCACTATTAAGAGCAAAAAGGTGACGATTTTTGTGAACGTATATTAAATTTTCATAAATGTACTGACAATGAACAGTCATAATATTTATTTCTTTAAATTTTTCTTTGAGAGACTGTCTATAACCAAGCTGATATATAGCACGAACAGCTCTCTTTTGCAGAGCAAACACTATATCGATGTCAGCAGCATGACCCCATAGTAAAATATCGTACGTCATGATGCTGTGAAAATAACTGAAGTACACTTATCTAGCGTTCGCAACATTCGTGTACTCTCTAATCTTTCTAACTGCATATGCCGCAGAGCTGAGTCTATCTGCTAGATGGGCAATATGTGGACCCCACTGAAGCTTTTTATCTAAAGTGAAGAAGACCGTAGTGTCCACAAGTTCCAATCTCTGGTCATTTATAATTGCGTTGGTTTGTACCTCCACTGTGTTTGGTGTAATGAACCGTAAACACTTTGTTTTATTACTGTTTAAGTGCAGATTATTCGTCTCAAACCAACGCACTATCTTTGAGAGTGCATTGTTTACCTCGTCATCAAGATCTACACGTCGCTTCACTCTAAAAATAAGTGAAGTATCATCAGCAAACAATACAATCTCATGGCTATCACCTACCACAAACGGTAGATCGTTAATATATATAAGAAACAAGAAAGGACCGAGAATAGAACCCTGTGGAACACCTATTCCCACAGGTTTACCCGAAGACCGTTTGCCATTTACATCGACTATCTGAACTCTTTCGCTTAAATATGATTTTAACAGATTTAGGGCTCTATTTTTCACTCCATAATGCTTTAGTTTTAGGAGTAAAGTTTCATGGTGGACGCAGTCAAATGCTTTGGACAAATCACAAAAAATGCCCAATGCATCCTGTAACTCTTCCCAGGCGTCAAAGATATGCTCAATGAGTCTAGTACCCGCATTAATTGTTGATAAGCCCCTAGTAAACCAAATTGATTTTTGTTCATTAATTTACAAAAATGCATTTGGAGATGTTGAAGCAAAAGTTTTTCAAAAATTTTACTAAAAACTTTTACTTTCTAACCTTTTGCCGACTTTTATGATTTCATCATTTATGACCGAGTCGTATTGTCTTTTTGAGTTTGTGTCAGGGATAATGATTGTAATGTCATCAGCATATAACACACACTTATTTTCTGTAATATTTGGTAGGTCATTGATATATATTAAAAAATAATGGTCCAAGTACACTGCCCTGAGGTACACTGGCTTTACTTTCATTCCAACTTGATTCATATTGTACTATATTTAATCTTACGTGACAAAAAATGGAGGTCTAACCTACATCAAAATTGTTTTACCCATAAACCTAGCGGAAGTTTTTCTCGTAATCGAATATATTGAAAAATGATTTAAATATTCTTCCCTTATTATAATATTTTGGTTTGAGGTGATGATCTTGTTACCAGTGTTATTATCAGTGAACGCATAATATAAAAAATGGAAGCAGTCTTGTTATACTATCTATCGTAGATTATTAGAACCAAAAATTCACACACTTAAGTCACAATACAATAAAATATCACTAGCATAATAAAAGAGTCTTATCGGTATTGAACCAAAGCCGATATTAGGATGTGCTTTGACAGTTATTTTGTCATGCGCACAACGTGACTGGTTCTCGGCATGACATGATTACGGTAACCATGGGTTACTAACTGGTTCGTATGCTTGACATATTGTCATTGTTTGTCAAATATGTGGTAATAAGAAGTTAGTAAAATGTGATAGGTACTACCTACACTCTACAGTATGCATAATGCCATCCCTCAAATAAAATACATTTTATTGTATTTTTAAGTAATTGGTCTGCTTACACGTGAAAAGTGATTCAATTCCCGATGGGACAATGATTCGTACAATTTCTGTACCACCTTACAACACATGAATGTATTTTAAATCCTTGTTTTATCTGTGTTTAAAATCTCGTCTGACAGGCATCCAATCGTACTCACTCGCCTAACCGAACTGATCCGCGTGCACTTACGGTTTTGTTTTAGTTGCGCTATTTTGTTTATTATGTTTTATATACGTTCACTGTTACCAATGCTCTTAATAAATTAAACTAACTAAATTGTCAAAGTGTCAAGTGTGCATGGCTCTGTCTTTGCCATTAACGCGAGAAAAAAAAATAACAATGTCTGCATGGCTCTACCTTTGCCTTTAACATCTAATGGAAAGAGAAAAACAAATTACCAAACCTAAACTGTCACTGGACTGTTTTTACTTTTAGCAGTAAAAGTGTTCTGTAGTTTTTAGTAAATAAAAGGTAATGGTAAAAAAAAGACTTGACTTAAAGGTCTTACTTACCAGGTCATAAAATCCCAAAAAAAAAGGTAAAGGTAAATATTTACCTATACATTATATCTTTAAAAAATTTAAATAGATACTTGATATATACATAGATAGAGTAATAATATACTGACAGTACCTAACGTAAGGCAAAAAAATGAATATAAAAGAGAAGGTAAAAATGAACATAAGAAAATAATATTGTTTATAAAATTATTAATGGCTATGTTGTTTTCTTAACTTAAATTAATTTGTATAGATAGATTATAATTTAATAAACAAAAAATAGAACAATGCGTTTGTTTACAAGTATGGACGGAGTTTTATGGCTTGCATTATTGTTTGTGATTTTTGCTCAGACCAATTGCAATAGAATTTGTGATTTTAAGGTGAGACTGACACAAACACTGCACAATGAAGGATTTCACAGGTAAATAATATTACTTATATCATTCATAATCACATTCATCACAGCTATAAACTCTTTTAATGTTGTTTTTAAAGTTTGGTTATGCTTGCTTAACCTAGCTTAGGATAGGTATTATAAAGAAACTAGTTTGGAGTAATAACAGAGAAATTAACATACTGTACTTATTAAATATTAATAAGTTTTAAACATATTTACACTGGAGTTCCTGCAGAATTTGAATTTGTGAGGCAGAGCAAACAATTTAGAACAGTGCCCGAGACTTGCGACTCAGGTGTAGGTCTAGGTAGTCCTCCGACTAATGTAAGGTACATGTGCACTTATCTTTACTGCTGCTCCTGCTCTCATTGCGGAGCCAAATTTGCTATTGACTTGTTAGTGCAGCTCAAGATGTTTGTTCTAGGAAAGATTGTAGAGGTGGTCGTTAAATCAATAAACTGTTTTTATTAACAGTTTTATATCCGTTAACAAATTAACTGTTTTTCTTCAACAAAAAAACCTGTTGAACATAATAAGCTAATAAATTCAATCAACGTCTTCACCCGTAACTTGCAATAAATGAAGAAATTGAATGCCTCACTAAAACAGTTTAATTCAAAACAGTTGACGAATATGCGAACGAAAACGTTGACTTGATATTATATTGACAAAATATAAAGCTATTAAAAACCTAAATTATTAATAAATGCATTAACCGATTTTTCAAAACCCGTTGACTATTTAACAGTTTTTTCAACCTGTTGACCATTGACAAAAAACAGTTAAATTAAATAAATTTAAAAACCTTCAATGACACACCTCTAGCAGATTGTGATTAGTCAAGGTTATTTAGTAAATTGTAAAGAGACCTTGTTAGTTAAAATTTTTATTTTAAATTTAAATTATTTCAGAAACTTGACCTACTATATAGAATACACATCACAGGATAAAATTAATCCTTATAATGGGTGCTCCGTTGGTCTGGAGGTGGTGCTGCCACCTGGTGTGTATGCCAGTCCTGATCAACTGGCCAGCATTAAATCTAAGGTAATTCGCAATTTAAGTTATTATTTTAACTTGAAATACACAAAAGAGTTCTAGCACAATCAGTGACTAATTTCAAGGATAAATATTTACTGCCAAATACCAATACAAAGTTTAGTAGGACAATTAGCCCACTTTGGTCTGTAGTGGAGTAGAATATTTCTACCTCAGGTACTACTATATCAACATGACATTATTAAATGGAAGTTAATTCACTGTGATTCTGAGAATTTAATAGAGAGATAAGAAAAATAAAAGTAAACTGAAATATTTTCGTCATATCAAGTGTCATGATAAGTACCACATCCTCCATCATTCAATGAAAGGAAAACAGAGATCAGGTAGAGTGTGAAATTTTGGCTGAAAGTGGTTTGGATTAAGCTCAGGATCTCTATTACATGCTGCTGCATCCAAAGTGAAAAGAGTTATAATGATGCTCTGCTGTGGAAACTGTCCAAAGTTTCTGAAGAAGAAGGCCAATTCATTAGGTTGATTGAATTTTTTTGTATGCCTATTCTGTAATTTATAAATGGTTGTGTATAATTTAGATTTGCATTTTTTTATAACTTTTAAAGAGATATCAGAGCTTTTAATCTTGTATTAGGCGTAGCCAATATTCAGCAGAATTATTTTCCCATTACAGCTATAAACATAATTTCTACCTACTTGTTATTGTAGTTTCTTTAATAAATGATATTTTGTTAGTTTCAGAATATACTGGATGGATGTTACAAAACCACCTCTAAAGCCGAAAGAAGCTTAAATGGGGCCTTATAATGAGTCCATTCACAATATTTAAGAACAGTAGTAACACTGTATAACATACCCCTATTATTTTCATTGATGCGCAAACCCTATTTCAGTAAAATTAAAGAGTAAACTACACAGAATGTACTGTCATGACAGCTTACGTTAAGGGGTTGACAAAATTTTTGGCTTTGATAGTTAATTATATTATTTACGGGTATTTTGTTAACATTGTATTTAGTCACTATATTTTATAATTGAGTATAATTTTTTTTTTGTTCAATTAATAATTCTGATTATTGTAAAGGACATCTACCATCAGTTAAACATCATGTTCGTCTTGTCAATTATTCTCTTAAAAAAAACTAGTAGTCTTCGCGCTCTTGCACACTGAAGAAAGTTGAGAGCCGTTATAGAGTACGCAGCAACTGTCACTTTGTTTGCCATCACAGCATGTCAATCAGTCATTTTACTGCATTGGCATATTAAATATAGATGTTTCACATCAAAAACATTAATTATAAAGAGTAATGTGTAGTATATGTGTATTACAGAGTATAGCAGTGTTCAAAACCAATGTCAACACAGAGTCAGCTGCACATGAGGCGGACATAGTGATTGTGCATCTGCTGGGCACAGTTCATGAGGGTGTAGCCGAGCTATCATTACCGGTGCATGCGCGTTACCATGCGGCTGTCGACGAAGGCACGTAAGTACACATTCATTTATTTATATTTAGGAGAAATATTTCGGTCAGCTGCATACAAATCACACCATTGGATATTACATCAAAATGTAAAAATTCTTGCCTTTCTAATTAGATAAAAAATCTTCTTTTTCAACCTTGATCTACCCAATGCTGAGTAAAGGTCTCTCTCTCCATTATAGACCATTTTGTGTGGTCCAGAGTTTTCCGCATCCAGTCCTTCCCAGCCGCTCGCATCAAATCGTCCGTCCATCTTGCTGGCTGCCTCCCAACATTCCTGAACCCCTTTCGTGGTCTCCACTCCAACAACTTTTTACCCCATCTTCCATCGGACCTACGACAAATACAACCCGCCCACTTCCACTTCCTAGAGGCTATGGTTTTTGCTATGTCAGTTAGTCCCGTTCTCTTGCGGATTTCGGTGTTCCACACGTGATCGCATAGAGAAATCCCCAACATAGCTCTTTCCATAGCCCTTTGGGAGACTTGTAGTCGGCGGACGAGCTGCCGAGTCAGTGTCCAAGTCTCGGCTCCATAAACCATTACTACATTAGTGATCGCATAAACTATCACGTTATAACGAATTTTCAGTGCGGCAACAGTGGTGATATTTCCACCTCGAGCCTATCTCAACTGTGGGGTGAACTCCCTGGAAAGATGCGAGGAGCCGCCACGGGAGACACCAGCCGTCAACCACTTCTGTGCGCACGTCCCTCAGCAGAGATGCCCGTGGAGGGAGACACCTCTAGATATGGTACTTACACAATTATCTGACGGAATTTAAGTGTTTGTTTTTTTTATGAAAATAAGGGACGAGACGACCAGGACGTTCATCTGATGGTAATTGATACGCCCTACCCATTACAATGCAATGCCGCTCAGGAGTCTTGAAAGACCCAAAAATTTTGAGTGGCACTACAATTGCGCTCGTCACCTTGAGACATAAGATGTTAAGTCTCATTTGCCCACTAATTTCACTAGCTACGGTGCCCTTCAGACCGAAACACAGTACTGTTTACACATTACTGCTTCACGGCAGTAATAGGCGCCGTTGTGGTACCCATAATCTAGCCGGCTTCCTGTGCAATGGAGCCTCCCACTGGTAACCACTGGTTGTTTACCATACTGTAGCCATATTTGATGTTTGCTTACGATACTGTAGCCATATTTGATGTTTGTTTACAATATTGTAGCCATATTTCATGATTGTTTGCCATACTGTAGCAATATTCGATATTTGTTTACTAAACTGCATAATATATATTTGTTGAATTATCACAGTACATAGCCATATTATGTGAATCCTTGTAAACGAAACTGTAGTACATACTTAACGTTATAGCCATATGAGTTGACTTTACAGCCTTATGCGATTGCTTTTTCACAATACTTTACCCAAATTGAATAAATTTTCTTATATGTGGTCATACTTAATTTTGTTCAGAATAATGCAGCTTTGTCTAAATCGAAATGCACATTTATTGATCTTTCCATGTTCATGTCTCTATACTATATTTTATAATAAATAAATATGAAAGCCTGATAAAGTAACTCAAATTGTTAAAAAAGTCAACTCACAATTTCGATTGAAACACACGATTGGTGCGCATGTACAATGACGTCACAGTTCAAACCAACATATTATGCTAAAACTCTTTTCAAAATATTTTAACCGGAAATGTAAAGGCACTATATATGGTATAGCTGTGCTGTCCAGGTAATGTGTGAAATATTATTAATGTTATGGTCCATTAAATAAATTCAAATTAAAATATTTTTATTCAAAATAGGATGTCACATCACGTAACGTGTGATTTAATTATAAATTTTTATTATACTATATTATATCTTTATGAAAAAGAAGCCCGCTGAGGTAATATATGATAGTATGAACAGCACACTATTTTAAATGGGTGGTAGGTTTTGACGTTCAATAACTGATTTTAAAGGTTAAAACTTAGTATCCCATAGCACGAATTATGAGGTAGAAAATATTGTAATTGATAGAGCTTTAGTACACAATTGTAATGGTACCAAACAAGGTAATGCACCGTTTCAGAGAAAAAAGCAGTTTAAGTATTATAAAACTAAACTCGAATTATGTTTTTAAGGATTGGGATTTTTACGGGGAGGAAGGAAAGGGAAACGCCTAGAATTCGTTTCTGGCACTTTACGCTCGGCTCGTGCGTTGTTTTAACTGTTCTAACATAACCTAACCTAACCAATTTTAACGAATTGTAGTTGATAGAGCTTTGGTCCACGATTATACTGATACCATTCATATTACAACGCAATACACAGTTTTCAAGAAATAACCAAAAAAAATTCTTTCCTCCCCCTTCCCTAATTTGTTAAATGGGGGGCAAAGCCCCAACTATTCGGTTCTGGCACTCGCCGGCACGCTACGGTCGGCTCGTGCGTTGTTTTAACTATTCTAACATAACCTAACCTAACCAATTTGAATGAATTGTAGTTGATAGAGCTTTGGGGATTTATTATTTTTTCTACTTAGTATGGTTAGTGTGGTTTAAAAAAACAATAAACACTTTAATAAAAGTTTTCGTTTTATCTAATAAAATTATTGATGAAGCCGTCTGATCTGTCACAGACTATTTTTTACATTTCATTTCACTGTTTTTCATACAAATTATGGCTGTATGGGCTTGAACACTTTGCCTGTCCAAATTTTTTACGAAGAAACCAAAATCATTTCATGACAGTTTTTAGCCTCCCGCCGCGATGTCAGCGCTCATGTAGTGTTTATTTACGTGATTTACCTGTTTTAGGTTAGAATTTTTTTCGTTTTTATCTTGAAAACGGTGCATTACCTTGTAATAAGAGTGGTATCATTACTCGTATAATCGTGGACTAAAGCTCTATCAACTATAACATTTTTCCTCCAAATTCTACTAAGTCCAACCCATTTTAAATCCTATTCTTAATAAAAATATTTGAATTTGAATAAACATTCACAATACTCTATTTTGTTGCCGTAGTCACATTGGGATTCTGTAGATACTTCATGCCACATATAATCACACTATAATTGAAGGAATTTAAGCATCGCCAAATATTTCAGTCTCTTACCTATTTAAACAATGGGATTAATTTTTATACAAATTGAATTTGTAACCAAAATTTATGAACGATGCGGGACCCGAGAGACGTTCGAGAAGTCCATGCGAGACTCAACTCACGAACATTCATAAATTTTTGTTAAAAATTAAATTTGTAACCTATTTGTTAGGAGCTCTTAACATTTGGTAAAGCTCTTGTACTATATATAGTGATACAACAATGATTTAACCTAACATTAATTTCATATAAAACCAGAGCTCTGGGCCGCTACGATGGTCGGTGCCTGTGGGTGACTCGGGTCATCTGCCACTGGTTGCTTCTGTGAGCGCTGCTGTCGCCGCACTAGGCTCGTTCTACCTTCTGTACGTGATACACTGCGTGACAATTCACCTAAGAACCGCACGTGCCGATAAGAAGAAATAGCCAATGAATCGAAGTGTAGTGTCGAAATAGCGAATTTCGGTCAATGACCCGCACAAAGTATCATGGGTTTGTATACCTAGTTTTGCCATAAATACTGAAACCAAGAAAAAAAAAATCTAGAGCAAATAACATTTATTACTTTTACACTGTGTTAGTTAAATATATAAATATCAAACAATTTAAAATATTAAAAAGCTCTAAGTGTTCTCCATTGGCTGCAATACAGTCCTTTAAACGTTGAGGCCAGTTATCAATAGAAGCATGCACTCTTTGGGAAATTTCTTCACTGCCAATCGTACGGATTGTTTTAGGGTCTCCAAATTATCATGGGGTTTAGGGCAAGCCATACTCTCCAAAACTCTAAAACTGACCATAAATCATAATCCAGCGGATTAAGATAGGGACTAGATGACGGCCAGTCTTCAGCTGTGATGAAGTCCAACATGTTCTTTTCAACCAAGACTTAATGAGCTTAATGACCCGGCGCCGAGTCTTGCTGGAAGGACATGGTGTCGTTAAGGGCTTCACTATCTTCTGAAGAATGGTATCTTGATAAACTTGTGCCGATGTTTTGATACCTTTTTCACAAAAGTATGGCTCAGTCACTCCTTCATAGCTAATACCCCACAAAACCCTCACTGAAGTCGGATAGTGCCCACGTTGCACTCTGTCGACTAATTGGTAAGCTTCCTTAGACAAAATAACGATGCTTTGAGCATAAATAAGGTATTTTGTTTATTAAAATGTTGGTCAATCTCATCCGTAAACAAATTTTTTCTATGACCTGGCTTTGCGTACCGCTTCGTAGTTGTTTTGATTTTACCACCCTATACCCACCAGTACCTCTCTTAAAGGCTGCAAGTACCTAAGTCATCTTTTAAGATACGCGACATGTTTTAGGTTCTATACTCATTTCCCAAGATAAAATCTCTTGCTTTCGGACAGGATTTCTTCGAATTCTTTTCCTTACTGCTTTGACCACCTTTTTTTCGTACGAACACTATGTAAAATGCCAGATCTTCTTCTGTCACAAACAGAGGAGGTCTCATTGTACCTATTAATAGCCCGGTACACAAACATTTTACTAATACCAAGCGTATGGAGAGTTTTAAATATTGCATTTGGCTCTATACCTACTTTGTGTAATGCAATCACAGCGATTCGGTTCTCTTTACCACCCCACTCCATTTTAATATCGCAAAATATCGTACAATGTATTGGCGCCAAAATGAGAAAACTCATTGAACAATCATAATATAAAAATGACAGATTCCAAATTCAAATATAATAGTTTGTTTATTTTCAATTGTAACAGTATTTATGGCCAGACTAAGTATAGATATGGGGAAGGGCTGTTCCACGGTCTCGTTAAATATTTTTATTGAAGTTATTCGTTTGGCGCGTGAGGATAAAATTAGCAGAGTGAATTTTTCCCATGTATCCCACCGTCACGCAAATTCGACACCTTGAGGTTAGCTGTTCAACGAGACCATTTGTATCTGGCTGAAAGCTTCAGCTACTAAGCCACTTAACGTTACTCATATGTCTACTGACCCACAACCAATGGACGAGAATTAAATAAATTTCAATTTATGTACATGTTTTTAAATAAAAGAAATAATATCACTCTAATTGTATAAAGATAATGTCATGATCACGGACTAGTAAAAAAAAGAAGGACTCCGCGCCGTGATATTAGCAAGTGAAGCACCTTTATGCTAGTTTGTGTGCGGTTACGGGGTATACCAGATATACAATTTTTTCTCCCTTAAATAATCTTATATCCACAAATACTTTTATAGTATTGTTTTTACACTTTTCCACAACGCACGACGGCATTTTTAAAATATTTTATTGCGACGCAAACTGATCTGTCACAGACGATGGCAAATCTCATAATGGCGGCCGATCCGCTTATATTAGTGTAAGTGTATGCGTGGGGCTATGTATTTACACGTTTACCGGCTTGTTTTGGTGCCTCACTGTTATGTAAGATGACACGGAGTCCTTCTTATTTTACTCGTCCGTGGTCATCATACGTTATTTACTACAGTACACGTTATTTAACTAAATTATGCGGTATGTATCGATATTCTCATTAATTGTTACGTTCAGAACGTGAGGAACATTAAAAGATATAATTGAGATTATTACCTGACCAATTCTCAAACATTTTTTTTGGTTTAAAATAATCAGCGTTAAATAGACAAGTCACACAGGCTCAAATGATCTCATAATTTATTTATATGAACGCATTTGAAATATTCCTTAATTATAACAGTATTTATGTTGATTTTATGTAAGTTTTATGCTAATTTGTAAGTAACTTTTGTTGTACATAAATAAATATTGTTTTGTCAATAACCAGATTTTTTTTTCACACCACCTAAAGCTTTTTATTACACCCTTCCCACCGTAATGCTACATACAAGCATCTACAATTGTCCTTAATCAAGAAAAGTCTTTATAGTCCCAAGAGCTGATAACAAAACTCAAATGTGATAAAGTTTGCACCAAAAAATAATTTCACAAAATTGTAGGAGTTATGGTTTGATGGCATGAACCAATAATTAAAAAAGGGAGGTTCTACTTCTGAATATTTTTTTAAACTTTCAAAAGATATTCGTTTGATTACTAATAAGACACAATGACTATACTAATAATATACCAGTGGGAGGCTCCTTTGCACAGGATGCCGGCTATATTATGGGAACCACAACGGCGCCTATTTCTGCCGTGAAGCAGTAATGTATAAGCATTACTGTGTTTCGGACCGAAGGGCGCCGTAGCTAGTGAAATTTCTGGGCAAATGAGACTTAACGTCATATGTCTCAAGGTGACGAGCGCAGTTGTAGTGCTGCTCAGAATTTTTGGGGTTTTTCAAGATTCCTGAGCGGCACTGCTTTGATTACAAAGATACGCCCTGCCCATTAGGGCAGGGCGTATCATTTACCATCAGCAGAACGTCCTGCTCGTCTCGTCCCTTATTTTCATTTTAAAAAAAAAGACTACTCATCATAAGTCTTCTGCTCTTTACTGATAATTCAAATCAAAATTACTATATTCATGTAGGGCAACGAAATGACACTTATGAATTGCAAGTTTTTATTTTCTTTTTACCTTTACCGCCATTTCGCAAAAGGTTGAGCTTTGATGAGAAGAAGTGGCGAGAAACTCATTGACTTTCTTTTAAATCAACATTTACAGTTTCATTGTTTTGCAAATCATTTCAACTACATTAAATGTAAAGTGATGCAACAAAAATACTTAAAAGTCAAGAACTGAAAATGAATGCCTTACACGAGTAAAGTCATTTAGTTTGGCAAATACTTAAATTAATTTAAATAATATAAAAGATTTGAACATCAAAATATGATAAAGACAATATTTTAGTTATACGTAAGTATATATTTCTTTGATCAGCGCCATCTATATTTATCTTCGAAAATTCGAATGTTCCGTAGTTGTGTCATGTAATTGTCTCAAGTTGGCGCTTAGCAAAAGGGGATGGGTAAGTGTATAATTGTAAATGAATCTATTCGATTAATATTCTCATAATTCTTTCAATTGACACTTGTATATTTAAGCTGTATTTATTTTATGGAAAAGGTGGACAAAAGAGCCTACGGGTCGGCTGTAGTTAAGTGATAACCGCCGCCACATTCTCTTGCAACACCTGAGGAATCACTGGAGCGTTGCTAGTCTTTAAAGAATGTCGTATCGTCCCGGTAACACCGCACAAGTACACGTGGAAGAAAGTTCCTTGAAAACTGCACTGTGGAGGACCGCCACACATCCAGATGGTGGGGATGATATCCTTATTTGTGGCGTGTCGTGGGAAGGTGAAATTCGGCAGCAGGAATCAGGTGAAACAGCTATTAAATGAAAACACACAATGAAGCGACGTCTCTACGCAATGCCTAGTGATCCAGCCGTTCACATAGCACTGGGTCCCTGACAATTCAATTGACTGCGTTGCACGCGGTCAAATGGTCACGGGTGCGCCAGACACGAGATGACAGCACTCTGCAGCCAAGATATAAGCTCCAGTGTTTTGATACTGACTGTTAGGCTTTTTTGTTTTGTAAAGAATGTTACTGCTTACGAATATTATTCACACTACTCATAAGTTAATGATTTCCCAGTAACGTTAAAAACCACTTTTATAAATTCCTCTCTTCCTGTTGTTATTGTTCATTTAAAAGTCAAAAATTGAGTACGAAATCGTTTTATGTCCTTGCGGTTACCACTTACCAGTTGTGCCGTCTCATTAGTCCACGATTCCGGTGCAGTGTGGCAGTAAGCCACGTCTCGACCAGAAATATGATCTCATCCCAATTTGAAATATGTTAGACATTTCTTGAAAAGTCTACCCGTGCCAAGACAATATTTGTGCAGACCATTATTATTTTGCTTATATCTTGTATTTTTATAAGCAAAGCCTATTTTGAGTAGGAATTTTCTATTTGTGGAAATCTAACAATACAATTTCTATACATACTTACATAAGAACGAACAGTCAATTTCAAGTTTTTCACTAATAGTATATAGCGACTTAAATTAATTCTACTAAAGATACAAAGAACATATTTTGTTCGGCAATGACTGCAAACTGCCTTTAAATAGATATATCTTAAAGTCTCTAAGAGACTCTATTAATTTTCTTAGTGTTGGATATTCAGGAAGTCTCTAATACGTGTATATTATATAACCTATTCATGGTTGTGGATTGATGCGGTGTCAAAGTCAACAATCGCAGTAATTTTCGAAACTCCTTGTTTTTTCAGCGTTGACATTTTTTTCATGTCTTCCTCAGTCACTTGAATCAATGATGGTTTGCCATACTTGTCTTGCATTATACGAGACACTCTTGCACCAATGATGCCAAGAATATCTTAGTTATCTCAATGATTTATCTATAGTTTTTTAATTGCGGTACAGGCAATAACGGTCGCCACTTTTTCACGTCCAAAATTATCTCGGCAGCGAACCACAATTTCCACATTCGCTGATGAATTTCCATATACTTTTTTTCAGAATAACAGCTAACAATAAATGGCTGATAATAAAATATATTTTGCCAATTACGAGGCAATGCCAATACGTATTTACCTGATTTTGACATTCGATTTATCTTAAAACCGATTTTAGTAGTCTGTGGTTAGACGCTATCCGTAGGGTTGCCATCCCCATGTTATAATAAAGTATGTATTGTAGGTACGCTATTTCAGGTAACTGTATACTTTATGAGAACAATATAGGACACGAAAATACATAATTCGTACGATTTTATTTCTATGGGATTTTGAAGTTTTGTCAAATTTTTGCGTCTAACGAAATTTTTCGTTTGGTGCTGAATCAATGTCGCTACTCGCCAGCGCCAGATCACTTAAGCACTCATTTTAAATAATTTGTGAACCCAACCTAACCTCAAATGGCAACAACGTCAGTGTCTTTGTTACAATATTTTGTTGTTTTTTTTTAACACGCTTTAGCGTGGACAAGATACACACCTACCAAACGCGATTTCGATAGTGATCAAATGTGTATACGTTACACTTAAAAAAAAGTTTAAAAAATACAACAAAACATAAAAATAAACGATTCCAGAAACATAAAAGTAGTTATTCCCGCCACGTCAGAATTCACAGAAAAATGTTTTTTTTTTTGTGATGAATAGCAAATTGTGCGACGATAGAAACAAAACGCCCATGAATTTGTTTGAAAATGAATTACCTATTTATTATAATTTAAAATAGAGATTACACACGTGCTGTGCAATTGTCTCGCAGAGTTGTGTTTAGTAGAAATATAATACAAACTGCAATAAAAAATATGTTTTCAACATAATAATTAGAGAAAAATATTGTAGATTATTTTGATGCTATGTAGGTACTTTTTTTTGCTCACCTACTATAAATTACCAATGTACTTTAACTGTAAAAAAAGGTGGCAGCCCTAGCTATGTATGGCACATCACTAAGTGGTCGGTACCCATAACGGACTACAATATTATCTTAAAAAACAATATAACTTAAAAAAAAAGTGTGTGCGTGTAATCGTGTAAAACTTAATAATTAACTTTAGGAATACTTACATTAATATATTACATTAAATAAAGCCTTGTTACCAATACCTTGTTACGTAATACGTGAGTGCTTTGGAGCTTTGTTAGTTTTTTTGCTATTTTTTTCTCGAAAACTCTAACGATATCTTCATCTTTTGAGCAAAGTAGGCATTTTCTCTACCTAAAATAAAAGAATGCCTTTATAATAAATAATATTATTTATTCAAGTGAGATTTTATATATTTTAGAAATAATGATATAATGTTATATTTTTATATTATTATTCATCAGAAAATAAACACTTAAACTTTTTACAGGTGACGTTTATCAGGTTCTTGATTTTCTCTATTATGCTTATTTATTGATTGAAGAGTAAAATGTTCCTGGGATTCCGCCATTTTATTTGACTGATTATTATTTTCATTTTATATTCTATTTATAATTCATTAATACCATTTGCACATTTTAAAATATTCACTTATTAAATAAAATAATTGATAATAAGAAGTTGAAGGTTATATTAGCACATATTACTATGACGTTGTTATTGAATATTAACGATTATGGCTGTATGGGCTCGAACCCTTTGCCTATCCTAATAATGGACGAAGAAACCAAAAACAAATTAACAAATGTTGCAAATGTCAGAAAAATTCTGATAACTTATATATTATATATTACAAAAGTAGTAATAAATTAGCAAATTATACGCTTGGAGATTGAATTGATTGAATGTTTTTTGAACCATAAAATTATAACGGCTTAAAAAATTGTTTCATTTGACATTTTTACTGAGCGTTCCTTCTGTCAGAAAAAGTTTCTAAGTTACCCCAAGTCGTGCATATAGAAGTTTTGCTTGAATACGAGACTAGATATTGTGAGCTTTTAAAATGATAAGCCTAATTTTGACAGACTACAATATGTTTAAATTTAGTTAGCGGCATCTATCAGCGTACATCTGAAACTTGAACGTTTCATGAACTTTTTGATACGAACCTTTACGCTACGGTAAAAGTTTACTAGTTGGTCACCGATACAATTCTTAGCATTGTTCTGTTTTAATTATTATACTACAATGGCCCATATTAATGAGTTGAATAATTAATGATGCCGCAAATAAATAAAGTCAAATGTCAGTAATAAGTGCGTAGTTTTTTCCAACTTCTACAAACGAATCAGATGTTGTGTTATGTCGCTTCACCATCGAAACGTTCATGTTGAGTACGCGTAGTTAAGTGCATCTGTGATGAAGATAGTAAGGATGGTCGCTTGGTTCACGTCCGGCCTTAGTCGGGAGCGGGCGGCGTCGGTGGCGCCGCGGAGCGCGGGTCGCGGAAGTCGAGCTGCGCCGGGCT
>CATIXQ010000011.1:14840509-14887286 GCA_949711755.1 Leptidea juvernica
CGGCTGGTCTGCCCCCGGCCGCCGCGCCCGCCGCACACCCGCTGCCACCACACCACCCGCATCACCCGCACGACCCCGCCTCCTTCCATCTCTGGCATCCACTATTCGGCAAGTAAGTCACTATTTATTTTTCAACTCTCAACTTACCAACAATGTACCCTAAAATGACATTACTATTTTTAAAATATTTGTTTGTCTTTATGCTTATTCTTCTGTAACCCAAACAAAAAAGGTTAACAAGACGTTAAAATGTTGGGGTGAATTGGTCTTGTGGCAGAGGGCGAATGAAAGTAGATTGTCTGCAAAAATTATAGAGATAGTGTGGATGGAAGTGTTGGAATAGGTCGAGGATCAAATCAAAATCTCTTTATTAATGTAGGTCACGGAAACGACATTTACGAATGTCAAAAAATTACTTTTCGTGATGTAATTGATGATGTAAGTGATTTTATCTACACCCATGCTTTAAATCCTCTATTAAAGATACTGAAACAGTTAGCTTATTGCTAACATTAAAACACCCAATGTCCTAATAACCATTACATCATTCAAACGAGTGTTGTAATGTTGTACAGAATTTCATAACAACACTCCTATGTTTTTTTTCGATCCCTTCATGTGCAAAGAGTTTCAAACAGACAGCCACATTCTTATTGCTCGATGCGTGATATCTGTATTAATTTAAAAAAAGAACATTTTCGCGTGCGTGAACAAGCGTGTTCCACACTACCAGAACGTCGCGCACCGTAAAAAAAAGTAGGTTATTCGAATCCCCGAAATTTTTCTTCGATACTTTTATTGTTTTGTTTACAAAAAATTTACAATTTAAGTTTTTTAAACGCTGCAAAAAAACATAATATTCAAGTGAATTTTAATAACTGCACTATACAAAATGAAAAATCACTACTAAAATAAATAATTATTTCATTAATACTTAATTTATTTGTATATAATCAGTAATGGATGATATTAGGTTACTACTAGGACTGGCTGTTTTAATGTTAGCAGTAAGCTAACTGTTTCAGAATCTTTTAGATTCATTCTCTAGGTGTAGATAAAGTCTTGTATGCAACTGTTGATAATTAGGTATTAAAACATGTTAAAACTATTATCACACGAGGAAAATAACTAATAAAGGATCCTGGTGAAGATTGCCAATAATAAGAAAGCGTTTGATTGTAATGCAAGTAGTCAGATATATAGCAACTTATGGTACGTCATATCTGCCCACCCCAGTGGGAGATACACGTGATTACATTATATATTATATCCAAAATATATAGTGTGAATTGATAACTGCCAATGTAAGTTGAGCTCAAACCGGCAAAATCGATCATATTAAATAGGGTTCAGCTTAGGAAAGGCTTATTATCTATTAAACCGCAAGTATTAGCGACATAAGCTAGTAGATAACAGCTAAAATTGGTAGGCTACATATTATTGTATTAACACACACACAGTACTATTTCTATCACCATGAAATCAGCTTCAAAGTCCTCGAAGGTGAATACTGCTTTTTTTTATCTATTTATTGCCAACAGGTTTACATCTTAGTTACGACCAGAATTCACATTCATATTATAAATAGAGATGCAGACCCAATTGCAGGCAAACACGGCTTGCGTTTAAAAAAATATCGCTCGGTATGGATACAGATTAAATATTAATAAAAATATCGAAGCTTTTACAACATAAGTAAATGTTGAATACAAATTACTTTTTAATTTAGTTCTAGAATCACAAAATATCTATGCTAGTAATGTAACTGTTGTTGTGTCCGCGACACATCCTGGACAGCAAGCATTGGTCCTGGTATTCATTACATAAAAGGGCCTATAATTACTTAATTTATAATTAGGTTTGAGGACAACCAGGGATATCTGTGCAAACAAACAAAGGCAATCCATGAAGCCTTTTAGAGTTTTAAACAACAGGATTGTATCCAACACATAATGTTCAAGCTCTTATCCAGCGCTATCTTCAAAAAGATACTGTTTACTTTTTCTGTATATCTCTTTGTGTGGCCAGCTGATAGCTTTTGTCTTTCGGCATATCATTTTTGATAATATTTTTTAAAATATGACAAAAGCCGAAATAGATGACTTACCATTGGGAGGCTGAAGGAGCACATGATGCCGGCTAGATTATTAGTACCACAACGGCGCCGAAGGGCGCCGTAGCTAGTGAAATTACTGGGCAAATGAGACTTAACATTTTATGTCTCAAGGTGACGAGCGCAATTGTAGTGCCGCTCTGAATTTTTGGGTTTTTCAAGAATCCTGAGTGACACTGTATTGTAATGGGCAAGGCGTATCAATTACCATCAGCTAAACGTCCTGCTAGTCTCGTCCATTACTGTCATATAAAAATATATTAATAATACATGTACAAAATTTAAACTTATTTTATACATATTGTACTATACCCAAATATATATTCAAGCCACATCCAGTCTTTCTTAATCCATATAACTATTGATTGTCATAATTATTATGTATGCTAGACTAAAAATGGATTCAAACAAACAACACTAATAGTGTGTTGTTTGTTTGAGCAACGTTAAAATATCTGAAAACTCAACGATTCTTGAATCATGAGTTAATAATATTGTCCTCCATGAATGACCATTACAGAGAACACAAACTAAAGGGAGCTAAAAGCATATTATCATGTGAGACTTGTAGCTCCTAGTTATCAGGAGCATTTAGAAAACATTATTAGAAAATCATCCAAGATTTATCTCCAGACTTATAAATAATTCTCTTTAAACAACAATTTTATCAAGCATTCAAATTGAAATTCAAATATTTTTATTCAAAATAGGATTCAAAATCACTTATTGTACGTCAAAAGCTATCACCCATTCAAATTAGACTGCCTCAGACCTGAAGAACGGGCTCAAGAAATTCAAACGGCTTTCTTTTTATACAAATATGGATTACAATGTAATATCGTACAATAAACATTTATAATTATAGAGCCTGAGGGGGTCCACTTCATTCCCAGTCTGTGGTATCATTAAGAAAATCATTTATGTTATAATAACCTTTCCCACACAAACGTATATTAACAATTCTTTTAAATTTCGTAACACATTTGTTTTGTACATTTTCTGGTAAAGCATATATACATCGCCCAAGCATTGTCAGAAGCATCTTAGAAGATTTAATAGAAAAAATTCTAATAAAATTTCTGTAGCAGTATTCTTGTGCAAATTATCAACGTAGTAACAGATAAGCCTATAACAAATTTTTTCTGCACCACCAGAGGGGCGTTGCCAGGCTGTTAAGAAGGTGTGTGCGCTCTTGTTCCAGATACCCAAGTCGTGTCGTCTTGGTGACACCGCGCTAGGAAGCTCATTTCGTAGTATGGTTATAAGTAGCAGAAAGTTCCATAAAACCTTGAACCATGGATAATAGCGGTTTGTGGCGTTTTGTGCGTCTTGCAAGCCATTGACCACAGCTTCGTGGTCAACGGGTCAACAGCCGGCTAATCAACCGGAAGAACTTCCATCGACCGTACCGAAACATTTACAGTTTGCGTTCAACAACTCCATTTTTCAAACAGTTGATATATTTCATGATTCTCTCATTATCTTACTACTTTATATCATTACTAAAAAGGCAAAAAAATACTGTGTTTCTTGCGCGGTTTCATGACACTCAAAATGCCATTACCTTTCGACATCCATCAAGAATACTATTTCTAATCCTCTAATTCCAAACTTCATTCCTGTAGTATTTCCCATGTGACCACACAGTAACTTTATAACACTGTGGAACTAATTAAATACTGGTAAGATTCTTTTGGCACATTCATTTGTACCTGGCTCACCAATGCTTACGTGCCGTATTTAAAATTCCTACGTATTTTCGCGAACATAACTGACTCGCTATAGACTCACCAGTGGGAGGCTCATTTGCACAGGATGCCCGCTAGAATAATCTAATAAGGGTACCCCATAAGGGTACCACAACGGCGCCTATTTCTGCCGTGAAGCAGTAATGTGTAAGTATTACTGTGTTTCAGTCTGAAGGGCGGCATATCTAGTGAAATTACTGGCCTCTTATGTCTCAAGGTGACGAGTGCAGTTGTAGTGCCATTCCGAATTTTTGGGGTTTTTCAAGAATCCTGAGCGGCACTGCATTGTAATTATGCAAGGCGTATTAATTACCATCAGCTGAACGTCCTGCTCGTCTTGTCCCTTATTTTCATAAAAATAAATATAACAAACGCAAATATAACCCCGTTTTGTTTCAAATACAGAAGGTTTGTTCACAATTGATAACAAAAACATTGTCTCCCGACCTACTTGAGACCGGAAACGCCTCGTGCGGAGTGCAGTTAGCTCAAACCGCGAGGGGAGTGATCCCCTGGGTCTCGTCTCGAGTCACGTGTCGTGAGTTCATTGTGAGTCGTGTCATTCACAAGCAATTATAAGCGGCAGCACACTTTGCCGCCGCCCGTGCCCTCGCGAACACCCTCCAGTTACGATGACACTCCAAAAGTACTCGTTACCTTATACATATTGAAGCGTCATCAACGCATGGTACTCCCAGGTGGATCTAATTGAAAAAAGCGATGTCTGGGATGATTTGTAGGAAAACTAATCAAATTTGACTAAAATAAACAAATTGCCATCAATTTTTAAATGCTATTAATCCTTTAGTGCTGATTCCGCGAAGCTAAATACCATCAATGTTATTGTAAGCAATATCAATGAATAAAGGTTTCATTAATAACCTCGATACATCATTGGCCGTAACTCGGGAGCAAACTGGAGCTTCTTCCCGTGTTCCTACACAGGAACTGTTCCGTTCTGCCTGGAACAACTTAGCACGTATGTTCAAGGGTGTAAAAATGTAAACAAACTTTTATAATACAGCCCACTTGAGATTGAAACGTTATCTGTAAATATATGATATCCGGACGACCGGGCCTTGCTAGGACTTTTAAGAATGTACGAAACTTGAACCAAAAAAAAATGTAATAGGACATCTGGATTCGAACCGGGATCTTCTGCTTTCCGGATCACCCAATGTATGGGACACTGAGCTATTATAGTCTTGTATATAGTGGCGAAATTTACCTTTGTATTCTAATTTTACTGTAGCTGTTTCTCATTAAAACACGGATAAAACTACATTTTTTTAAAATTGAAACCTAGCTAGATCGATTTATCGCCCCCGAAATACCCTGTATACTAAATTTTATGAAAATCGTTGGAGTCGTTTCCGAGATTCAGATTATATATATACAATAATTGCTCGTTTAAAGATATAAGATAAATGTTTTATTTAAATAAATCTCTATTGTATCTTATAATACAATTGCCGATCATCTATATTCTACACGATTAAGCTACCACACTAACTGAATTCCAACGTCCTAAAATTTAAACCAATAATTGATAACAGAAATTACCGGGACGAAATCAATCAACCTGGCCGTCCCTAAAAAATATTGTTTTAGGTAGAAATGACTAAAATAATTCGTGTCTAGACTGAATATAGAGTTATAGACCTAAGGTCTAATTAAATAATGGATGTATTTAGAATGTAGATCGTTCGCACGGTACCCAAAGTGCAGCGGCGACCACGAAACTTTAGTGAACGAATCCTTATAACTGGGTCATAAACTTCGTGTATCTTTACCTGTATCGCTGTGGTTCATATTTAGAATATCTGTAGTAATTCCTTTATTTCTATGAATCGTGGTAACCCAGTTCTAAACAATTGGTAGACGCACAGCACAATTCGCCAATATGTCGGCATATAATTCGTCAATATTGGAATTTTTCTATTTATGTGTCATTAATACACATTACATAGGTATAATTCAATAATCTTAATATGTATTAAATTACGTGACACGTTGTTTGTCCGCGATGGACTCCTACACTAATGAACGGATTTTAATGGGGATTACTTCATGGAGTGCGGTTTAGTCCAACTTGAGAGATAGGATAGTTTTTATTTCGACTTGGGACCTAAAATTATTTTTATTTTCAATATTTGTTTTGTATTGACATTATTTCTATGAGAGAATTTATTGACCCACGGTTTGACAGTTCTGCTGTGAAACAATTTCATTATAGTTAACAACAGGGAGCAATGACGTTCTATACATAATATAGAACGTCATTGACAGGGAGCATATTTTACAAAATAATTATTGACAAATTTAAAAAAAAAATAGTATTTTATTTATTATGCACAGATCAACGTCCGTCGGGTCAGCTAGTATAATATAAAATAAACATTAGTTTGTATTTGTAGTATCGATATATAACTACACATCACTAACCTACTATCGACAGTAGAGACGAGATCCCTTGTTCCATGTTCCATTCAATCTATACATGGGTCAGTAGTCCATCAAATTAAATTTTCAATACTGTTTGAATTTCCGAGGTACCTTTTCTGTACGCTTATCAATTTAACTTACATTGAAGGGATATTTAAGATGATATTCATTACTAACAGCCGTTCCCAATATTCAGTCCAACTCCGGTTGTGGCCTACTTAAGATAAAAAACGTAACTATCATTGACTTTTCTGTCCTAATAAACTTATCGACGGTATCTTATCCGTACACGCTGTCTGTCAATGGGAGGGCGTATAGCTTACCAGCGATAGAAGTTTGTATGGAAATTGCAATTCACGCATTCCAATATAAGGCGATAAGAATGACTTATCGGGTATATTGGGACAGCTTCAGATTATTGACAGCTAATTACTGTCAGTAGAAGGTAGTCATTTATCTTTATCTGTAGAAAGTATATTGAGAAAACCCGTTAGCCATAAATTCTAATTAAAAAATCGTATGTGTCTCGGGATGCCCTACAAAAGCGAGAACTTAAACGAATCTAAGAACTAATTTAATAATGAAATTGTTTAACTTGAGAAAATCTTAGGTTATTACTTAAATATAATGTATATTAATATGATAATGTAAGGAAAGGTTATTTATTAATAAATAATATATTTTATTCTTAGTTACAATTCTCAAATATGTATTAATATAAATACTTAATCCTATAAAAGTTACATTTGGTTAGACTGAGAAAAGAGGTGCTGCCTACCGCTGCCATATGCGTGAGAGAAAGAGAAGCCAGACAGATTGGCGCCGTAACGCGTTACGTTACGAAGCGGTTTACTATAAGAGGTTATCACTTCAAAAGTTTTTAAAAACAAATACATATTATAAAATAAATATACCCCCCGTAGCTTAGATTTATACGTCCAGATAGACAATGACAGCTATGAAAATGTCGAAAGAATTTGAGATTAGAACTAACCTTTTTTTGAGAAATTTTGAGCATTCCATGCACACTAACACAAAGTGTCATACAAATTGTGAGTGTAAGACGTAGCTTGTCACGCACACTAAACTAATATTCCGGGTCTGTTGTCATCTGTTGTCTAACAGCAAGAGACTATCTAGAAATATAAATTATATAAGGTTAGTAGTAATTATTTCCTGAGTTACAGTATCTTTTTATAAATACTCAAATTATACTCACAGAATATACATCTTTTAGTAGAATGTATTTCAATCGCTCTAGTGAAGGTAGTTAAACAACTAACAAACATCGGCTTAAAAGACATATTTTATTCTCTAATAAACATAGCATCACTAACGTGAGAATTTTATATATAATAACAATATAACATTACTAAATTGTATTACAACTAAACATGCATAAAACAAAATGTTAACATAATGAAGGTACATAAAAAAAACATGATAACATCAATATTTATACGGCTTATGAGCGGCTGAATGTGGCTAAAACCAAAGAGGATGTAAATACTACACAATTAGAGGCATTTGCCTAAGTAAAAATTGAAATTTAGTTAAGTATGAAACGGGCAGTGATTTGACATAAGTTCGAAATAGTAGTAATAACAGTATGGCGATTGGCGACGATGTATATTCCGGCTAAGTTTGAAAGCGAACAGTCGCTAAAAGTAGTGGATTTCAAACGGAGTGTTTTTACAAGATTATAGTCGTCATCATTGCCGTCATCTGTCAAATGACTGCACGTTTCATGCAATCGAGTGAATCGCTTTTTTCTTAGAGAGTTTCGGTAGGCTGGCTAAAAGTACGGTTAATTATTATTTAAGATCTTGTGAAATTAAATACTACAACAGCTGTAAAATTGTTTTAATTGAAGTGACAGTTAGGTCATAATTTTTTATTTGCAAACTACTTTTACTGTTTGCTCTGCGTGACTAAATTCATTAATTTTCATTTGTATTTTCATTTAGGGCTGCTGTCGGATCACATAACCATCGATCAACTTTAAGATAATTTGTAACGATTGAACAGTCGTTTTTTAAACATCCTGCTAACAGCATTAAAAATTTAAAAAAATCGTGAAGTTATTGGTTTTACCCCGTTTTTCGAAAATCGAGTTTTCATCAGATCTCGACGTTTTAAGGTTCTCGAAAGCTTCCCTGAGCCGCGATGGTCTCCGTGCGTCTGTATGTGTGTGTGTGTGTAGATTTTGAATATACTTCGGACCGGAGATTTTAAGAAATCTCAAAAAACTACGAAAAATTTCTTTCGCGTTCGTGAGTTATCGTTGACGAAAGAAAACCGAAAAATAGTGTTTTTGTTTTGGAATTACTTTGAAACTCCGAGTTCGATCAATTGAAATTTTTATAAGGCTCAATAAATAACACAAGTTATATTTTAACAACACCCTAGAAATGGGGCTTTCGCCACCAGGTTATTTAATGGGTTTCGATAAAAAATTTTTTTTTTTATGAAAATAAAGGACGAGATGACCAGGACGTTCAGCTGAAAACCCAAAAATTCTGAGCGGCACTACAACTGCGCTCGTCATCTTGAAACATAAGATGTCTGGTCTCATTCGCCGAGTAATTATGTAATTGAATGATTTCAATGTAACTATATTCAAACATGCGGTAGTAACATCATAGGAGTGGATGTTATAAAGATAAATACTTCTGTTCACAATCAGTTTAACATCTGTATAACTGTGAAACTCATCGACTTATTAATTATAATTCCACAATATCTATGTCTCTAATCTATGCCATCTACAACCTTTAAATAGCTCGAGAAATAATAACGAAATGAGACCGTGCCTTAATTAATAATTTCTCTTATGTTTTGAAGACTGTGTATAAAATAGAAATAATTTTATTATATAATATAACGTAAGGTGTAAAGATTCGTTCAAACTGAGGCGAATCCCGCGCAATTTTTGGGACATGATTCGCTCGCGATGACGAAGGCTTACTTCTTAAATTTTAATGTGAACGAATAGGCGCATCAGTTGCAGCCAAATATACACCTATAATTATAGTAACCTTTATTTACCACACAAACGTCTTCTTACAATTCCTTTGAATGAATTCTTAATTGAACGAATTCATGAATTCTCAACACATGTTTATTGTTCATTTTCTGGAATCAAGTTTGTAAAAGCATATAATAAACTCATTCAACAAAAGACTTAAAAAAAATAAGTCTTAATTGCTGTTTTTCCAACAACAGCTTGTTCTTCGACAAAAGTCCTATGTCTTCCACCTACCTCTGTCTCTTGCAAGTGTAGTCTATTCCGGACCGGCAACTCTTTGAAGTCATCCTCCCAACGCCTCACAAGATATTTATTAACTCGAATTAACCGAGTAGATAAGCAAATAATAGCAATATTAAATAAAAGATAACTATTACGTTATATACATTTAAGAAGCGCCTGGTGAACAATGTATTCCCAAAGGCCGTACATGAGTTATAACTTATATTATATATCAAGTGAAGTATTGATTTGTCCGTTAGCAGCTCTCAGAATACTCGTTTCCTCGTTTCAAGTAGACGGCTTCCGTTGAGAGCTGACCCACTAACTCTCATATCGCCATTTGCAATCACATCAATATTGTATCGCTCGTTTGGCATGCCTATTTATAAGTTACATATAATACAAATATAATAGACAGCACGTTAAAGTTTGAGACTTAAGATAGATTTGAATAAAGAATTCTATCTATTCAGGATATGTAAAGCTTATTCAATGTTTTGCATATAAATTGAATAGAACTCCACCTTTCGTTCAAAGCAGTGATTTAAATACCCAATACGAAACTGTTTTGTTCTTTTATGATAAGTAATAGACGATAAGCCCCATAGCTTCGAACAGGATTTAAAACGAAAAAAAAATTGCGTGCGTACAAAGTAGACATGTCAGAAGTGAAATTGCATTGTGCATGAACCTCTAAACTGCAAATGAAGTCCTGGTACATATTGCTAGGATGACACATGATTTCAACCGCTATGAAAGACATTACTATCACTGCTACCATATAATTTATGTTCTCCTGGTGTCTATGTAGTAATACTTCGTGCGCATGACGTCAGAATATATGAAGGTATACTGGCGCCATAAATAAGATAATCTCTTCTTCAACTATGATCACCTGATACCAAAGCACTGTATAATGCTTCCTATCTCATTTTCTTCCACATTAAATCTTAGAAATATATGTGTCTGTCTCTTTTTACTGTCTCACTTTTTCGTTTCATCGAATTTAAAATCACAGCGATGCTAAAGAAATCCCTTCAAATAGACAACTGTGTTATATATAGTAGTAGTAGTAGTGCGATAACCAAAAACATATCACTACCGCTTATTAAAGGTCTTGTAACAATTTGAGCCCGGTATTAAGAAAAAACCTTCATAAGGTCCACAGAAACATTATAAATTATAACGAAAGTATAAGTACCCTTAATTATATTCGATTTTATAACCAAGTAAATGGTCTGACATGAGGTCAAGTGAACTCCACAAATACACCTCCATACAATATTCATGCGATGTAACTTAATGTATGCTCAACTAAAATCGATACGATGATCTAAATGTGTCGTGGAAAAGCAATTTACTTATTTATTATTCCATGAAGGTCCCGTCTCTGACGCAAGAATATATTATTATGCAGAAACGTAGGGAGTTTTGTTTATCTAAAACAATCTATAGAATTCTGATGCCCCTGCAATACCCATTATTCTATTTAGCACTTTCTGAATGTCAAAATGATTACCTAATAATTTAACATTTACAACCACTTCGGAAAAGTTGAACTTTAATGAGAAGATATAAAGGCAGAGCTCTCGATAAAATTATTGTTCAGCCACATGGTAGCCCATTCGCGAGCATGATTTATGGATCAGCCTTCGCCTCCCTCGATCATATCCTAGGGAAAGACTCGCCACAAACTCTCTTCTTTAAAAAGGGGGATAAAAGCGACCCTTCAGACTACAAACCTTTGTCTATTTTAACTTCATCAGTAAAATATGCAAAAAAATTATCGGAGACCAGTATTGTTTTTTTTTAAATACATGAAATACATGAAAAGCTATTCAATAGGAGTATTTTGTGTCTTATAAAAGGCGTTCGACTGTTTTGTTCATGCTACCCCTTTCTAAATACTCATTCGCTTTGGTGTTAAAGCATAAAACTGAGAATCTTTTGAGACTATAATGAAATAATACAAGACAATCAGTCATTGATAACAGTATCACAGCCACTGGAGTAGAAATTCGATTGGGTGTACCACATGGTTCAATATTAGATCATTTACTATTCGGCACTTATAATTTATGCCATATAGCATGTTTCCTTAAAACATGTTGTGAATATATAAATCTATTCCAAGAGGTTAAAAGCTGAATCCTGACATATCCTGATTCCACTCGCAACAAGGGTGCAAGCTCTCTTATTCATAATACTCAACTTCTAAACACATCTTCGAGAAGACCATGAAATACATCCAACCAATTTGTGCATCCAATCTGCATTCATCCATCGTCCAAACCACCGCGATCATCCAAGGTTTCCTTTTTGTTACTGTAATCAATTTTGATCAATAAGACGTGAGCTACGCTTGGCTAGTGCCAATATTAAGGAGCTAATGTTCCTTAGTATTTTGATATAGAATGTAAAACTATTAGCTAACGCTCATACTGACAAATTAAATTCTAACCCCCTTATTCATAATAGTCTGCTAACTTAAAGCATTGCTAATTCTCACTCTGTCTTCTTCTATTGACCTAAGTCAGAATGAGAAAAAACACTCCTTAGCGGCTGTTTTAAGTTAGCGGACCATTATGAATAATGGGGTTAGTCTATGTAATAAACAATGTATGTATTTCTACAAAATATACTTTGTCCAAGTTCGTGGGAAGTGAACGGCTGGACTGTTATGCTGGATTGATTATTTAATTACACGATAGTTGACTATTGTATCCAATTAATATAGACTGAAGGTTGATTCAAATCAATCGACCTATATCAAGTATCTATTGAAATACAGAATAGCTTTTTGAGATTTGTGGAGATACGAAATTATGTCAAGAGTGTAAGAAGTCTCCTGGGCTTGAATTTCGGAGAAATAGAAATTGTATATTCAGTTATTTTGTCATCTGTTACTGCAGCAACAAACTTTGTTCATTCATTTTTCAAATTTTCTGCCACTTGTTTGTATAGCACAACTAATACGCAAATGAATGTATTATTGTTTATGGAAATAATACCTCCTATAACATTCATTATGTTAAGTTCCAAAAAGTATTTAGATCAGAAATTTGATTCAGTCAGTTGTAAGTACTAAGTACATCTAGATCAAAGTAACGATCTGCGATGTACAGATTTAATGAAGGCTCTAGTGTTGATATTCTGTCTCTGTCGCGCGTATGTGGGTCGAGTATGTACTTCCCGCTCGCACACACATCACGGCCACAGCTCGATTGATTGAGCCCGGGCTAGCAGCCTCTACCCACCGCCGTCGAAGCCCGGCACCCAGCGCTCACAAGCTGATTGATTTGTGCACGTCATATATGTAATTACATATGTTGCAGTCTAACGCCAGATACCTTCAACCTCGAATCATATATCATCTTTTTCAAAAAACTTCCCTTACATAGATGTTACATTTCTGCCTTAAATCAAATCAAATCGAAATAACTTTATTCATGTAGGTAACGGAAATGACACTTATGAATGTCAAAAAAAATATTCTTTCTTATTCAATCTACCGCTACTTCATAAAGGGTTGAGAACTCATTAGAGAAGAAGTAGTAAGAAACTCATTGCCACTCTTTTAAATAAGTATTTACAATTTCATCATTTTACAAAAGATTTCAATTACAATATAATATGTAAAATGATGCAACAAACATACTCAAACGTCAAATAGTGAATGCCTTACATGAGTAAGTCAAAAAAGTAAGTAAATTAATTCAAAACAAAAGTTATTGAGTACAGTAGCTGCATCATCTAACATGCAGCATAAATTTAACTAATTATGGGAAATTAATAAGAAAAAATTTGTTTTTCTTCCGCTCGAGATTGCCTTCTTCCAATTCCTATGATGAAAAGTGCTGTACAGAGTGTCTATGGATATTTCCATTATTTCGTCTTCCTATCTTCTTTTTTTCCATTTGTTAATTTTCTCATAAGTATGTCAAAGAAATTAAATTATTCCTTAGGCTTGTGTATGATAAAATTAGTGATAGATTCATAGGAAAAAAGTTGTCTTACTTCTTACGTTTATTTTTACCAAACAATTATTCTTGATGCCAATTAAATTACTAACAACCCATTGTAAACAGGTATAACAACTCACCCAGTATTTTTTTTTGGCTCTTATAAAAGTATCACCTATTGGTGTTCGTTATGTTATGTATTCATAACATAACTTTAAATAGTGTAATTTATTTATTATATTTAAATAATAAATTTTTTACTTAAGACAATCATGTCCCAGACTATCTCGTCGCTTAGAATTTATATTTTTGTTACGCAAGTGGAGGACAAACGAGCGTACGGGTCATCCGATGTTAAGTGATCCACGACGCCCGCATTCTCTTTCAACACCAGAGGAATTACAGGAACGCTGCTGACCTTTTAGAAAGGGATATTATGCGATTTTTTGGTGGTGCCCATATCATATAGTCCTGGAAGGAACACAAGGAAGCTCATTCCGCAACTTGTACGTGGAAGTCAGTTCCTTGACGCGTGGAGGAAATCCACAAATCCAGATGGTGTGGATGATATCCTAATTTGTGGTATGTCGACACACAACGAAGCGACGTCTCTACGCAAAGCAAATTAGATTACTTGCAGTTGAGTAATAAGATTAACTGCAGAGCCATTTTTAATTAAAATTTTCACATTTAATTAGAGACATGTCTGAACTTTTGTCGGGACTCTATTATTAGTGCAAACATTTTAATTTTAGCTTATTGTGTACTTTATGGAGTCTACCAGAATTAGTAACCTAAAGTTATCTGGAGAGAGAGGAGGAAAATACATTTACGTATTTAGACCCCGAAACGGGACCCAAGTCAGGCTCTTAAGTAATCTGTTGTTGTTGAGGGTAGAATTATCCTTAAAGTTATATTTTTGCCTATTTATTTATTTGAAAAAAATCGCCACCAACATACAGGGTTATTGGTAATGCGACATATTCCCGTTAAATGATAGGGGTGACTATTTGGACTACTTGTAAATGAATTATTTTTGAGTCATCAGGTTTTGTAGCTTTAAAATTTATTTAAAAATAAAGTTTCAATTTAAATCTCATTTTTTCTTCTTATTTATTAAAAACTAACACTGGTTTCTTATCAATATTATCAACAAATTTAAAAATGCGAGATAAAAACGATATTATTACAATAATTCGTTCAGATTTTTTTCACTAAAATATCTGAATAACAAAAACGAATATTATGAAACTTGGCTTGCAGATTATTTTAAAAACAGGACCGTCTCTAAGTTCTCCTACAGTGCATAACAACTCTAGGAACTTCTTTCAAAGAAAAAAAAAAAAGATCACAAAGGAAGCTAGCGGAAATTCGTATTCGAACCAAACTTAGGTCGTTCATTAAAATTTCCATAAAATGAATTACAGTATAAATAGTATTATAAATATAGTCGAAGTAACATGATATTCATCTCAACTTTGGAAGAATTATCAAAAAAAATTATATTGGGTATTTTACCGATATTAATCACTGAACTTTTGCTTATTGATATAAGTTGACTGAATATTGTTTCAAATCTCAATAATCTTAATATATATAAATTACGTGACACGTTGTTTGTCCGCGATGGACTCCTAAACGAATGAACGGATTTTAATGGGGATAACTTCATGGAGTGCAGTTTGATCCAACTTGAGAGATAGGATAGTTTTTACTTCGATTTGGGACCCATAATTATTTTTATTTCCAATATTTGTTTTTTATGGACATATTTTCTGTGAGAGAATTTATTTACGTACTGTTTGACAGTTCTGCTGTGAAACAATTTAACTATGGCAACAGGAGGCATATTTTACGAAATAATTTTGTTATGAAATATTATTAACAATTTCATAAAGAACAGTATTTTATTTATTATGTACAGAACAACTTCTGTCAGGTCGGCTAGTTGTAATAATATACATGTTTGCAATGATAATATTTCTATGTAGTTTGTCCAATAAGTCGTGACAAAGATCGCGTAATTCTAGGATCTGGATCTTAAAAGTTATTTCTCGAAACTGACAGTAATTAAACATTTTCAAAATTTCCATCGCGAAACTATTAAGCTTTTATAAATGCATTTGAGTTAATTAAACTGCTACAAAATGAAATCTATTAGGTGTAGAGCACTCAAAGCGACCTAATTAAAGTTTTATTGTTTGCTATATAGAGTAAAATTTAACAGCCATATAAAATTGTTCAAAATAACTAGCTGTTATTTCATAGCGGTAATTAAATGAAAGCAATTAGTTCTGGGGTCCGATAGCAGATGTCACCACTGTTCTTATTATTACGCATTTTTGAATTTGACAATGTTAAATTACCAAAAATCTGCTTCCGTTTACTAAATTGAGTAGGTACCTACCATAAACTCATAATAGCGTATAGACAAACGGAGATACAACTAGATAAAAACGCAATACGAAACTATATTTACTGCAACGGATTTTGATTGAAAAGTCGTAAACAGTCAGTTCACCCTGGCTGTCCACGTAGTGTTCGTGCGAAAAAGATGGTCAAAGTAATAAGGGAAAGAATTAAAATAAATCCTGTGCGAAAGCAAAATATTTTATCTCGGAAGATGAAGATAGCACCTAGAACCATGTTGCGTATTTTAAAAGATGACTTAGGACTTGTCTCTTATAGGCTATAAGAGACGTACTGGTCATTTCTCAAGTGATAATTTAAAAAAGAATAGGGTGGTAAAATCGAAACAACTACTGAAGCGGTACGCAAAGGGAGCCCACTGATTTCTTTTTAATTTAACAAACAAAATGACCATATTCATGCGCAAAGCTCTGAGGAAGCTTCTCAATTAGTCGATAGAGTGCAACGTGGGCACTATCCGATTTCAGTGATGGTTTGGTGGAGTATAAGCTATGAAGGAGTAACTAATCCATACTTTTGTTAAAAAGGTATCAAAACATGGGCACAAGTGTATCAAGATACCATTCTTGAGAAGGTCCTGAAGCCCCTTAACAACACCATGTTCAATAACCAAGAATGGTCCTACCAGCAAGACTCGGCGCCGTGTCATAAAGCTCGGTCTACGCAGTCTTGGTTGGAAACGAAAGTTTCGGACTTCAGAGCTGAAGACTGGTCGTCGTCTAGTCCCGATCTTAATCCGCTGGATTATGATTTATGGTCAGTTTTAGAGAGTACGGTAAAAACGCCATGATAATTTGGAGTCCCTAATGTAATCCGTACGATTGGTAGTGAAAAAAAAATCTTCACTGAATGTAATGAGTGCGTGCTTCTATTGATAACTGGCCTCAACGTTTAAAGGTCTGTATTGCAGCCAATGGAGACCACTTCGAATCAGATTTTTACATTTTAAATTGTTTTATATTTATGTATTAAACTAACACAGTGAAAGTAATAAATGTTATTTGCAAAAGAATTTTTTTTTTCTTGTCTAGTTTTGCGCAGGTCACCTAAAATTGTGTTAAGTTTTATTGAGTAGGCTAAGTCTATGTCAAAGCCCCTTTACAAACTGATGTATCTTCATGACATATACCAATTTTTGTTTAATATTTTACCAGTGGGAGGCTCCTTTGCACAGGATGCCGGCTAGATTATGGGTACCACAACGGCGCCTATTTCTGCCGTGAAGCAGTAATGTGGAAGCGTTATTGTGTTTCGGTCTGAAGGGCGCCGTAGCTAGTGAAATTTCTGGGCAAATGAGACTCAACATCTTATGTCTCAAGGTGACGAGCGCAGTTGTACTGCTGCTCAAAATTTTTGGGGTTTTTCAAGAATCCTGAGCGGCACTGCATTGTAATGGGCAGGGCGCATCAATTACCATCAGCTGAAAGTCCTGCTCGTCTCGTCCCTTAAATTCATATAAAAAAAAATTACCAAGTGTTGTTGCAATATGTTAATATTATGTTATTGTCATTCCAAGGTAAATAAATATATTTCTATTTCGTCTCAAAGCTTTTATCTTCCTAATATGTCAACGTCAGTTTAGTATTGTTTGCGTTTAAAAGCACAATGTTCCTTCCGTATTGTAAGTTAACAATCTATAGAGAATAACTGTTCTTTATGCCAACCAGCGCTTACCTCGTGAAAGTTGTACCTAACGCGGCTATAAAATTTATATTTAATGTAGGATTAGTCAGTGCAGCTTAGGATTTAATTAATTTACAGAGCTGTTCTACAACAACATTCAAATTAGAAATTATATTTAGTAACTGGCATATAGCTTATTAGTTAAATTAGTCTTCCTCTGAAAACGAGAGAGAGCGGTACGTAGAGATGCTAAGTAATTAGTAGCTCATATTTTCATTTGCCTATTGTTTACAGAGGTTTATTTATTTATGCACACAAACAGACTAGAATACATTAATATTAAGTAATGCAGTTACCAACATTTACTCTCATCTGAAGAAACACCAGTGGGAGGCTGCTTTGCACAGGAAGGCGACTAGATTATTACCACAACGGCACCTATTCTGCCGTGAAGCAGTAATATATAAGCATTACTGTGTTTCAGTCAGAAGGGCGCCGTAGCTAGTGAAATTATTGGACAAATGAGACTTAACATCTTATGTATCAAGGTGACGAGTGCAGTTGTAGTGCCGCTAAGCATTTCGGAGTAGCGGCACCGCATTGTAACGAGCAGGGCATATCAATTACCATCAGCTGAACGTCCTGCTCGTCTCGTCCGTCTTTTAACTTCTATTAAACGCTTATTTCTATCTTTCGTGGTAAAACCAATGAGTACAGCATGTTTATTTTATGTTTATCAGCAGTCTCTTTCCCAATAGTAAGGTGGTCTCTCATAACAGTCATACTGTTTTATATTTATATTTACTTGCCTATTTGATGATTGGTGAACACAAACCGTACTCAATGAAGCGAGTGACTGTCGCGGACCGGTTTCGTTGGACAGACACTACATTCGTTGGCGTAGGTCAGGGTGTTTTAATTATCCATTGCACTTTTAATTATTGCAACTCAATATTGCGTATAACTTTAAAAAAATTAAATGAAAGTTAATTAATAAGTTAGTTTCATTGATTTTTAATGGTTCGTTATTCTGACGGAAATAATCATAACAGTTTATCTATTTTGATTTAGTTTAAGGTTTTATTAATTTTATTATTTACTTCATTACTTCTTAGTAATTAATGTTATACTTGTGAAGCATCATATGGTTGAGCATATGCAATGGTAGTTAATGCAGTTCCCGATCAGGAATCTTGAAAGACCCAAAAATTCTGAGCGGCACTAAAACTGCTCTCGTCACCTTGAGACAACTGTCAAGATTCCTGATCTTAATGTTAATTCTCATTTGCCCAGTAATTTCACAAGTGCAAAGGAGCTTCCCACTCCACGTATTGGGACCCTTTCTGAGTCGTAGACATCAAGTTGCTAACGCGACACGTGGAACGGAAGCGTGACCGCTTGACCGCAGAATCGGACCGCGAAGCTAATTGCTAGCGAGTGCCGAGTTCATTACAATTGGTCACGCAGACCTCGCCGTACTAATTCTTCGATACGTATATATAATACTAAACCGACTGTAAGTCGACGCGTGCAAAAAACCTGCTGCGGCATATGAACCCCTGGTACGTTTAAATTGCGTGATGGGCGAGTCTTGACGCGCGTAAAATGCTTATCCCGACCTTATGACCTAAAGGCGATTCCACAAAATATGATCCAAATTGGCATTGAGGTGGTACTTCATACTTTTATTATCCTGACAGCTTCAGTTGTTTTTAAAACTGCATCCATCAGTTACAGAAAAGCGAGTAACCCAACTCTTGCCATATATGAACCTTTGCTTACGACTTCGCCGATATTGGATAACGAGTTTCACTAGTGGGAGGCTCCTTTGCACGGGATGCCGGCTAGATTATGGGTACCACAACGACGCCTATTTCTGCCGTTATGTTTAAGGCATTATCGTGTTTCGGTCGGAAGGGCGCCGAAGCTAGTGAAATTACTGGGCAAACGAGACTTAACATCTCATTTCTCAAGGACGCGAGCGCAATTGTAATGCCGCTCAGAATATTTGGGTTTTTCAAGAATCCAGTGCGACACTACATTGTAATGGGCAGTGCGTCAATTTCCATCAACTTAACGTCCTGCTCGTCTCGTCCCTTATTATTATATAAAAATGTTTTCTAAGTTTTAACTAGATACCATTGCATATGGTCAACCATATGATGTTTCACTAGTACAACATTAATTAATACGAAGTAATACAATAGTAAAGAATAAAATTACTGAAAACTGCTTAATCGAAATCAAAATAGATATTATTTCCGTCAAGGTAAATCACCAGGTACCATCATAAAAAATTGTGTGTTCGTCTGTACCTCCACAAAGTCCCACTCCTTAGAAACCGGCCATTATGAAACAACACAGGCGCACTGAGTCTAAATTAATTTCTTTGCAGAATTTTACAGAAACGATATGTCAGTCTTGACCTTTACTTAATAGGTAAAACGTTATAAAAAAATATCATTAGTGCTCAGTTTTGTAAGTTTATATGAAGAATGCCTTCCCCCGCACGGCGTATAGTTTGGGGTTAAATGGAAGGTCATCCTAGTTTGCTTCGTAAAAGCTGGGCGTCATAAATAGAGCACGGAAATACTTCAAACAGCCCAAAATTCTAGCGCTCTACAATAGAGTGACTAAACTCAGTGGCAATTAACACTAAAGATATTCATAACATTTAAATAAGTCAAAGTCAAATAAATGATATTCAATAGGCTTAAACTAAGCGTTTTTGAATCGTCACTGCAAATATTTTGTTTAAATGACTGAATTTACCATATGTTCGTAAAATCTTGATCTCGTGTCAAGAACATACAGGAAACTCAACGGTCACTCTTTTCAATCTAATAGAGTATTTTACAGTGGCTGTAAGATACATTTATTAATTTGTAAGGTACATCAAACATATGAGTCGTGTTAAAATAATATAAATTATTTCATAAAAAGTAATATAGAATTAACTGTATAAATATAAATAATTATATTGGATACATAAACATTTAGAGCTTGAATTCATTGTTTGTGTAAGGATGCTTCCTGAACATGATGATTATGAATACTGCCACAATTAGTAATTCCATCCAACAAATAATAATGGACTTCCGCAAAATAACGTCTGATTGAATAATAATATCTATCATAATATTAATGGCAGTTTTATATTGACACACACTTTTTACACAAATTATCTTGCCCCAAGTTAAGCATATATAGCCTGTGTTATGGGTTACAAGACAATGATATATTTAATACAATATACTTACTTAAACATACATAAATTCATATAAACATACATAAATAAATACGTTTAAACATCCATGACTCGGAAACAAACATTCATATTCATCATATAAATGCTTGCACCTACCGGGATTCGAACCCGGGACCTCTAGCTTTGTAGGTAGGATCGCTAACCACTCGGCTATACAGGTCGTCGGCTATACAGTTCATAAAAGAATTCTACAAATTGGTTTTTAATTTCAATTAAATTTTAAATAAATAATTTGACTAAGGACATAATATACTTATTATTTTATGTCCAAATGGCGGTTGCTTTCCGGTCCAGTCTGTGCTGCACTTTATTTCTTCGATGTGTAATTCTTTACTAATCCATTGTTGAGTGTAATATGTGGCATTTTCAATTTAGTTCTAGTTCAGGAACATAAAAGAGAGAAAGACATGGATATAGAAAAGTTGTCTTTATTAAAGGAAAAATTAGCTGTAAGTTTCTTAATTTAATTTAACGATAGTAATAGATATTTATGTCGCGGTTTTGTTAAGACTATTTATGCTTTCTTGGAATTTATTTGATCTACAATGTCCAGTGATTACTACGATACCAGAGAAATTCATTGTCGTCCTTATTATCATTATCATATCAGCTACGGCTGTTGAAAAATGCCAACTGTTGGACCTGTGGTGAACTTTGGCAAACAAGCTCCCCACCTATTTGATAAGTATTGCACCACCACTTTCCTAGCTATGTAAATGTTATTTAAAAGAAACTACGATTTGCAAGTTAGTTTATTACAATTTATTTTTATACAATAGTTTATACAATTTGGTATGAAATACATTCTTCTTCTTTGCCCACTTCTCCTCCGCAGAGGTTGGCTATTTTTACCCCGGCAGCTCCAGCATGGAACAGGGTACAAGCCAAACCTTAAAACTCTGGTTTTTCATCAATCATGTCCACCTTCTACCTGGTCTCCGTTTCCTTTGATCTTTACCTGTATGATGATATGCAGTAGCTTGTACTTATCATAATGCAAGATATGGGGAAAGTATTCACCATAAAATAAATGACATTTGGTTAAATATTAGAAATCTAAGGATTCCGGGGTGAAAATTGTGAGAACTTTAAATCCAGCACAAAGCACTTAGTTCGTCGAGTAATTGTGAGTGAAAGCGTGTCTTGGAAAATGTTATATCGGATCTAGGTGTGCGTTAGTATACTGGCCAATGCTAATGGCGAGTAAATTTACAGACTACTCCACTCGCGTGTGGACCATCCCAAATTCTTATCAACATCGTTCATGCTTTTTTCTTCTACTAATTACTGCATATTTTTGGAGATTATGACGTATTTTCCTAAAACGTACAATATATTTTTGTAATTATCAATTTAAATGCGTTCGGGTGTTGATAATATTAAGTACTCAGATTTTAATAAGGCCTTGTTGTAATCTACCATCAGCTCGACAGTTTTGTATTTTTTAATAATATTTCTTTTTCGAACAAAGTCCATGTGTACATGCTAAAGTTATTTCTTTATTTCAAATATAATTGAACATTGAGTTAAATGAAATAATTGTAATTCACTTGCTTACAGCCAATAATTTTATTTTTGTTGCATCTCTTTACCTAATACGGCCGTATTTAGTATTGGGAATACTAATTAAGGCCAGAGTACGGATATATTCACAACCTAAAATTGTAAATATTAATGTTACTAAAGAATCGGGAGAATTTGTTTTGAAAATCTGAATCGTTCATATTTTCTAATTTAAATGGTATTTACCGCGTATCAGTAATACGAAGATGACGCACGCTTCGACATTGAAATATCGAGAAATACTAATATCTTGAATCAAAACAAACTAACTATTATTGAAGTCTTAAATAATTTCCATAACGTTATATTGTCTTCTATTATTAGAGTTTTTTAACCCAGATTCTTCGTTGTGAATAAACAATGCCAATTAATGCGATCTAACAATAGAATTTAATTATTATTATTATTAATCAATTTTTTTTTCACTCCTTTTGGAGAATTTGGCTCTCACATTCCATACATCCGCCAGCTTCAAGATTTCTTTAATTAATTCACATTGGAAGTTTTCTTGCATGTTCTACTTCAAAGTGTTTTTATTTATTCTAATGTTTAAAAGATGTACAACACGAGAATTTTGATATTTGATATGGCTCATTTGTGATAAATATTATTTTCTTTAAAGTTTGTAATGTGATCAAAACCAGCCAGATACAAATAGTCTAAGTCAGATAAACTTTAAGGTTTACACTAAGCGCTTTTGGATCCTCTAAATATTTCATTTAAATTGCTGAACCTAACATACGTTCGGAAAATAGAAAAGCATACCTACAAGAAACTCAACGGCCACTCTTTTCAAAAATTGTAGTTAGTATTTTACAATGGCTGTAATATAAATATTACACAGAGGTATTACAAGTTAATACATACTAGGTATATGCGAATTGTCAAAACATATTGTACCTATAGGTAGGTACCTAGTCATTGTAATTCTGGCGTCGACTTAGGCCCTTAGACCTCTAGAAACAGCTAACCTGTAAGTTTAAGAACACTGCTTAGTTCAGTTTATTTCTTATTGGACACTGTTTCAAGAGTAGCATCGATCCACATCCCGAATTGTGGGTTAAAACAAAAGCGTACAGAACTGGCGAAAATTATCCTGAACCATTCAGCAGAAGGCTATTAAAGTACCAACTGGCAACTACCTATATCAGGCTGGTTGCGAGAGTTGAGTAATGTCGAATGTACGTAGTGCGGGGTGAGCGGGGTCGGCGGTCGATACCCCCGGGGCGGGGCGGGGGGCGGGGCGGGAGGGGAGCAGCGGTGCGGCAACGTCGCGATCAGCTGTTGCTCAAATATAATGTATATTCAAAACAGGCGGTTGCAAGTCCCTCAGGAGACCGAGACGGGAATGTAGGGCGAAGGAATTGATTTCGGGAAAGTAATGTTTCTCGGCAGACCGTGACGAGCAGTGGGGTCTCTGTGACCCTCATCGCCCTACGTCACTGAGAGGAAATCGGATAGGTAGAATCTGTTATAAAATTTACAATCGAAAATTAAATGTAATGCAACTTATGTCATTTTTAAAGTTTAAATTCATGGTTGAAGTAAAGTAAATAAAGTTGTAGTAAAATACTTCTACCATACATAGCAATATATACCTACCTACCATTACGAGTATTTAAAAATAAAATTTTTATAAGTAAAAACTTGACTATTGATTGACTACCTATTGAATAAGAAGGTATAGGTACTGTCTGTCCGTATGCAGTGCTGCTTACGATTTTTGAAAATCTAAACTTGTGAACAACTTTGTAATGAAACATCAAACATGAAACCTTAGATTAAGGATTGTCTCCGCTGCGCTCCAACTAGTTACCGCAGGCGTAGCCACAAAGTGCGGCAACTAACACTACGACCGAGTGCCCGTACTCAAGCCAGACTCGAACAATATTATGTCTGTTAAACTTCACTAATAATTGACACTAAAATGCCGGGTTGCGGGGTAAAACATTGTTAAAAATAATACTACAAGAAATAAAGACAGTGGGATTACATATCAGTAAGTATTTTATTAATTTTAATGTAAAATAACACTATCCGTATGATACAAAATTTAAAAGATGCCACGCACACAAGCATACAATAGTTGCCGTAATAAAAATGCTATTGTTCTTAAGCTCTAAGCATGAAACATGAGATCCCAATAACCTAGTAATTTCAATCGCTCGGCGCCCTTCAAATCGAAACCCAAAAAGTGCTTAGCGACAGAACTGGCACCTTCAGTGGCTCACAGATGCAATTATCACATACTTAGCGTGTTGTCTTACTTATTACCTGTTGATAATACGGGGTAGGTAAATAACCGTTAAAATGTACATAATAATTAGTTACCTATATATAAATTGTTGAGTTCTTTATTATCATTACAAAGCATAGTGCTAGTAAGATTTGACGAAAAACTTATATAGGTTGGTGTGACTAACGATGTTTTGGTGTTCTCTTTAATATCAAATAATACCTTTGTTTATCACAATATATCATTGTTTACACATGGCTACTTTTTTTTATGGAATAGGAGGACAAACTAGTGTACCTGTACAAACCTGGTGTTAAGTGATCACCGCCGCCCACATTCTCTTGCAACAACAGAGGAATCACAAGAGCGTTGCCGGCCTTTAAGGAAGGTGTACGCGCTATTTTTAAAGGTACCCATGTCGTATCGTCCCGGAAACACCGCACAAGGAAGCTCATTCCACAGCGTTGTAGTACGCGGAAGAAAGCTCCTTGAAAACCGCACTGTGGAGGACCGCCACACATCCAGATGGTTGGGATGATATCCTAACTTGTGGCGTGTCGTGCGAAGGTGGAATTCGGCGGCAGGAATCAGGTTAAACAGCTCTGTCATAATGTCAATGTTTAAAGATCTGTCTATTCCAGTAGTATTCGAAATGGCTGTAACCATTTGTGTTTTAATTTCACCAGCAGATATAATATGGTAAACATTGCTCTCACTGATCGAGCCGATTCACCGGAATGAGCGCTACATAGCCTACCATGATGGCTATGTTACATTCAATACCTACAAAATAAAAGCTCACCACACCGAACGAAGTATTCACTTCAAAAATACCTAAGTTATATAACGTTTTGTAATTATCTAGAGACCCGCATGAGTCGTGGTGGGTTTTGTAAAATAGAGCCAGGACGCGCTGATGCAAGCCCGCATCATAATATCATAAGAAATTATATTATTATAAATGATTGGTTGGTATACTGATAGCGATCTCTTAATATTGTTGTGTTATTGAAGAAGTAAACAAAGTATAATAAACTTCTTTCTGTATCGAGGCTTTCATGACAGACCCGAGAGGATATAATTTAACGGCCTTAATTAAACTTGGTATAGAGTTATACCTAAGAATAAACCAAGAATATACAAAATGTTTACAAATAGACATTTTGCTTGTGATTGGTTTATTCGGATGAATAACGTTTCCGTTGTTTATTTGCAAGGCTGCTTGACGTGGATCGGAAAACTTCAGAATTATCATATTGATTTTGTTGTCAGCGATATAGTGAACATCTTAATATATATAAATTACGTGACACGTTGTTTGTCCGCGATGGACTCCTAAACTAATGAACGGATTTAAATGGGGATTACTTCATGGAGTGCAGTTTAGACCAACTTGAGAGATAGGATAGTTTTTATTTTGATTTGGGACCCATAATTATTTTAATTTCCAATATTTGTTTTGTATGGACATATTTTCTGTGTGAGAATTTATTGACGCACGGTTTAACAGTTCTACTGTGAAACAATTTCATTTTAGTTAACAAGAGGGAGCATTTTTTACGAAATAATTCTTGATCTTTTGAAATATTATTGGCAAATTCCTTTAAAACAGTATTGTTATATTATCTAAAAAACAACGTCTGTCGGGTCAGCTAGTTAAGTATAATTTTTTGTTTATTCTCAAGTACAACTTTATACCAAGAGTTAAAATGCCGTAAGAGTCGATAGGGAAATGTTAAATATATGAGTGTGAAGAATTAAACTTGCTTGCTTGACTCTATATTTTGTAGGTTTTTAGTTAGACTAGGAGCTCACACTCAGTCTGAGATGTATACAGGATGTAATCGTTACCACGCGAATATATCTTAATTATTATAGATTTAAAAAAACTTTAAACTGATATCGAAAATAAGTTTCCTAATAATTAAAGTGACATCAATAACCATGTTAATAATTTACCTGTGGCTCCTTTGCACAGGATGCCGGCTAGATTATGGGTACCACAACGGCGCCTATATCTGCCGTGAAGCAGTAATATGTAAACATTACTGTGTTTCAGTCTGAAGGGCGCCGTAGCTAGTGAAATTACTGGGTAAATGAGATTTAACATCTTATTTCTCAAGGTGACGAATGCAGTTGTAGTGCCGCTAAGAATTTTTGGGTTTTTCAAGAATACTGAGTGGCACTGCATTGTATCGGGCAGGGTTTATCAATTACCATCAGCTGAACGTCCTGCTCGTCTCGTCCCTTATTTTCATAAAATATCATAATTAAAACTTTTTAAAAATCATACGAGAAGCAAACGCAACGCCAGGCAACCCAGCCATTCACAGAGCACTTGTGTCTCCTATTTATTTACTTTGGCAGCAGTCTTTATGTGCGCTGCGGATATAAGATTTTGTCTTAACAAAACAATAACAGTATGAAAGTGACGGAAGTCCTCAATAACCAATAATAATAAACAATTCAATCAACTGATAGTTAAAATACAGTTCTGTGAAGTTTAATATTAAATACCAAGAACGTGCCTCAGTCATATTAATATAGAATCTCTTAAACTTTTCAAACGACTGACATTTTGCTTATTCAATAAACATTGATTTATGCGATGAAAGTCTTGCAAACTTCAATCAAGTCGTGCGGACCTTTGTGTGTTTATATTATGCGTGGATTAGTTATATTTTGATTTTAATAAAAATATTTCAGACAAATAAACATTATCTTATTTCCTTGCTGTCAAAGGACCGCCTAAATTAATCTTAATAAAATATAGAATTAGGTAATATGTATTTAGTTATTCATTACATTATGAAATATTTTATATTCTTAAGATTAAGGATTTTTATTTGTACTTCTAAAACTTAAGACTAATCATAACGTGTATTGGAAAAACTTATTTACGTTCTTACGTTCGTACGAACGTTATCATGGTGCTGCGTGTAGAGTTCAGAAATATGATCAAATTGGCAGAAGATTTGAGTGGCTCTACACTTCTGCCGTAAGACATCCACTGACACACAAAGGCCTCCCCCAAAGATCGCCATGACGATCGGTCCTGCGCTTCCCTCGTCCAACCTATCTTGTCGATTTTGATCAGATCGTCGGTCCAACTTGTGGAGGGCCTACCAATACTACGTCTTCCAGTACGTGTTCGCCATTCCAGGACTTTACTGCCCCAACGGCCATTTGTCTGTCGAGCTATGTCTCTTGCCCACTACCACTTCAGTTACAATCATCCAGGCTGTCCTTGACTTTGGTTCTCCTAAGTATCTCCTCATTTCTGATTCGATGTCCCAGGGACACTCCAGGCCATCTGCAATACACACTGGTTAAAAGCCTTCGTCTTGAGACACTGTGGTATTTGGGACGAGAAGATTTTTCGTAGCTTCCCGAACGATGCCCACCCGAGTTGGATTCGACGTGTGGCATGTTTCGCGAAATTGCACCTGCGTAATTGTATTGTTTGTTTTTTGTGTGTAGCTATACACATTCATGAAATAATTTCGCTCATCGTTCAAGAATCTTACCTTGTATATATATCATTTAAGTTTGACATTAGGTGCACCTAAAAGAACTCATTTATTTAAAGTAATGTTTTAATTTGAAATCGTCAATTTAAATTCAATCGAAGCTGTTAATTTAATGAAGAAAAATATAAATAACTTCATTGGTTATTCATTGTGACCTGTGTTATAACTTCTAACAATAGCAAAGAATATGTAATAGTGCAAGTTGAAAATACTGCTATCTGTGTTAATTAATCATTGACCGCCATGTCAAAAGTCCAGTACGATATACCAGGAAGTACTCCGCCATAGAATTATTGATATTGTATTACAGATGTAATAATTATGTATAATATATATAATTAGTATTTATAGTAATGTTTTTATTTCATTATTTGTATGTTTATATTTTGTTGCCCCAACTAACCTTAAAGATGCTTCATTTTATATATACCTATAGGTAGTTCTGAAAATCGGTTGTAAACTGTTATTTATAACCCACATTTTCTTATTAATTATTAATGTATATGGCGATACAACGTTTGTAAGTACAGCTAGTATTTTAAGTAACTTTTCGAAACTTTGTATTTCTTTTATTTTATTGTAAAAAGTTTTTTGGTTGATAATATTATAAGTTATGATGTTAAAGTTACATCATCTAATAATGAACTACTGTAACTATACAGAATTCTTTTTCAGTTGCTACCTTAAAATAAGATATGTTTACAATACTATGAAATCTCTAACTTTTTTATTCATTTTAAATAAATTGTTTGACAAACGATTTGGTACAGGCGGCATCAATACTGCTCAGGGAATAATGAAAAAATTATCTGAATCATTATAAAATGCAATTAACTATTTGAGACGTGGAAATGGGGGGAAAGAGTGGGAGTGGATAAACGGGTAGGGCAAGGGAGTTGGTAGAAACAATTAGTATTTTGTAATTAGGTAGTGAGGTACAAAATATAACTAGAGCTCGCTGATGTAGCAGCGCTGCAATGAAATAACAACAGCAATTAATAAAATTTTAAATAAAACCATAATGGATTCGGATTATTTATAACTAGCTGTTACCTGCGACTTCGCCCACATTTAGCACTGTTACCATGTCAGTGTTCGTAAGAAGCGTTTTCGTTCGACAGTTTTTCTCCGACTTACTTTGCAAATCCGAAAAAGTTTCTTCATTTATCGGGTTTATATGCCTATGAAATGAATTCAAGCTCTAAAGGTTGATGCATACATATAGGATAACTTATTTTTATACAGTTTATTCTTTATTACTTTTTATTAAACATTTGGTATTTAAAACTCTTTTAACTTACACAATTCATATATATTTGCATGCAACACCTTACAAACTAATTTGTTTTGTATATTACAGCCATTGTGAAATATCCTATTTGATTGAAAAGAGTGGCCGTTGAGTTTCTTGTATGTTCTTCTCACGAGCTCTACTTTTTCCGAACATATTGTCAGTTCAGTATTTTAAAAGAAATATATATATTGAGGATTAAAAAGCGCTTAGTATAAGCCTAAAGGTCTCTGCCCACTACACCGTATCATACCATGACCGTGCTAGGAGCGTATCAGGTACGAAAAGCAACACGATACCACAGTATACTGTGACGATACACTCTACTATGGCCACTGAACGAATTGGCACGCGACGCTACTAGTCGGTGACGGAACGGTCCAGTGGGAACAGTTTCATACTTTTCAATACAAATAATATTTATTTGCCTGATACGCTCATAGCACGGTCATGGTATGATACGGTGTAGTGGGCAGAGACCTTAATTGAATAAAGTTTTATGACATTTCCAAATGATGTGGTTAAGGAATAATCTCTGGATCTACCAGAGATTATTCCTTACAGAAATGCTAAACTAGAGTTGGGAGACATAAAGGCATAAAAAGGTATTAATTTTCTCAAAAATTGATTCCTTTTGAATAGTTTTGATGTCATTTCTAATCCTACCACCGGTTCGGAAACAAATGGCGCTCTGAGAGAGGAGAAGCGGCGCAAGGACAGGAGCTCAAACTAGGTAGAACCTGTGCTATGAGTCTCCTGGCTCCCCCCAATCTTAAGTAATTATATAATTGCATATGTTGTCCATATTATTGGGACTAAATATAAAATATGTTTGTGTGTATGTTCGTTTGGATTATGGATATTTGTTTCCGAGTCATGGATGTTTACATGTATTTATGTATGTTTAAGTCTTGTACCCATAGTACAGGCTATGCCTAGTTTGGGGCAAGATTATTTGTGTAAAAGTGTGTCAATATGAGTATTATTATCTATGTGTCATTCTGTGTCTGTGTTCAGCGTTTGTATGTAGAAGTAAAGATGATAATGCGAGATGTGTATGTATCACTGGGGCTGAGGGGGTGTTCTCAGAGATGAAGAGTTGAGTATGTTTGTTGCTATCTTCCGTTTTTTTGATTGATAATGATCCGTATGCTGTCACTGCGGGTATCTCTTGGTTCAGATTATCTACTGCGTTAGTCTTTTCTCTAGTATCATGTGTTTTTTAAGCTATTGCATAGCTTCTATCGCGGGCCTTGAGCGTGGAGACCGAATCCAGAAATTCCGTAACGAAAATATCCTAACAAACGCCACGATCACTACAGTTGCCGTAGAACAGCGGTTATCACGATGCTTTTTGTGCAGAAGGTCTCAGGTTAGAGCCTGGGGTACGTCTTGATTTTTTTTAATATTTAGTATGTCCAGGTTAAGATTCATGAAAATAATGAAGTTATAGTTAACGGGCTACCACAATAGATCACATGGTAGCAGTGAAACAGAGATGCACTGTACCTAAGCCACTTTACAAATCATGTCTAGGTTCTTATTCGTTTCACACTGCAAACCTGTCTACGTACATATTAAGATGGAATAATAATCGCGTATATCCAGTACAAGTTATAATTAAAGTCTACAACGACAAAGTAACCTCGCCAGGCCACTCCTCACCTACTTACAGACACAACAATGTACGAATGTTGTTTGTCTATATATAGTTAATTGCGTGCGTGTCCTTATTTGGTGACAGACAGACAGACGCCGCGTATATGTCATGTCGTAGACACGTGTGTTGCGACACGGTCTACTGCACACCGCAATGATAGCTGGGCATCTAAAGGCCTATTACAGTTGACTAAAGACCGTCTTACGGGCGTTCCCAATATACTATCTACAGATACAGATAAATTTATAACCTTCTACTGACAGTAATTAGCTGTCAATAATCTGAAGCTGTCCCAATATACCCGATAAGTCATTCTTATCGCCTTATATTGGGACGCGTGAATCAAAATTTCCATACAAACTTCTATCGCTGGTAAGCTATACGTTGTCCCATTGACAGACAGCGTGTACGGATAAGGTGAGTTACCGTCGATAAGTTTATTGGGACAGAAAAGTCAACGACAGTTTCCTTTTTTATCTCAAGTAGGAGATAGACTGAATATTGGGAACGTCCGTAACAAAATGTTTTCGATCAGAAATCTCATTGACAACTACCGTGTTAAAACTTAATGCAGTTTAAAGTCTATGGCAGCAAGCTTTCTTTCTTTATAATTTTTAATTAATTAGGTATTCCGTAGTGGTAATTCATTTATATTTATGGTTAGTAACACTGACTACGAAGCTAGAGGTCCCGGGTTCAAATATCGGTAGGTACAATCATTTATATGATGAATATGGATGTTTGTTTCCGAGTCATTGATGTGTATGTTTTAGTAAGTATTATGTATTAAATATATCGTGGTCTTGTACCCATAGTACAGGCTATGCCTCGTTTGGGGCAAGATAATTTGTGTAAAGAGTGTGTCAATATTGTTATCTATTATTATTATTATTTATAGATAAATCAGAAATATTTTGATTATTGCTAACTTCGAAGAAGTCTCGAGGCTCGTTATGGTTAAAAATTTGAAATTTCTTATAGTTTGAAGTTTTTATTTCCCCAAGAACGTCAATTCTATAATTGCTCTCCTGCCATCCATTCTATATTTTACATTAAGACAGTTTTCGACTCAATTGATTATTGTTTTATTGTAAACTCTTTTAATAAACTTTTTCATACTTTCGCTTATGTCAGTGTAAGTTAGTATTTTATTTTTATTTTTTACACCTGACTTAATAATATTTTATGCTTAATTTATGAACAACTCGTGAGTCAGTCAGCCTATATCGAAAATAGTCTAGAACTCCAAACTACATATTGTTTTCTACAAAGTGTTTATGTTGAATTCCCATAACTCTAAGGCTTCAACGACACCATATATAAGAATCAAACACTGTATGGATGATTTTTTCACTTTTTCATTGTGTTTTATTTTTCATACAAATTATATTAACGATTATCAAAATATCACACTTTTGCGCTAATTTTAGACATTTTGTTAATGTGCTTTAGAAAGTTATAATAATCCTAAGTCATAATATTTGCAAACAGTGGGAGGCTCCTTTGCAAAGGAAGCCGGCTAGATCATGGGAACCACAACGGCGCCTATTTCTGCCGTGAAGCAGTAATATGTAAACATTACTGTTTCGGTCGGAAGGGCGCCGTAGCTAGTGAAATTACTGGGAAAATGAGATTTAACTTCTTATGTCTCAAGGTGACGAGCGCAATTGTAGTGCCGCTCAGAATTTTTGAATTTTTCAAGAATCCTGAGCGGCACTGCATTGTATTGGGTATTCGTATCAATTATCATCAGCTTAACGTCCTGCTCGTCTCGTCCTTAATTTTCATAAAAAAAAAACTTTGTAAATCATACAATATCATGAGATCTTCGTCACCAACAAATTCGTAGGGTGTCACGGGCATATTCAGCCTGCAGCAATGATTATGTTGCGGTACAAGTTACGACAAGCCCCCTGTCTCCCCGCATGCCAGTTGCGAGACATCAATTACATTAATAAGCCCCGCGGCTATTTGTAAAATCCAATCAACACGGCCGCTCTCCAGTCTGACAATTATCATTATAATAACCTAAACACATGGTCGGATTTGGTCAGACCGAACCATCGGACGCGGTCTGGTAGCAGACCATATTCGATGTATTCGTCCAATGCATAAATTTATTATTATTACTGTCCGTACCGTACCGAGTACGTCGGCGGACCAATTGGTAAGAGGCGACAACACCAGACTGGACCATCCGATGGTACGGTCGTACCAAATCCGACCATGTGTTTAGGGTATTAGGCCGTCCGCGTCACTGTGCTTGACTAGGTATTATAGCTAGGTCTTACTATCTTAATTTTTATCAGTGGAGCTCACTGATGGTAGGGAACCACTACCACCGATTGCATCATAATAATTTTTATAATCGCTAATAATATGCGCACAAAATACCTTTATTTATTTACGGTGTGTATGGATTGATGCAGCAACTGTACTCAATAACTTCTGTTTTTACGTATTAATTATACGCTGTATATTAGCTTCACCTGTATGTTTGTATGTTTGTAACCGACTTCTTTGGGCGCCATTTCGACCCACTTTAAACGGCTAGATTTCGTTCAAACTTTGTAGATTTATCGAGGACCGATGACATTAAACTAATTTGATAAATTTATTCAATTTTTCAATTTGCAAAATATGATTTTTGTTAATTTATATAATTTTCAACTATAGTCGATAAGGCAGGAATTGATGTTAAAGTACTTACTAGTTTTAAAAATACGCTTTTATAGAAAACTTAACTAATAAATAATACTTAAAAAAAACTAAAAAGCACGCTTTATATAAAATTCAACTTAAAAAATAGAAAATAAATATAAATTGAAAATAGTGCGAAAAAAAATATATATTATATTTTAAAAAAAGCGTGGGGTGCTTTTTAAGATATTATTAAAATAATAATTCTTCTACACCCCACGCTTTTTTTTACAATAAAATATATTTTTTTACACTATTTTCAATTCAAATTTATTTTCTATTTTTTAGTTGAATTTTATATAAAGCGTGCCTTTTAGTTTTTTTAACTATTATTTATTTACATTAACTTTTTTTGACTTATTCGTGTAAGGCATTGAGTATTTGACGTTTGAGAAAATAAGTTGCATCACTTTACATCAGCTTTACATCGTCATCATGTAATTGAAATGATTTGTAAAAAGGTTAAACTGCTAATGTTGATTTAAAAGAGTAGCGATTCTTGTTGCTTCTTCTGGAGGTGGAGGTAAATATAAAAAAGAAAAGAAAACTTTTGCGATTCATAAGTGACGTTTCCTTGACCTACATGAATAAAGCGATATTTGATTTGATTTGTGATTGTTGATTATTCTTTCACGAACTAAAGCCACTGCCATTGTCAAATGACTATAAATACCACAAATTAAAGTTTATGAAAAGCTTGAACTCTCTAAGTTTTGCGTAAGTCTTGAGTGTAAGTATGATCTATAGATCTCAACAGTCTGAGACCAAAACCGCAGACACACCGAGAAAATTGTGAAAGTATATGCACTTATTGCTTATTTTCTACGGAACCCAAAAAACCATTCTGTTTACCCCAGCTAGGCTAAATTTTTTCGCGTACAGTGTTTTTATTATCACGAGGAAAGTAGTACTATTTCTGATATGGCACTCGGTACTTTGCTTAGCAATCCCCATCGCTTGATGTCAGCGCCTAATTAATTAATTAGCTGAAGTAATGTTACACAGGGCTGTCACTCTCAATCATAATCTAACAGCACTGAAAAACTATACACAAATTTAGCACCTTTAGTAAGGGGGAAACGCTATTTGTCATTATTTAAAAGAATAGAAAGTGAGATTATTGTTACATGTCACAAAAAAAAAATTGAAGTACAATCTTATTGAGCACCGTTGCCATTTGAAACTCGATGAAACGAAAAATCGACAGTAAACAGATATTTAGTGATAATATTAATTTAATCATTTTACTTACCTACTTAACCTATTTTAATTACAAACCCCCTTATTCATAATAGTCTGCTAACTTAAAGCATTGCTAACTCTCACTCTGTCTTCTTCTATCGACCTAAGTCAGAATGAGAAATAACACTCCTTAGCGGCTGTTTAAAGTTAGCGGACCATTATGAATAAGGGGGTATGTATTTACTGTGCGCTTTAAGATGTAAGTTTGTAACCCACTTGTTATAACATTTTCGTTTTCAGTGTTCGATTTACGTGTAAATGGAACAATAAATGTCTTAAACCAGAAGTGCTTTGAGACTCCTCATTAAATTTCTCATTGTACTACTGTCATGGCTGGATGATTCTGTCATCGGGAACCCTAATCTTGTTTTGTAAAAGAAAATATTATATTTTATATTATATTTTCCTTAAATACTTCAAATGATTAAAATGTCCCCAAACGTTTATGAATTTACAGTGTCTGTGGATTAACACATCCAATGTTATTTTTACTCAAGGTTATTTTTACAATTTTTTTATAATTATTCTTATATCTTCGTTTATTTAGTTTTATCACTTTGCATAATTATTATTCTTTTTAGTAATACATTTCATTGGAAAAAAAATTAATGAAGAAATCTTGAATACAGACCAAGATGTTGCGGATGCTTTTCAAACATTTTTGCTGATATTCTAGGTTCCACCAGACAGTCTCTAAAGTCATCTGCCACTCTTGCTGAATCTTTAATTATGTCAAATGTAAAGGAATGTCAAATAGATTTCAATTTCACTTATGTTAAACACAATGATGTAATGAAAACCTTTAAACGATCAGAATTGAAAAAAGCATGCCTATCTTAATGGCTCTTAAGTTAAAGTAATTCACTCCGACCAACCTTAGAGTTGCTTCCTCGTTTTCCCTGGGAAAATCTGCCTTCCAAATGAGCTATAGTATAAAAAGTTACCTATTGCAAGTGTATAGTATAAATAATAAATTTTTGATTTGATTTAATTAAATCGAAGCTGCTAAGATTGATTTAAAAGACTGGCAGTGAGTTTCTTGCCACTTCTTCACATTAAGGCTCAACCTTGCCGAAGTGGTGGTAAATGGTAAGACTTATGAATGTCAAATTAATAACTTTGATAGTCGTTTTTATACGTTCATGAAATCAAAGCGTGAATGAAGCCTTAATGTAAAAAATACATCGACTGAGTAAACAGTTCCTTAATTTATGAAGGGGTTTTAAAAATAAACTGTCTTTTGTTATCTTGTGTCGAATATAATTTTGTAAACAGAAAAACTCGTTACTTAAAACGTTAGGAGCTGTTGTCGAAAGCTTTCTGCTAGATTACACGGAGCCTGGATAAATTTTAGTAATTAATGAAATATAAATGTACTGTTCTGTCGTGTCGCTAAACTTTGTATAAAAGACTACTTCAATAATTCGTTACCTAGTCTTCATACATCGATTATTATGAAGCTTTCGATTACTACCTTCAAGATATAAATACTTACCCAACATAAAGACCGGCAACTCATCTCTTGATCCGTGGTGTTGCGGGTTTCCATAAGCTGTTGCCTCCCATCGCGTGAGCCTCTGGTCTGTTGGTCTGTCTATTATTAAAAAACATAAATATCTCAGCTATAGATCGATATCGTTACGTTTAGAATATGAGTAGAAAGGATCTTGTATATGTGGTGCCAACATGCTTTCTTTGAACACCAATGGAATTGAAAACTCCATGTTATTTCATACTGGGAACACCGTGGCATGATATTCCTTCTTATGTATGGATGTTGCAGAATAAGTAAGGATGCTATTTGATTCTGTGTCGTGTTGTGCATACTATTAAATACAAGACTAGCAACGTTTAAAGAAATTACCCGTGAGTATAATTTTTAATATTATGTCAGACATGAACGGACATGCAAAGGGCTGGCCTGCTCGTAAGCCATTAAATTTTTAATTTAAGCGTTAGGGATAGAAAACTGACACCAAAGTATTTTATTATTATTTGTGGTAGTTAAAGATATTTTAAATTCTTAACACCTAAAAAATATACTAGGTATATTTCAATCATGACGAAAATAAAATTTAATAATAGCATAGGTAGTTGTTTATAATACAACCAAAATTAGGTTATTTGATTTTTTTTTTCTAACAATAAGATACAAACCGAGAGTGCTTTTATTTCTGATATCCACGGACGAGTGAAAAAGGAAGGATTCCGTGTCACCTTACATAACAGTGAGGCACCAAAACAAGCCGGTAAACGTGTAAATACATAGCTCCACGCATACACTTACACGAGATTTGATTTATCTGTTACAGATTAAGTACTTTGCGTCACAAGAAAATATTTTAAAAATGCCGTCGTGCGTTGTGAAAAAGTGTAAAAACAATACTATTTATGGATATATGATTATTAAAGGGAGAAAAAATTGTGTAAAAACTGGTATACCAAGTAACTTTCTTACTAGTCGTTCTCTTTTTTTACTAGTCCGTGCTGATATCTTACTAGATATTAACTACTGTTAATTCGAGTCAGAGTATTCGGTACATAGGTAATTATAATTTTTTAACTGTCATATAGATAATGAGTTTGAATACGGATCACTCGGTACGTGAATTATTTTAATGATTTTTATTTAGTTTCTTTGAGGACAATGTTTGACATTTTTCGGTTGATAATATTGATCATTGCAAGTTACACTTACGAAGTATTGAGCCAAATGAGGATGGAAAATTTATAAAAACGTTAGATGTGATGACCCTGCGTCGCATCACAGGCGCGGTTCCTCGCGTTCCGAACATGTCCCGCGAGGAATGCAGGCGCGTTGGTCGCGAGCGTGCGGCGCGCTCACCTCGTGACCTTGACACGCGACTTGCGACCTTATCTCCGCGCACCACACGCTAGCTTCCCCTGCCGCCCTGCGCACATTGACATTCAAACGTGTACTCTAACCGTACGTGATAGAGCTTCATTTATTGCATATTAATGTGCGATATTTTGAGTTTAATTGAATTCGTAGTAGTTTTTTATACAATGAGTGAGGAAGTTGTAGAGGAAGCTAGGGGGGGTCGAGACAAACAAACAAATGATAATTGTATTGGCTCGTTATTGCTAATGACGTGTTTTTAATGACGGGGATTGTGTTTGTGTCAAGTGTTGTGGGTCCTTACGTCAGTTTGTGGGAATAATACCTTGAAATATCGTAACATTGAAACAGTTAACTGTATGTATGATAAAAATAAGGGACATATTTTGTAGTATTCGAAGAATTTTATTACATTCATATCACCTCAGATATTTGGTCGGTAATATATAATATAAAAATAATAGCTCTTAAACTTATTATTTCTTATACTTGCAAACTAATTGGAAGCCTGTTAAGTTGTTACGTTGAAAATACTTGTTTAAAGGCCGTATCCAGAAATAACAAACGACGGCTTAAGGCTGCTAAGTAGAGAAAGAGAAAGAATATGTGTGGCAATGTGAGTAAAAGAGAAGGGAGATCTTTAGCTGGCTTTTGTTGTTAGATTGCTACTTCTCTGTGTTTTAAAAAACATTTTTTAGGCACAAACCTTATATTAAGGATTGGTCTCCGCTACGCTACAACTAGGTACCGCAGCAGTCGCAAACTGCGGCAACTAATACTACGCCCAAGTGGGTGTACTCGAGCTAGTCATGAACAATGTGTGACCTTGCGTGCCACTTGTTCTATTAAATTTTTCTAATTATTAAAACTAAATTGCCGGATTGCGTAGTAAAACTTTGTAAAATAATACAAGAAATAAAAAAAGACACCGGGATCACACATCATCAGTAAGTATTTTGTATTTTATTAATTTCATTGTAAAATAACACGAAGTGTATGTTACAATATTTTAAAGATGCCATTGAGTGTCAAGATGCCACGCACACAAGCATATAATAGTTGCCGTAATAAAAAGCTATTGTTAGTGTGCTATCTAGTTGCAGCGTAGCGGAGACCAATCCTTAATCAAAGACAAAAACTTTAACTTACTCAATTATAAAATAAACTCAACTTGAACAGGGATTCAACCCCGCGCGGGCGTCATTGTTGTACTTCTCTTAAGCTAAACCGGCAGATCTTAACCCTTCCGTGGCTTAGGTGATATGGTGACCATTCAAATTCAAATTCAAATATTTTTATTAAAAATAGGATGTGACATCACTTATTGAAAGGCAAAAAACTACCACCCATTCCAAAATGAATGCCTCAGACCTGAGAAGAATGGGCGCAACAAACTCAGCTGGCTTTTTTTTTCATCGAATAAATATGTTTACAAGGTAATATTGTACAATTAAACTTATTATTTAATAGCCTGAGGGCAGTCACTCCATTCCCAATCTGTGGTATTATTAAGAAAGTCATTTATGTTATAGTAACCTTTACCACACTAACGTTTTTAATAATTATTTTGAGTAACGTAATACTTTTGCTTTGAACATTTTCTGGGATCTCGTTGTAAAAGCATATACATCGCTGCACAAAAGACTTACTAACTCGACTTAGCCGAGTAGTAGCCTTCATAAGTTTATGTCTGTTCCTGGTGTTGACATTATGGTTATGACAGTTTCTGGCAAATTCACTTATGTGCCTATGAACATACATTACATTATCAAGAATATATTGAGAAGCAACAGTCAAGATGTTAATTTCTTTGAATTTTGCTCCCAATGATTCTTTAGGACCTAGGTTATAAATAGCGCGAATAAGAGAGAATCTCCAGACTAATGGAAACAAGCCATTATATAGCCATCAAACTGCCGACTTCAAAACACTAGTCGGAGGGGCTTAAATACCCAAATCAGCAATATTGGACAGTGTAACAATGTTATTATGTGGTATAAAATATATGTGGTGTTAAATGTACTGGCGTTAAGACAAACGAAGCCTGCGAGTTAAACATCTCTAACGGAGATACAGCAAGCTAGGAAAGATACGCGAATCTATTGTGTCTGTAACCGATTTTGATTGACAAGTCGTAAACAGTCAACCACGCTAAAATTAGCCACTAAGTATTTTGAATAATAAATAACTAACGAACAAATTAATATTAGTCACGTCGTCTATACGTAAATATCAAATATATAAAATTCTCATGTCGCGGTGTTTGTGTTAAACTCCTTCGAAACGGCTTGACCGATTCTCATGAAATTTTGAGTGCATATTGGGTAAGTCTGAGAATCGGACAACATCTATTTTTCATCCCCCTAAATGTTAAGGGTGGTCCACACCAATTTTTTTTTTACATTTTTTTTAAATTTGTTTGATTATGAGTCAGCATTAAAAAAATTCATATAATTAAAATTTTCACCCATCTACGATCAACAGTTACTTTTGTATCGCGATTTTAATATCGGCAATACTACGTTTGCTTGGTCAGATAGTACGAGTATAGTATATTCTAAGCCTGTGTGCCGTAGGTAAATAACACGAAGAAATTTATTTGCAACTAAGGCTGTAATCATAGACTTTGCTCAGACTTAACTTACTTAAAACTAAGCTGAGTGTAAGCTTAGCATTATCTTTGATTTCGTTTTTATTGTCATTTGACAGCTGAAATTGTGCTGAGCAGCCCAATGCAAGAGTCATGGTCGCATTTTATCACACTCAGCTAATTTTTACGTAAGTAAAGTCTGAGCAAACTCTAAGTATGCTCTATAGATCTCAGACTAAGTAGTCGTTGTATGAACACAGAGCATGTAACGGTAATCGTGTACAAGAATGCTAATCTACATTTAAAAGGAGGCTCTGCAAACGGATGAATTAATGAAACCATTACTCAAATGACGGGAACTTACATTTTATGCCTAGTTTTTTTCTTTCCACAATTCACATTGCCACAACTTCCAGTCTACATAAATATCAGTGATAGGTTTTAAGTTACCTAAAGTTTTTTTTTATATTATTTACAATAACATGGAACGATAGTATTAAACATTGACTCCTTTAGCACATAAATATAATATAAGTTATCAGATCACATGCTTTCAAAGTACTTTACAAATTATTGTATTTCAGCCTAATCAAATGCAATATTCAAATAAAACATGATGTTGAAAGGCAATTATATTTTTATATCACCTTTACCTACTTGTGAAGATTAGTTAAAAAGTTAGGACGGAACCCGCGAGGTCGCGGGTTCGAGTCCCGCATCGTTTATAAATTTTGGTTACAAATTTAATTTAAGATTAGTTATGTACTGCAACCTTAAATATGCGTAACGAACGACGAAACGAATTATTACTATTATTTATAAATTATTATGTAAGAGTAAGAGACTTGAAGTTTTAATGAGGCATAAATATCCTTCTCGCTCGAAAGTTTTATAACAATACGAAAAAATGCAATAACAAATTTTAACGAAAACATTTCGTTACAAGCTTTTATATTTTAAGTATATTAAAATTTTAAACCACTATGCTTTCAATAAAATCCGCTTAGTGCCGCGAGCGTGTGACAGACAGAGAGTAAATACGTTTATATATATAGAGACTTATGTGAAATGCTGCAGTTGTGGCGAAGTATATATTTGTACGAGAGGCTTGCACTTAATGTACTACAAGTACCTAACTACAACGTAGACTAACTAATATTATAGACGGACCGTATGAAAACCTTTCAAGTAAAATGTCTTCCACAAATTATTAAACTATTTATAATAATTATTATTTTTTTGTATCTATGGCATATTATAATAATTATAATTATATAACTAATTAAACTGTTATTGATTTTAAGTAAAACTGACAGGTGATAATAAATAAGCAGTTTCTGTGTACAAAATTATTTAATATATTGAAATACTTTAATCGAGGCTACAATTGTCATTGTTACGACTGAGTTTGACAAGATATATAATGCGTAATGCATAATTGTTGTAATTATATTTTAGTAGGAGACTATATCTATCGTGAATTAAAAGATACCTATTAAGTGATTTATTTCTCAAATAAAAACTAATTCATTATATCTTATGGAAATAATAACATAAATCGGTTCTCTTATTATTACTCTGGTCAGTTGAAATAAAATGGACTAGATATACTTATATATAATACGGACCAGACTCATGCTCGTCAAGTGAGTCTTGGAGAAAACGAAGAAAAATTTAAACTTAAATAAATTATTGAAAATCAAAAAAGGACTTTATTTATATTCCAAAAAGTTTCAAGGTTAAACTATGAGCACATCTAAAGACATGGCCCATTTTGAAACAACTATTTTGGGACAGAGAGGTCACTCGACAATTTATTAGGGGTTAGACCTTAAAACTCAATGGAAGATACAACTTAATTCTCCAACTCATGTACGACGAATAAAACGGGTCAGTCATTATTCGCGATGGTTTATGGCATGGACTCTATCTATGTTATAGTAGAGCAGTAGGTTCTCAGAGTGCGCTTTACTGCCCACAGACTACAGAGTATAAAGTACATCGTCGCTTGGCGCGATGAATGGCGGCATCACACGGCGGGGTTGTCGACCGCGCCACGCTGCATGACTGTTCGTTCGCGCGCAAACGGCGCATAGACAGTAGACACACATACCTATACAATTAAACATACACAGGGTTTAGATAACACAGTTTGTTTTGTTGTGGTTGTACTGTGTGTGTGGGTATTGTTGTTGTATATGCTTCGCACAATTCTTAATTATGGCAGAGTAACAAATATTTAGCTATTTTATTAATTAACCAAACATGTGTAGTCTTGTCTGTCGTTAAAAAAGAGCTATTATAATTATAGAGAAGCTATCCAAAGGAATGCCTTTCTAGGTTTTGTAAAGTTTAAACGAAAATTTGCTGCAGCGCTGAAACAGTAATATGTCGTCTAACCATACAGAATAAACTCGCAGCGCTGAAGCGCTTATACTTACTGTATTACGCGACCTAAAGACGATTTTAGATGACGTAGCATTTAAATTAACAATATTACTTTACTTTTTGGTTTGTGTAACAACGAAATTATTTACTATTTATTAACAGTTCTTAAACAATATATAATTTTATTTGACTACTGAATTATTATTTATCACTTTAGTTCGAATTCTTGTATTGTTTGCTCCACGTTGGGAATGTCATGGCGTGACTAAAAAGTACTCTTGCAATATTTTTCATGAAACTTTGAGAATAAACTCTCTGTTAACCGCTCAATCGCTAGGTGTTTACTTTTCCTATCACATACCAATTCCCCTGATCACATCACACCAACGAAAGTTTTTTTTTTTTAGTGTGTGTTGCCAGTGATGAAATACGAGACACAGACGTGGTCACTAACTATGGGCCTTATGAGGAAGCTCAAGGTCGCTTATAGGGCAATGGAGAGGGCTATCCTCGGAGTTTCCCTGTAAGATCGAATCTGAAATGAGGAGATCCGTAGGAGAACCAAAGTCACCGGCAAAACCCAGCGAAACTGAAGTCGCAGTGGGCAGAGTATATAGCTCGATGGCCGTTGGGGCACTAAAGTCCTCGAATAGAGACCACGTATCAAGATGGCCCGATGATTTATTCAAGATCGCCAAAATAGGTTGGATGAGGGCAGCGCAGGACCGATCGTCTAAAGATTTTTGGGGAATTTTTTTGGGCTTTTTCCAGCAGTGGACGTCTTCCGGCTGACATGATGATAATGACATCACATATGCCACAAATACCCTTCTCAGCATTTGGATGTGTAGCGTTCCCTACGCACAGTACAAGGTCCGGTTTTCAAGGAGCTTTTTTCTACGTACTACCAAACATTGAAATAAACTTTGCTGTGCGATGTTTCCGTGTTTCTATTTTTCACGACGTAGGTAGGAGGGAAGTACTCCCACCAGTATCATTCATCTGGTGTTGCAGGAGAGTGTGGGATTAATGTGATCTATAACCTCATGGTAGATAATAGACTTACATAGAGCAAATCTCCTTTGCCTTCCAATTCTATAATAAAAAACAGAAACCAACAAATATTTATTTTATTTCAATCAATCAAAAAATGTTAGGATAACTCACATTTTTATGTATCATTATTTAATTCTACCAATAGCTCCTCTTTGATCCTCTCGAAATGTGACACTGTCGTGTCATCTGTCACTGTCAGTTTGACATGTTACATCTGCCCTCGGTTCCAAATAGTCACTTGAGTGATTTTCTGTCTGAAGTCTCTCTGTCTGGCGCGATATAATAAATAGATGTGTCAGATACGACGCTGTCTCACTCAGTTGAAACAATATCCTCTCTTGACACACTCATATAATGAACCGTGAAGTGAAGATGGATTGATGATATTTTATAATCAACTAAATGAAACCAATCATTTCATCTTAACGAACTGAGAATATTGAACGTATAATAATTACGTGGGAAATGTATTCTAAATTCTCCGTTTTCTAGATATCAGAAACATAAATAATGAAAATACTTTCTTTTTAAGCCTTCGGTTACAAAAAAAGCTTTACATATATTATATCTGGATCATTTATACGTCTAGATAGACTGTTACAGCCGTGAAAACGATAAAAATGACAGACAATGAGGTTGACTGTTAACCGCTTTTGAGCAATGCACGCACACTAACACAAAGTGTCATAAAAATCGCGATTCTACAACGTAGCTTGTCACGCACAGTAAAGTAATAACAGGATTACTTTCCTATTTTCATCCTTTCATCAACAGGGTATATCTAGACGTATAAATTATCTATGATATTTTAATATTCCGTGATACTAGGTACCTATCACGCCCCGGAATCAAAGCAAAGGAGACCGATGTATATTTACGAGTATTTTTAGATATGAAAGTCATTTAATCATTTTCTACATCGCTCTCTTAATATTTTGTCATGATTCGAGCGGCGCGTCTCTTTCTTGAGATTTACAATCTCATAAATCTTCCAAATCCACGACAAAACGTCATGTTTTCGTGTAGTGCTAGGGGGATATATAAAATCTCTATCTCGGCTTATGAGTTTCATAAATTATTTTAAACTGTGTAATATCGGAATTAGCTTGGCAGTTGCCAGCATAGCTCATGATGATGTAAGATAATTTGATATTTAGGTAAAGCTCAGTTCTCTAAAATTACATTATATAATTAGAAACGACGTGTTTGATTATAATAATATATATTTTTAATAAAAACTCAAGGACTAATGCACACAAAGTGTCAAAGTGTACATAAACATTCTCCCTTGTAGATACCTCCAGAAGAATCTCAGATATCTCTACGTTCGCGCTTTGAATCGTTTCGAAAATAAAAACGGCATTAGCATAACCAAAAGTCTTGTACTATTAGGTATAAATTCTTTGCTAAAAGTCAGGAAACAGTCTTTGAGTAAAGCTGTGATCCTCCTTTTCAAACCATACTTATGAATGCCATATTATGGAAACACTGAGTTATATGAAAATTTAATACATAAGAGAATATCTACATTGAAAAAAATCTTAGGTGGCTTAATGGCATGGTACCTCCTTTACCTCAATATCAGGTAAAATACAATTCAAGTGCGCGAAACCGAAGACGAGTTAACTTGCGTGCCGCTAACATTTTTTCAATTTTAGTCTACAACATTAAAAGTATGAAACTAAATCTTAAATTTAAGTAATGCGTTGTTTTATAGTATGAAGGTTAAAAACATTGCGCAGAAGTGTATTTGGTGTTTCCTATAGATGAAATTACTTGTTTTTCGGCTTTTATATCATATTACGAATAATACAGTCAAAAACTGATGGGAATTATTATATATAAAAGAAAAAATAAACTCTTGAAGGTACACCTTTATCGTCATTGTAACAGAGTTCTGAATCACTATAGTGTTTTTTAATTTATCAAATGTTGGACGCGCTGTCTACGTTCTGAACGATGGCACTAGGTCTAATTAAATATAATTGTTTCTAAGAGCAGAACGACGCGATTACGATTACCTAGAGATAAATGATTCATTCAGAGTTCCTGAATCATTGAACTGAACTGTTTTATTATCTGTAAATTACCATTAATGTAATACAGTCCAAAATACTTACAATAAACCTCTACAACTCAAAAATCTTTTCATACGACAGTTACAGAACTGTAGCTAGGCTATAATTGTCACTAGGCTGTAATTGTATCTAAGCTGGAATTCTAGTTAGGCTATAATTGTAGCTGTCTGTAATAGTATCTAGTCTATAATTATAGCTAAGTTGTTACTGTAGCTAGGTTGTAATTGTAGCTATGATATAATTGTATCTAGGATATAATTGTATCTAGGCTGCAATTGTAGCTTAATTGGAGCTAGGCTATAACTCTGTAGCTTGGCAGAAATAATAGCTAGGCTATAAATCTATTATTGTAGGACAAGCTGCAATTGTAGTTAAACTAAAATTGTAGCTAAGCTATAACTCTGTAGCTAAGTTGTAATTGTAGCTAGGCTATAACTCTATGATTGTAGCTAAGTTGTAATTTTAACTAGGCTGATATTGCAGCTAGGCCATAACTCTATTACTGTAGCCAATCTGTAATTGTAGTTAGACTGAAATTGGAGCTAGGCTATAACTCTGTAGCTAGGTAGTAATTATAGCTAGACTATAACTCTATGATTGTAGCTAAGTTGTAATTGTAGTTAGACTAAAATTGTAGCTAAGCTGCAATTGTAGTTAGACTAAAATTGTAGCTAAGCTGCAATTGTAGTTAGACTAAAATTGTAGCTAAGCTGCAATTGTAGTTAGACTAAAATTGTAGCTAAG
>CATIXQ010000011.1:14887296-14901861 GCA_949711755.1 Leptidea juvernica
GTAATTATAGCTAGACTATAACTCTATGATTGTAGCTAAGTTGTAATTGTAGCTAGGCTGATATTGTAGCTTGGCTATAATTGTAGCATGGCTGTTATGAATGTTTGGCTGTAATTTAAACTTGGCTAAGCCCTCAGTTCCCGTACTTTTCTTGTTATTTCTTCTCCGATTAAAAATAAATCATTACCTCCGTAGCGAACTCGTATATTGAGTTTTATGTATTGGCCTAGAAAGCCTGTTAGATATTTATACCGAGAGCTGGCTAATCGTTCCACTTACCTTACTACTTATCTGCGCTTGCTAATAATATTTATTTAAGTATGTTAACTTTATTATTGCATGTGTAAATATTTTCTTGTTTCCTCTACGTTTCTGTTTGTTCGATCTAAAGAGAGCTAAAACAAAGAGCACGTTCCTATTGAAATAATTACTATAGTAAGAAATTAATTTATATTACGGTCTAAGTATGAAACAAAGATGTATGAATCCAAGAATCGGTCATTCGAGCCGTTAATTCTCCTCTTTGGCTCACCTTAACGATTTTATAAAAATACGTCTCATAAGAAGCCATTATTAAAGCATCTCTTGAGGAATTCAGATAGATGGAAGCATGTGAACTTCTTCAGTGCACTAACTTAGAGGAGGAGTGATCACCTTTTATCAGCACACTCGACCGTTTCTGGATTACAATTGTCAAAAGCATCATCAATGCAATCAGATGCACCATTTAATTTAAACTAATAAATAATTAATTAAACCGCTACGCCTTAGTTTGTCTTTGACGTGTTAAGACTTAGATCACAATGTCACTGTCATGGGCAGATGATGGTGGGTGGCCATCTACTCGTTCCATCATATACATACATACATAATACATACATAAAATCGCGCCTCTTTCCCGTAGGGGTCGGCAGAGACCACTTCTTTCCACTTGCTACGATCCTTACATACTTGTTTCGCTTCGTCCACTTTCATTATTCCTTTCATACATGCTCTCCGGTTTAGGGTACTCTTGACCTGGCCTTTTTTCAAGACGTCCCTGATTTGATCTGGAAACGTCCGCCTAGGTCTACCCCTTCCAACACTTTCATTCACACTCGGCCTTATACACTTTCTTCGTCAACCCTTCTTCATTCATTCTCTCGACATGTCCAAACCATCTCAGCATTGTTCCATCATATGGGCTTTGTTTATCACAGCTGCACGTTAACTAAAATTAGGTCATACTATGAAGTACCGAAGTATAACTAATTGGCTTATATTATATGTTAATTAGCCTACTTCTGACGATTAGTATCGGAGAGACTTGAGAAACCAAACATTGCACAGACATAATTAATTATTAAATAAGTAATTAGTTGAAAATTTTAAAGAATAAAAAGTACTTTAAAAATAAACTTAGTATACTACCGTAATAGACAAACACACTCATTACGGCGAGACTAAATTTAAAATGATCATGTGTGCTAGTTTTACAGATGTGTTGGTGAGTTAGTGAAGTGTGTAGTATTTTTCTTTTGGTCAATCCCTATTACAAATATTAACAAACGGCGTCATATTCACGTATTCAATATTTTATTATCTAACACATATTTTCTGAAATGATTATAATTTTAAGAAAATAGAGTGTTTATTGAGTATATTATATGTATTATTTACTATTTCAGTGCTTAATATGTTCTACGAAAATAAACATCACGAAAGTAGTATTGAAGAATCAGTATTTATCTGTGAAATGTTTCTTTTTTTGTTGGCGAATAATTTTCAGTATAAAAGTAAGATCCCAGAAAATGTTCAAAACAAAAGTATTACGTTATTCTAAAGAATTTTTTAAAAACGTTTGTGTGGTAAAGGTTACTATAACATAAATGACTTTCTTAATGATACCACAGATTGGGAAAGGAGTGACCGCCCTCAGGCTATTAAATAATAAGTTTAATTGTACAATATTACTTTGTAAACATATTTATTCGATGGAAAAAAAAAGCCCGCTGAGTTTGTTGCGCCCATTCTTCTCAGGTCTGAGGCATTCATTTTGGAATGGGTGGTAGTTTTTTGACTTTCAATAAGTGATGTCACATCCTATTTTGAATAAAAATATTTGAATTTGAATTTGAATAGCATTTATGTGGTTAAATATAATATTCATTTATTGCGCTATCGTTCACAAAAATAACAATTTATATTTCATAAAAACCTCAATGCTTCAGAACTATTACAATTATAATACATTAAAGAAGGTATCTCTCAGAAAAGTCTACTTCCATCCATAATTTCAACGACTGTCTTACAGATTTTCGATCAGGTCACGTGTCCTGACGCGAGTTTAACATTTTATACCTATCCCTCGTAAAGTGCTAAAAAAGTTTCGCTTAAAAATAAAACAAGGTGCGATTTTTCCAGTAAACCGAACTTCTTAAAGTAAATAAAATTACTTAGAAATATTCCATTACATTCGCACAGGTAATTAACCTACTTTAAAACGTATAATAAAGTACTGTAATTAAATCCAGATCCAACTGTGCTCGGATAGAATCAGATAGTTAATGATATAGGAATTATGATATAATTTTAGGTTCCCATTCCCTACGCTAGCGGAACGATATTTAGAGCTTAAATAATTTTACCTTTACTTTCAGCAACGCACGCACACCAAAACAAAGTGTCTAGAGTCAGTGTAACACCTAGCTATCATGCACACTTTTTTATAAAAATAAGGGACAAGAGGAGCAGACGTTAAGCTGATGGTAATTGATACGCCCTGCCCATTATAATGCAGTGCCGCCGAGGGTTCTTGAAAAACGTCTACGTCTACTACTAAGTCTTATTTGCGCATTAATTTCAGATCGAAACACAGTAATGCTTACACGTTACTGCTTTACGGCAAAAAAAGGCGCCGTTATGTTGACCCATAATCTAGCCTCCAACTGGTAAAATAATAAACCTGGCCCGTTGTCATGCGTTGCCTAACAGCAAGAGACTCTATCTTACGTAATCGAGACGTAAAAATTACCTAATGGGTAGAGTTATTTCCATATGTACATTTTTATTTGCACAGTCATATAAAGCTTAGATCCCCCATTACGATCAGTTACAAGTAGTACTTGTCGATTTTTTTTAATTTGATTGATTACTCACAGTACAAAAATCGCCCGAAATTCAAACGTAAAACTACTTAAATAACTACGAGAATATTGTTATAGAAATACACATGACTCGTAACTTACTTCTTCGTAGACATAGGACGTGGAAAATAAAGAATAATTTTAATTCACGGGCCTTTAGATAAAACATATTTGTTTAAGAGTTGTCATGTTCTTTTCCTAGTAGACTTTAAGTTTGGCCAAGACCTGCCACAGGTAAAGTTATTATAGATCATGTTAGTTTCTCTTTTTGAAGTTATACCAAAGAGGATGTAAATACTACGTAACAAAGTCATATCTTTTGGCGCATTAGGAAAAAATATCAGTGGTAAAAGTGGACGATGCGCGCGCACATTGTCACGTGTCAAATTGACACTCTGACGTTAGGTCAACTAGACCATTTGTATCATACTTCAGCTACCAAGCCTCTTGTAACTCATATGTCTACTGAACCACAACCAATGGACGAGAATTAAATAAATAATTTTAATATATAATTTCAATTTACATACCAGTTTAAATAAAAATAAATATTTCTCTCCAATTGTATAAAAAAATTAAATGATGTTTAATTACACGTTCTTTAACTTAATTATTCGTCATAATAATATTTTCTTTGGTTGTATTGTTTTTTTCTACCAACGAGGAATAATTTTTTTTATGGATTTTTGTTTTCTTACGGCAAAGATTAATAAGTTCTTGCGTACGTACATTAGTACACAAACACACATTATTTTAGCGCGGTACCTACGCAACGCCTACGCATATTTTTAGATGAGATAAAACTCGCGACACCGTTACGAGTCCATTATTAGGACAGGCAAAGGGTTGAAACCCATACAGCCGTATTCATTATTTAATAATTAATTGTCGAAACCATATTTGCAAGATTTTTACAAAATTGTTCTTTCTAAAAGCCTAGAATAGCACGAGGAATAAATCGTTTTAATGATTTTTGCTTCGTTCGGCCAAAGAAGTATAACTTCTTGTGTGCATACATAAGTACACACACACTTTTTCTGTTTTTGTGTCACTTTGTGGCCTACGGGTAAAATAAATATCTTTAAATCAGCGAGTTTCCACTTTAGAGTTGGGCAAGCCTGTGAGGATTATAATAATATTAGCTTTGCTATATCACGTTTTAGTATTAGTGTGTGTGTCTGTATGTGTGCCAACGTTGGATAATGGCACTACGAGAAAGGTCGACAGCGTGACATTATTGCACGCTGTTTGTCTCTATCCAGCAATAGATAATACCTTTATTTTACCAGTGGTAGGCTCCTTCGCACAGGAAGTGGGCTAGATTATGGGTACAGTATTGTGAAAACATTACTGTGTTTGGGTCTGAAGGGCGCCGTAGCTAGTGAAATTACTGGGCAAATGAGACTTAACATCTTATGTCTCAAGGTGACGAGCGCAATTGTAGTGCCGCTCAGAATTTTTGGGTTTTTCAAGAATCCTGAGCGGCACTGCATTGTAATGGGTAGGGCGTATCAATTACCATCAGCTGAACGTCCTGCTCGTCTCGCCATTTTGATTAAAATTAAATTTATTATCTAGTTGCTGCTTGAGACGTCGCCGTCGTCCTTTTGGATACTGGTTATATGCGGGTAGTTTGCTAATACATTACTTTACATCAATTGTCATAACCATAATGTAAACACTAGGAACAGACATAAACTTATAATGCCTACTACCCGGCTAAGTCGAGTTAGCAAGTCTTTTGAGGGGTGATGTATATGCCTTTACAAAGAGATCACAGAAAATTTTCAAAACAAACGTGTTACGATATTCGAAAGAATTGTTAAGACGCGTTTGTGTGGTAAAGGTTACTATAACATAAATGACTTTCTTAATGACACCACAGATTGGGAATGGAGCGGCCGCCCTCCGCCTATTAAATAATAAGTTTAATTGTGCGATATTACTTTGTAACTAAGTATATGTTTTATGAAAAAAAAAAGCCCGCTGAGTTTATTACATTTTTGGCTTCGGTATTATTTGTAGAGCTGTATGTTATAAGTAGTAAGATTTTTTTTTAATTATCACTGCACTTCTTGATTTTATTCTCCATATATAGATAATTAGAACTCCCCGCTTAGATAAGGTTATCTGGGTTGATTCTAGAATTTTATATTAATTAAAATATCAGAAAATCTTGAGCGGTGAGCGAAACCAAGCTCAATTATACAGGTACACAGACGTGTATGTACACTGTGCTATTAATATTAAATATAAATAAGCATATATACCAATATGTATATTACCGAACACTAAAGTATAGAATAGCTTGAGAGTTTGTGAGAAAATGTCACAATTGCGTGACAGGGTGTGCCGTGACACAGTGTTGCGGTCGTGAGGTGAATTACCGACGTGCACATTCAAATATTGCAGTTCGTCAGTGAACATGTCATGAGTTATCACAATTTGTAGCATGTTACTATAGAAATGTTAATAAAAAGGTACTTAATAAAAAACTTTCAGTTAAAAGTTAAAAAAAAGTCTAAAGTTCAAATTCTTGCAGAACGACTATCACATATCCCTACTAATATTAATTCAAATTCAAATTAAAAACATCTTTATTCACTGTAAAACTTTATAAGTCACTAGCTGACCCGACAGACGTTTTTCTGTATATAATAAATAAAATAATGTTTTTTTATGAATTTGTCAGTAATATATCATAACATCAAGAATTACTTCGTAAAATATGCACCCTGCTGTCGTAATGAAATTGTTTCACAGCAGTGCTGTCAAACCGTGCGTCAATAAATTCTCTCATAGAAATTATGTATGGACACATCAAAGGAAAAACAAATTTGTTGTTTTTATTTAATTCCGAGCATTTTCCTATTTATTCACCTTTTAAACCTTCTCTGGACTTCCATTCAAGACCTAAATTTTCCAAATCGGTCCAGCCGTTCTCGAGTTTTAGCGACACTAACGAACAGCAATTCATTTTTATATATATATAGATAGATTTAGTGCAAGTCAGAATGAAGTACAAAAGTTACAATAATATTCAAATGAGTATAAACAATATTCATTGACAAAATTTAGAAACATTAATTCCAACTATCTTTATCATTCAAATAATCTTTCACATTATAATTTATTTTTTACGATACATTAAATTTTTTTAATAAGTAATATTTTAATATTCTTTGGGAGTTTATTATAAAATTTAACACAATCCACTTTAAAAGATTTAGCAATTTTACGGAGCCTAGTAGATGGAATTGCGAGTTTATGTTTGTTTCGAGGATTGACACTGTGTACATCACTATTCTTTTTTAATTGGCTAATATGTTTATGAGCGTATAGGAGGTTCTCGTATTTGTACTGGCAGTGTACTGTAATAATATTTATTTCACTAAACTTTTCTCTCAATGAATCCCTTGAAAGTATTTAATAGACTGCTCGAATTGCCCTTTTCTGCAGCACAAATATGTTGTCAATATCTGCGGCCCACGTCATAATTCTGTAGGACATGACCCTATAAAAGTAGATGAAATATACAAGTCTAGTCTAGTCTATTATAAATGTGAATGTAAGTTTGTTTGTTAAGCTTTCACGACTCAACCATTGAACCAATTATGATAAAATTTGGTACAGAGACAGACTAGAGCTTGAAAAAGGATATGTCCTTTTTCAAGCTCTAGTCTGTATTGTATGCAATACTATACCATTGCAAAAATAAATGGAGGAGTTGAAATTGGGGATGGCATTTTGTATGGAAATTCGTCATTATCGAACATAAAACCATGCTTTGTATTTAGGCACTTGATAAGAAATAATTTCGACCATTTTTGAAACTTTGGGAACATTTTTGAAACCTACATTGGGATGAAATAGGAGATGAAAGTTCACAGGGAAATACTCCTAGAGACTGTCTATAATGACAAGGGATATGCGTTGTATCATAGAAGAGCGCTGCCAGCAGCGGAAATAGCATCTTGTATTTGCATTACATATATGAAAAGTATCCTAAATTTTAAATTTCTTGTTTATTGTTTTAGTTCGGTTTTCTATAAAAAGAGTGTTTAGTTTTTACTATTGACAGAATAGAGTCTGTCGGGGTAGCTAGTAATAATATTATATATTTCTTCACACAAGTTATACCTTCCTATAAATTTATATTAGTATGGATTGGTTATGTTTTTAGTTGCATGTACTTGTGATATATCGTGTCGAGTCACAGTTTAAAGTGCAGTACGTTGAATAGCCACTAGTCACAGTACACAGAGGTTGCAGTAACTGCCACTCGCGGTCGACCAGTCCACTTGGTAACAACCTTGAAGGTTACGTTGACCCCACTGAGACGCGAACTGCATACCCTCCCCCCTTCCCGTTCACCAAGCACACCCACAACTAACATACAGACAACAACATGCAAAACAGTGTTACTGATTACTTTATTTTTCTTTCCTTTAGAGAACTAATAATATAGTTATTATAATGTTGCCCCACTTGCATTAAAATCTAACCTTAACTTACTCTAATAAGTAATTCTACTAACTTAAACTGCTAGATAGATTAAAATAAGAATGTGTTAAATTACATTGGGGCCCCATATTGAAGGATTGGCGAACTGACTTAGTTCTGCAGCATACGCGGTTAAAAAGATTAGACAATTAACTGACATAGTTACGGCGCGACTTGTATACTTTAGTTATTTCCATAGTATTATGTCCTATGGTATATTGCTATGGGGCAACGCTGCCGATATTAATACAATATTTGTGCTGCAGAAGAGGGCTATTTGCGCTATTTATAACCTAGGTCCTAAAGAATCATTGAGAGCAAAATTCAAAGAAATAAACATCATAGGCACATAAGTGAATTTACTAGAAACTGTCATAACCACAATGTTAAAACTTTACAACAGGAACAGACATACTATTTTGAATAAAAACATTTGAATTTGTCCATTAACACATTTCTTAATGTCTTTATTAAGGGGAAGTCACTTTGTTCATGTGTCTGTTATAATATCACTATTTGTATATTGTATTAAGTACACTAATTCACTAGCACTACACTAACTCAAATGGTTTTTTTCGTTTTAGTCTTCTTGCTAAATCAGTGTTGTCAAGGAGCTGGATTGCCTCGACGTTCACGTGATGGTGAAACCTATGTTGATGAGCTTCAGCGAATTTTTGGATATTTTTGTCAACGAACTCAATGTTAAGGTTCGCGTTTCGTTAACGGATTTTATTCTCGTTTCGTAAAAATTGCACCTGACTGCCGCACTTTTAGGATTTCCATCTATCCGGATTAATCCGGTAATGTCCGGACTTTTAGACTCTAGTCTGGATTATGTCCGGCTCTCTAAAGGATTACTCTAGGAAGGAAATCTAAACGAGATCAACTTAAAAGTCCGGGCTTTTATCGAAATGTCAGGCCTTTGTTGTTATACGAGTATTTTCAGTTGGCTGAGTTTTATATTATTTCTGAAATGTTATCGATTTGTCTAAGTATTGCAGTTTATAAAACACTGAACGACAGACGGTCTTTTTTTTTATGAAAAATAAGGGACGATACGAGGAAGACGTGCAGCTGATGGTAATTGACGCGCCCTGCCCATTAAAATGCAGTGCCGCTCACGATTATTAAAAAACTCAAAAATTTATAACGGCACTACAACTGTGCTCGTCAATTTGAGACATAAGTTGTCTAGTCTCATTTGCCCAGTAATTTCACTAGCTACTGCGCCCTTCAGAGCAAAACACAGTAATGCTTACACATTACTGCTTCACGGCATAAAAAGGCACCGTAGTGGTACCCATAATCTAGTCGGCATCAGGTGCAAAGGAGCCTCCCACTGGTAAAACGCCGGATGGGCAGTGATGTGCTAGTGATTGGGTTCCTGTTGACTTGTTCCTTTGGGGACGAACATCCAATAAGCCCTGTGATAGACCTTAGATTAAAAAATAATTCACCAACGAATTCAAATATTTTAAAATCACTTATTGAATGACAAAAACTGTCACCCACTTGCTGACAAGTGCACAAGAAACTCAAAATTCAAAAAAACGTAAAATAAAACAACAATAAGTTAAGCGGTCCCTAAAGAGATAGTACCCCAGGAGGGTACCGGCTCTACCAGAGTCGGAGAATCCCTCCCCGAGCACTCTAGCTCGGGCTGCCCTTCGTATTCTGGGGAGGGCACAGAACCGCGCATGACCAAGGACAAACGAGGCAGTAGCACCATGGCACCCCGCTCCACACTCAACGTGGACTTTTGCAATATCAGGGGAATTCACTCCAACTTAGACACCGTCCACCAACACCTTGAGACGGCGCAGCCGGCCTTGTGTTTCCTTACGGGGACGCATATATCTCGACCCAGCGATACGTCATTTTTTGGGCACAAAGGATCCGAACTGCATAGTTCTTAAGAGGAAATACAACTGTGCCTCCAGATTTTTTAAGCGGCAAATCGCCCGTGCAAAGTCTAAACACGTCGTCAAAATCGGCGAGCAGCTTTCTAGTTACCCGACCGGAACACGCAAGTTCTGGTCGTTGTCGAAAGCTGCTCTTGGCAACTTCAGCCAGCCGTCCATGCCGCCGTTGCACATGAGGAATAACACCCTGGCCCATACGGCAAAAGAGAAAGCCGATCTCCTGTGCGCTCTTTTCGCCTCCAACTCGACTCTTGACGACAACGGAAAAACACCGCCGACCATCCCGCGGTGTCAGAGCTCTATGCCTGAAGTACAGTTCAGACAGAAAACTGTTAGGCGAGCTCTGTTTTCGTTGGACGTCAGGAAGTCGAGCGGGCCGGATGGCATTTCTCCAATCGTGCTTAGAACGTGTGCCCCTGAGTTGACGCCGGTGCTAACGCGTTTATTCCGGCACTCTTATTCCAAAGGCGTAGTCCCTGACTCATGGAAGTCAGCCCTTGTCCATCCGATCCAAAAAAAAGGAGACTCGGATCCGGCAAACTACAGGCCTATTGCTATTACCTCCCTGCTCTCCAAAATCATGGAGAGCATAATTAGCCGTCACCTCTTGGTATACCTAGAGGGTAACCAGTTGATCAACGACCGACAATACGGCTTTCGCTATGGTCGGTCGGCAGGTGATCTTCTGGTATACCTAACACACAGTGCGGCTTACAAGGAGCTTTCTTCCACGTACTCCAAGCTGTGGAATGAACTTCCTTGTGCGGTGTATCGGGACGATACGACATGGGTACCTTCAAAAAAAGCGCGTACACCTTCCTTAAAGGCCGGCAACGCTCCTGTGATTCCTCTGGTGTTGCAAGAGATTGTGGGCGGCGGTGATCACTTAACAACAGGTGACCCGTACGCTCGTTTGTCCTCCTATTCCATAAAAAAAAAACAGTTTCAATTACACGCGTTTTAATCAGAGGTTACTTAAAAATAGCAAATTGTTTAAAAAATTCATACTATAGTACCTTTAACACCGAGATATTTTTAAACAATCCTTTTAAAATTTATAACAAATGTCTTCGTACATTTTCTGGTATTCTGTTGTAAAAGTATATGTTCGCGATGAACAAAAGAAAGATTGATATCTTCTTAAAGATGGAGGAGGAGGAGGTCTTAACAGGATTAGATACAATAGTTTCTTGTGTAGTTCAGGTGTCGTGTGCAAGTAGTTGAAGTAGAATAGAATGAATGAATGAATGAATGTTGTATTTGACAGATGAAGGATGAAGTATGAATGACAGAGCAGGTAAACGGAGTAATATAAGAGTTATTTGATGAGTTTAGGTGTATGGCTCGATGCAATAATAAATTTAATTTAATCCAGTCGACAAAAGGAAATCTGGCGTCGACAGTATAATAATAATAATATTGACACCCTTTTTTTACACAAATTATAGTAAGTAAGTAAAATATAATAACAAATAATATGAAAAAACTTATCTTAAAAATTACTATAATATGCCTAATCTAAGTAAAACTAACATACATTAAAAAACTAAAGTAAGGCTTAATCTATATCAACATAATAAGGTGGTGTTTGCAGTGTTATGTCCCAAAAAGGTTTGCTACTCAGAATATTAGTTGGGTATCACCCAACACTGATTTTCAGTAGCTACCTTCAAAAAGCCGGCCGTCGCGATAACAGCCACAAGTGCTTCCATTATTAAATACAATAATTATGAACTAAATAAAAAATAAATAAATGATAGTACTCAAAACATAAGGTAAATCATCATGCCCCAAAGTAGGCATATATAGCCTGTGTTATGGGTTGCAAGACAACGTTATATTTAGTACAATATACTTACTTAAACATACATAAGTGCATATAAACATACATAAATATATATAAACATCCATGACTCGGAAGCAAACATCCATATTCATAATATAAATGATTGCACCTACCGGGATTCGAACCCGGGACCTCTAGCTTAGTAGGTTGGATCTCTAACCACTCGGCTATACAGGTCGGCATTTATACGTCAGTATAATACATACATGGCCCAACAAAATACTTTTTAATTCGACTTAACCGAGCTGTAGCCATAACAAGTTTATATTTTTACCTGCATGCATCTATGGTAGTATGTTTACATACCAAGCACGTTTCACAAACTTGTACAATAATTTAATTTGTAGGTATATTGATGTATTTTTACCAGTGGCTCATTTGCACAGGATGCCGTTTAGTTTATGGGTACCACAATGGCGTCTATTTCTGCCGTGAAGCAGTGATGTGTAATCATTACTGTGTTTCGGTCTGAAGGGCGCCGTAACTAGTGAAATTACTGAGACTTCTTATGTCTCAAGGTGACGAGCGCAATTATTGTAGAGCTGCTCAGAATTTTTGGATTTTTTAAGAATCTTGAGCGGCACTGCATTGTAATGGGCATCGCGTATCAATTACCATCAGCTGAACGTCCTACTCGTCTCGTCCCTTATTTTCATTAAATTTCAAAAAATGCCCCGTACGTATTTTTTTTTCAAAACTTTCGTTAAAACCGCAATATGCTTGAGATTGTAACTGATACAGAAGCAAATCTCTAACTTTTAATCGTCTCGTTACAACATATTCCAACTATCTTTGTCAAAATATCTAAAAATTTATCTTTATTTCTTTGAATATAATATGTCTAAGTAGCTTTAACCCGCGACTTCGTCCGCTTGAAATAGTAACTTTGGTCAGCTTTTAATATTTTTTTACTTTGCAAATAAAACACGTAAAAACTGCTGTGGCAAGTACATTTTTATAAACTACATTTTTTTTCTTTATTAAATTATTTCTTATCAAGTGCCTAAAAACAAAGCTTCATGGTGTCATCATTGATAATGACGGACTTCCATACAAACTTCCACTCCCTATTTCAACCCTCCCAAAACTCCTTCACGATAAAAGGTAGCCTGTCCTGTAGGTAGATGTCCTTTTCCAAGTTCTAGTCTTTCTCTGTACTAAATTTCATCAAAATCGCTTCAGTCTAACAAACAAATTTACATTCACAATTACAATATAAGTTACTTAAACTAAGTAAAAGTAGTAGTAGTCACCGTTTGTGACTTAAGGAAGCTATATTAAGGATAGACAGGTTATTTCACAGCAATGTATCCCTAAGTTAAACTAAGGATAGATATTGAAAACGGCCGTAAATCTACAATTGAAATTTAACCATAGCAATGCTAATTGGTGACTGCCAAGTTTATTTGTAATTTAGCTTTATCAGATCCCACGATACAGACCCTGACTAGTGTGACGATTCACCGATAAACTAAATGTTGTATATAAATTGATTAGAAGCTTGTATAATATTTATATTTTAAAGGTTAAATATGCATTCAACTGACTAATTATTCTAGATTTACAATGTATATTTCTATGTCTTATTTTATAGACTTAAAATTTCAACTGCAAATGTTAGGGCCTCTATCATTTCTTACGTATTGGTTAAACTTTATTCCGATACTAAAACGATTCCATGAACAACTTTGCGCCGTAGATAAAGAAAATCCTTATGTTAACATCATCTGGTATCTATAAGAATAATATATATCTGTGTTAGCACATCCCCCTAACCCACATCCATCCATCCGTGACCCCCCGAAGCCCCCCGGGGGAATCGCGATCAGTAGACCGATAAAGACTTACAGTGTACTAAACGTCAGAGAATGCTATAAGAACTTCGTCAATAATAATTGCTATTAGTTTTCATTAACGGCTCCATTTGACTTTCATTTTGTTATTATTATTCATGTTTTTCATTTGTTGGAATAGGAATACAAACGGACCTATTAATTCACGCCATGATAAATGATTCTATGTAACTTCCACGATTCCTGTTTATAAGACTGTCTGTTTGATAATGATTTTTTAAATACATAATTCAATTCAATATAACATGTAAATAAAGCATCTATTTGAAAAAAAAAATTCTTCTAATTGCTACATTAATTTGGCAAACTAAATTGAAACACAAAAATATATATTTTTTTACTCTTTAGTACTCTTGAAATGTGTCCGAGTTTTGTAGTAGTAACCAGCTCACTTGTAAGGTATATTCTACTGAAGAAAGTGAGTATAAACTCTATTATTTGAATCTCTCCACATTTATGATAGATCAGCTACGAGATTACCTCCAAGTTCAAAGGAGAACTAAACCCACCCAAATCATGTATCGGGGTTCACATTATTAAAGAAAATACCCTTTATTATATTCAATAACGAAACAGGCTTATCTTTATGTTACCGTAGATAGAGAAAATATATTTTATTTTGTAAAATAGGAACACCAATTATATAGTTTGAATTCCGTGGATCTATTTTGCCATACATATTAATCAGGCACACATCCTTTGATCAAAAGAAAGAATATTGTCAACTTGACAGCTGTCCATCACACACACACACACAAGGCAAATGGTCAAACTGACAACCAAGGCATGATAAAAATTCAACGTTAATCTTAATGCCAAAAGCTTTGTCCGTTTATAATTTCAAATTCAAATTAAAAAAATCTAAAAGGCATTTATTTTCTCAAAATTGATTCCTTTAGATTTTTTTTTGATGTCAAATATACTAGATACTACTACCGCATCGGAAACAAATTGCACTCTGAGAGAGAAGAAGCTAAGATAAGAAAGAATAACAAAAAAAGGAGACTTTTTATTTTGTATAGCAAATAAAAAGGCGAATTAGAGCAATGCAATACCAGCCTCTGGAGAAATTTGTATGCTTTCGGTAATAACTTTTTTATTTATAGAAAAACATCAAATATATATATATATCTATATATATATACTTGATTGGCTCAATCTGCAATAAGTATATCTCACAGATTTGTTGCTTTTTTTTTACGAAAATATTAAATTTTCTAAATAATAATAACAGCAATAGCTAACAATCTCACCCAGCTATAGCTAATGATCTCAACCAGCAATAGCTAACAATGTAACCCAGCAATACCTAATAA
>CATIXQ010000011.1:14902261-14914348 GCA_949711755.1 Leptidea juvernica
CAAATATTGGCGGAATTAACACTAAAGAAAACTTAAATAATTTGTATTAAACAGCAATAGCTAACAATGTCATCCAGCAATAGCTAACAATGACAACCAGAAATAGCTTACATCTCAACCAGCTATAGGCAAAAATCTCAACAAGCTATAGCTAACAATCTCACCCAACAATATCTAACAATGTCATCCAGCAATAGCTAACAAACTCACCCTAAAAAGTCTCAGTTATTTTTTATCTTACCTATATACCTATCTTTGCTTACAAGCTACGTGTAGTGTACAACATAGAAGCCTCCATCAATGTCTTCCCACTTACTGTATACAGCCTGCGCCTGCACTTACAACACAGTATGACTGTACATATATACTATAATAAGCGACATCCGTTTCCGGCGAGGCGGTTCCCAGGCCGATCGTATCAATATACACAACATTGTTTCGCAAGGAATACTTTTTTTAATGCTTTTCCTTTCCCGAGGCTCTCTTGAATTATTGCCGACTCGAATAAATAATAATCCGGCCAAAAGATTTAACTCACAGAATATTGGTGCTTTAATCGTAAAAGCATGGGAAGCTGTTTGCATGTGAAAGACATTTTTGACATGTACAGCAATATGATTTTACAATATTAATTGTATTGTAATATTGAAAATTTCGTCTAAGCAATTATGCTTGAAAATAAAATACATGTTTCTCCAAGCTCGGATGGGCAGCGTTCGGGAAGCTCGCGTCACAAATTCGATTTATAAAAAGATTTCGAAATAAAAGCGTCCCAAAGTGTCTAAAAAAGTTTTTTAACCAGTGTGTGTTGCCAGTGATGACATACGGAACGCAGACGTGGTCACTGAACTTAAGGTAGAGGTACCATGTCACAAACACTAGAAGGATTGGACCCCTCAAGATTGAAACATCAGGTGACATCTATTCACGTAAACTGAACTTGCTTACAATGAGAATTGCTTTTGGGTCTGGTGCGCGAATTTGAAATATAGAGAGCTCGAATTCGTACTAGTCGTCTATAATTGGCACAAACGACAATATTATTTTCTCATATCTGGCAGGAATCTTCAGGGGTCTCATTGGAAACGCAGAAACGAAATAGGGTTGTAAAAAACTTCAGTATTTTACTTGTCCGGTATGAAAGAAAAAATATTTTGCAAAGCTATTAGGTTGCCAAAGTTTGGTAAGGAGTTCTATTACGCGGCTTACAGTAGAGTGAACAGGCACAAAATGCGACGTAACGAAAAAGCGTTAAATGACTTTTATCTTCTTGCGTGCAGACATAACTACACGCACACTTTTCTTTATATAGTATGATATAAATGAAAAATAAAGCCAAGGCTCTAATTCCTGAAGTCACGAATTTTATAAAAATAATCAATGATAATATTATCAATATCATATTGGAGTTACAAAGGTGTGACTTAGTTCCTTACAGGAGAACTTTTTTTTTAAATTCATAAGTCCTTTTAAGTTTACATTAGGTATATTTATCGAAATAGAAACGCTCACTAGCTTATCTTCACAGTGTCGTGTTAAAAGTAGATATAATCTTTGATACGAAATGAAGCAGCAAACATTGATACAATTTACTATACAAGGCATATGTGGTAAATGTTACGGATTTACCTCATATATAAGTACTAGTCGTTCCCGCCCGCTTCGCTGGGCGAATTTTAAAAAGAAATAAATTAAATTTTATTCATTACAAAAAAAAATAAGTAGCCATAAACCATGTAGGATAAATTTCGCATCGAATGGTGGTAGTTTCATGTCGATGCGATCAGTGATTTAGGCGTGATTGAGCCTCAAGCAAAGACCATTTTATATATTATATAGATATAATAAATAAGTTCGACCGGAAGATGTATTAGAGCAAGTTCTGTACAAGTTGGCGTCTCGCTATCTATAATAGCCCATTAGTTACCAGCTAATGCTCCATATTACGATCCCCTAGCTGTTAGCTTGCAACACACACTCAGACAGAACAGTACTTATAACGTCCTGCCAACTCTTCAATATCCCACTGAGATAGCTAAAATTCGCTCACGTTTTCCACGAAATTATTTCCAAGATTCAATCTAGCTTTCTGGATCTCGACTTTAGAATCAGGGGGCACGGCAGTGCTCTCGCCAAGTTGAGCAAAAACAAGCGATACGGCCGTACCATCCTTTTCTCGAAGCAGTTCAGGCCATTTTCGACCCCCTAAAGCTTCGTTGTGGATAAAATTATAAGCCTGAATTTTCAGTAACCAAGCAGGCATTGTATAAACACGGTATATTTAAAATTTCATTCATATTGAACCAGTACTTTAATAATTAAAACTGACTGACTGACAGATTATTAAAAGTTTAAGGCACCTTCAGAAGCATCAAATTTAGAATTAAAATAGTATTAAGTGTATAAATCAATCAAATATCTAATTGAATAGGTATGATATGACGTATTACTTGAGAGATACATTGTGTTTTTAATAAAAATAAATAAAAAGATACACTTATTTTCATGCGATGACATGACATGAAATATATTCAATATTGATATGGTCCCTAACGGATGTTATTAGGTTAGCTAATTACGTTATAACTTAATACAGTAGGACCCCAAAGTAGGGAATAAATAAATTGACCGACTTGGTATTACATGGATCTCACAACTTTATACGATAGAAGAACTAAGTTGCGAGACTCGGTTTATTTACAAGTTTTGATGGCATTTTAATTTTGCGCATAAATTTTAGTGCCAAGCAGTGAACATCCGACTAATATCTTCCTATTCGTGGCGAGCGTCCGTGCAGAATGCGCACCGCCTGGCGCACCCCAGTATCAGCGCGATCCATTTCACCGCGTGCAACACAGAGCAGCTCGAATTTTCGGAGACCCAGTGCTCTGTGAACGGCTGGATCACTTGTTGCGTAGAGACATCGCTTCATTGTGTGTCCTCTACCTTATTTATCATGGGAAGTGTTCCGAAGAACTGTTGCACCTGATTCCTGCCGGCGAAATCCACCTTCGCACGACATGCCACAAGTTAGGATATCATCCCCACCATCTGGATGGTCCTCCACAGTGCGGTTTTCAAGGAGCTTTCTTCCACGTACTACGAAGCTGTGGAATGAACTTCGTTGTGCGGTGTTTCCGGGACGATACGACATGGGTACCTTCAAAATAAGCTCGTACATTGTACTGTTATTCCTCTGGTGTAGCAAGAAAATGTTGGCGGCGGTGATCACTTAATACCAGGTGACCCGTTCGCTCGTATGTCCTCCTTTTTCATAAAAAAAAAGAATGGGATGTCGCTATGCCAAATTAATGGCTGACAGGCTAGCCCTGCATGTTTCAGTATGACAAATCTCTCTGTTATCCCTACTTTAACATTTTATTGAAAGCCTTTAGTTGCGAATGCAAAAGGCAACTACTAGTAATATATAAAATATGGAAGTAGTCTTGTCTAGCTATCTACCGTTGATTATTAGCACAAAGTCACAATAAACTATCATAAAAAGAGTGTTGTTGGTATTAAATCTAGGTCGATTGTTTATGTTATACATATACAATATAATATATATACGTACACTGGTGTCAAGGTATGGCAAACAAAACAAAGCTATTTAAATAATCTTTTGTCTATGTTCTACTGAATTTAGTTCGGCCGTGTCTAAATTGTCTCTGTGTCCGTGAGGTACATATGTCTCGAAAGTTTTCTTTGCTAAAAACTATACTGAGTACTTTTATGATGAACTTCTATAGATATTTATTATAAATAATTTAGATATTAATTTAACGTAAAAACATTTTAAATATTTTATATTGCGCATTTTTTTTCTGTCACTATGTTTGATGTTAAAAGTAAACTTTTTTATATCCCAACATTCTGATATGCATAAAGACAATTGTAAAAATTACAATTCAAATATGTTTTTCATATGTGAAAACTAGTAAATGGCTTCTTGTTATAGATGTCAACATACACACATAAAATTTGACAAACTAAAATTTTATGAACGATGCGGGATTCGACCCACGACCTCCGGCGTTCCGTGCCGGTGCTCTAACCAACTGAGCTAACCGTTCGAGTACCGCCTCGTTATAAAATTCTGTTTGCTTTGTTCAACTCTCAGGTTGTTGTGGCTTCATCTACAGGATCTACTTTATAGTTGATAACCTGCTCAACCCCAATATTTGCATATTAGGAAATTGACTTGAGATGTCGCTCTTGTAAATCTAAACAATATGTCATGTTTTTAAGGTTAATGTTATGTTGTTAAAATTTGATTCGTTCATAAAATTTTGTTTTTCAAATTATATTTGTGTATTAATCCTAGAAGTGAGGGTTATCACTTTAAAAACATAACATGTCAAAATAGTTATAAATAGCTGTAAGTTTTCTTAAAAAATAAATAAAATGAATGTCGTATGTAATTCGGGAAACTTAAGTGAGGTGTCGACAGTCGGCAGAGAGGCTGTGTTATATCGATCTGTACGTGGTTTTGTGAGTTGGGGACGTCGCCCTCCGGCGGAGTCCGTGACCCATATCGAGCACCCGCCTGCTTACAATATCCTCTTTCATGTTGCACGTCACTCACAAGACTTAATTTATACTAGATGTATAGCAGCCTGCAACATCGCTTACTAAGCCTGAGATCTATAGAACGTACTAAGACTTTACTTAGGTAAAACTTAGCTGAGTGTGATAAAACGCGAACTTGACTTTTGCATTGGGCTGTCTTAGCTTAAGTTCAATATAATTTCAGCTGTCAAATGACTGTTAAAACGAATTCAAAGATTATGCTAAGCTTACACTCAGCATGCGTTAGTATTACAGAATAATATCTATTCGTAGTCTCTAAATTATATAATTAATGTTTAAATAACTAAGTAATAACTAATCATTTTTACCAGTGGGAAGCTCCTTTGCACAGGATGCCGGCTAAATTATGGGTACCACAGCGGCACCCATTTCTGCTGTGAAGCAGTAATGTATAAGCATTGCTGGGTTTCGGTCTGATTGGCGCCGTAGTTAGTAAAATTACTGGGCAAATGAGACTTAACATCTTATATCTCAAGGTGACGAGCGCAGTTGTAGTGCCGCTCATAATTTATTTGCTTATCAAGAATCTTGAGCGGCACTCCATTGTAATGGGCAGGGGGTATCAATTTCCATCAGCTGAACGTCCTGCTCGTCTTGTCAATTATTGTAATAAAAAATACATACAAATCGCGAGTGTAAGACGTAGCTTGTCACGCACACTAAAGTAATAAACCTGGCCTGTTTTCATCGGTTGTCTTGCAACAAGAGGCTCCATCTAGACGTAAAAATTATTTAAGGTAAAACCTTTATCAGTCTTCAAAACAGTACTCTATCGACAGATGCATTTTGTAAGTATGATTACTTACTCTCTACAATTTAGTATCAAATGCGCCACCCTCACTTTGCGGCGATTCACGGACCGTTTAGGCCCACTTCCGAACCATTTAGGCCTATTTACGAAAGCTCGCTCTAGGTCGTTGCCTTTCCATTAATGACGACTAGTGGTTTGCTTCTTGCTTCAAATTCCCATAATGTAACTATATAAATATAAATTACGTGGGTATTATAATAAATACAATATTTACTAATGGTAGAATGTTACCGATTGCTACGACGGTACAGAGTGGAATCTAATAGCTACAACTAAATAAAGTCTTTTCATTTCATTGTTTAAATAAACGAAATAGTCCAGTCATTATAGTAAGTTCACCTCGGAATTCGAGATACCCAGCTGTAAGCCTGTAAATACTTGTATAATGACACCCTAAAAGTTGTTTCAAAACCTACATATGGTAGGGTGTAAGCAACTATCAAATTTCAAGGGCACAAAAATCGTTTTGTTGCGCTTTTTTTTTAAATATCTCATTTCCTAGGGGTTTTTTGCTATTTGTATTTATTATCAATATTGTAGAATACAAGTGCCAAAAATTTTTTTATACGGTGAACCGTTTTCGAGATAGGGGGCGGAGAGCGCGCGGTCACTCCATCACTTCAGGTCAACCGGTGCCTCCGGTCGAAAACGCGCCATATATAGTTGATGAACTATCGATAAATCAATGTATTTCTCCCGAGTGTTGTATCAATTTTGAGCAAATTTTAAATTAAGAACATCACTGTAATATTATGCATATATATTTTTGTAGAGAAACTTCTTAAGCGGCATTGAGCACTTGTGTTGCAAAAATGTTAAACTCGCGTCACGACACGTGGCCTGATCAAAAATTCGTAAGACAGTCTTCGAAATCATGGATGAAAAATTTATAGTTTTAACTAATTGTAGTTCGGCTATTTCAAGTCAATGCTCATACGATCATTGGACCAGTGGGTTGAATGATTATGCTTGCGAGTTCGAGGGATCGAAACTCAGCCGTGAAATATTTTTACAGTTTATTTATACATGAAAGTTGATTTTTCTGAGAGACTAACTATTTATTGAAAAATAATTGAAATAGTTCTGAAGTGTTAATTTTTTTAGGAAATATAAATTGTCATTTTTGTGTACGATAGCGCAATAAATGCATATTGTATTTAACCACATAAATACTTTTACTTTTATACTGATGAATAAAGCAATTGATTCGAAATTATTCCCTAACCATTACAAAATATCAAAAATGCACAACGTTAATGTTCAAGTATTCTTATTTCTGCCGGCACTCCCAAGCCGTAGTTTTTTTTACTTTTGTATTTTTTTTTTGTTATTCACTTATATAGATATTATTATTCTATTAAATAGATAGATATAGATATTATATAGATTTTATTATTCTCTAACCTCTGTAACTTATATTACTCTGTGTGGTTTGTTTTTGTTATTAATAAAGTTATACTTCATTCATTCATAACATACCGATAACCGAGTGGTTAGCGATCCTACCTACTAAGCTAGAGGTCCCGGGTTCGAATCCCGGTAGGTGCAAGCATTTATATGATGAATAATAGATGTTTGTTTCCGAGTCATGGATGTTTAAATGTATTTATGTATGTTTATATGAATATATGTATGTGTAAGTAAGTATATTGTATTAAATATATCATTGTCTTGTAACCCATAACACAGGCTATATATGCTTAACTTGGGGCAAGATTATTTGTGTAAAAAGTGTGTCAATATTATATTATTATTATTCATTCAAATTAGGGGCCATTCATAACTTACGTCACACTCTAGAGGTGGAGGGAGGCTAAGGGACGAGGGGGATGAAATGCTTTGTGACATCATATGCTAAACTCCAAAATATTAAAACTCGAAAGTTTTATGTAAAGCAAAATAAAAAAAATAATACTAACTCGATCTTTATTTATAAAGCTTATGTAAGTTTAATTTGTCGGTGAGTGAACAGGCAGAAGGCGTCTAATAAGGTTTGGCTGTGCATGAGGGGGTGTTGGTTCCAACACTCATGTACGGAAGTGAAAGTTGGGTATGGCAGAAGAAACATGAAAGCAGAATAAATGCAGTTGAGATGAGAGCGTTGAGAAGTATGATTGATATGATTGATATGAGTTAAACTGAGTGACAGGATAAGAAATAGTGAGATAAGGAAACGTTGTGGTCTGAAAGAAGATTTTGTGACAAAAATTGAGAAAGGTATGCTGAGATGGTTTGGACATGTCGAGAGAATGAATGAAGAACGATTGACGGAGAAAGTGTATAAATCCAGTGTGAATGAAAGTGTTGGAAGGGGTAGACCTAGGCGGACGTTTCAAGATCAAATCAGGGACGTCTTGAAAAAAGGCCAGGTCAAGAGTACCCTAAACCGAAGAGCATGTATGAAAGGAATAATGAAAGTGGACGAAGCGAAACAAGTATGTAAGGATCGTAGCAAGTGGAAAGATGTGGTCTCTGCCTACCCCTACGGGAAAGAGGCGTGATTTTATATATGTATTTATGTAATTTGTCGGTCAGTGCCAGCCTGATATCCGATCTATAGAAAACATTTGATAAAGAGCCATATTTACTTATAAATATAACACTGAAAACAATATGACGTCATGGCAGGGTGGAGAGTTTTCACGAATGTGAACCTGTGACAAACACGGGGAGGCGGGTTCAAATTAATTAAATATGAGTAACGTATTTTATGGATGGCTTTTAACTACAAAGAGGATGTAAATACTACGTAATAAGAGGATCATTTATACGTCTAGATGACAGCTGTGAAAATCGAAAAAAATTGAGGTTGAAAGTTTACCTCTACTTTGAGCAATGTAGCTTGCCACGCACACTAAAGTAATAAACCTTGCCTCTATCTAGACGTATATAGTACATAACAATGGAACTTTTAACATTAGGTTGACATTAGAGACTTGACATTACGTGACATTCAATATGACGTGACAACATGATATTTTCTTGGCCGCGTGCCAGACGTAACACGTGGTAATAGATACACAATCTGTGAATGTATCATGTAGTTTTACCAGTTGGATGCTCCTTTGCACAGGATGCCGGCTAGATTATGGATAACACAACGGCGCCTATTTCTGCCATGAAGCAGTAATGTGTAAACATTACTGTGTTTCGGCCTGAAGGGCGCCGTGGCTAGAGTAGAATTTTTGGGTTTTTCGAGAATCCTGAACGGCACTGCATTGTGATGGGCAGGGCGTATCAATTACCATTATTTTCGTCTCGTCCCTTATTTTCATTAATAAAAGCAGTGTACATGTATTATGTACGCACGCAAGAACTTCAAGAACTTATTCTTCTTAAATAACGTGTAATTAAATATCATTAAATTGTTTTTATACAATTAGAGAGAATTTTTTTTTCTTTAAACTTGTACATAAATTGAAATTTATTTAATTCTCGTCTATTTGTTGTGGTTCAGTAGACATATGAGTTACAATAAGCTTGATAGCTGAAGTATGATACAAATGGTCGACTAGGTGACTAGCTAACGTCAGGGTGTCGAATTTGCGTGACGGCGTGCGAAGTATAGCTTAAAAAGTTAAATGTGAATTCATAAACTTAAAAAACTAGTACCGAGCATACCTGTTGTAACGTAGTTTTGATCGCGGTATAAAATGTCTCCCCCTAGGTGTTACTTAACAATGCTTGAGGCCACAGAACAGGTAGAGTGCTTGAGACACCGCTTTAGACAATTAGTGTGTTTTTAAAACTTCTGTAGCCGTGTTGGGCTCTTTTTGGTAGGGAAAAATCTTCAGGGTTCGCGTCACTAACATGATCCTGACTAGCGCTAGGGATTAATAAATAAATAAAAACTATATATATTAATAAGACACTTTTTGGATCGGTAAATTCTCGTGAATTCGCGTCACCGAAAAGCTTATAGCAGTATATCTGTAGCTATACAGCTGACATATTGTGAAACATTAGTGATGTGCATATCTTATAAGATAAATTGAATGCATTTGGCGAAAAGTTCAATGTGTATATACTGTGCATTGTTGAAATAGTGTTTTTGTTTGATGAACATATTGTTCATAATAATTATTTAATTGTTTTAAGCATTATGAAATTTGTAATTTGAATAATAAAAGTTCTCAGTTGCCACTTCTATCGGCAGTCTCTCTTTTTTTAGTTCTTCGGTAACTCTGTTCGTTGACATCTGTATCTAGTTCGTCATCGTTTGATTCTATTCAATGGTAGAGTATCACTATAAGCAGATACGTCACTGATAAGGCTGTCTCGTTTTATTCAGCAACACAAACATTTTTCAATTCCTGGACCATTACAAGACGGGAAGCCTTCTACAATGCGTCTATATCCTTTATCCCCCGAGGTGCCAATCAGACGTCCGACGTCTGCTATCAAAACTACCGTTGAGTGCCAACCAGACGTCGTACGTCTGCTTGGCACACAACGGTAGCAGATATTTTTTCGTTAAATATACACAGATTTTGTGTACTAGGAGGAGGAGTAGTTTGCCTTGACTACTGTCACAAACTTATAGGCAATGTGAGGCGTTGTTCCACGATGCATTACCAGAGGAACATTCTACGACCCGAACTATGAAACGTTATTCATTCAGCAGTGTTTCCAGAGAACTTACCTCCTGTAAGTCTGGAAGTGAGTTTGTTATTGTCTGGTATTGAAAGGTTACATGAGTGGTGGTGGTCACTTACTTAAGCGACACGTAACCTCGCGATGCAGGCTGCGTCTAGCTCGGTTAAAATTTAATGTCATGGCGGCGACGTAGGGCAGATTATTTACTTTCCTTACAGGCGAGCGGAGCGATGACTGATCCTCATACGTCATGCACGTGAACGGGAGATGCTTGGAGTTACTGGGTCTCGACATTGCGAAATCTCTACCTTAAACTTGTCTAACTTTATAGTATTTTTTCTTAAAAATCTTTTTATTTATTTTCAATGTATGTTTCTTTTTGTACCCAGAAATAGTGACGCATAAATTATTAAAGAAAATATTAAATAAAAATTCGGGGTCTATTCAGTACTTTCATGTTTGTTATTTGACGTTAATTGGATATTTTATCAACATTTTTAGCAATTTATTTGACTGAATATTCCATGGCTAGATTTAGTCATATTGTATTAATTCATGAATATTGAATATTTATGAAGTCACACTCCGCTTGACTTCACTTGACTCAATTATCATAATCGAATTATTCCAATACACGTCATCGGGGAGCGTTTACTTCGTTAACGTTCGTAATTTTCACGACAGCATACATAATAGTGTATCTGAAATTATATCTTTTATAGGTTTATAGAAACATGAAATATTTTTGGTCCTTCGAGCCGGATGATTATGAAGAGTATACTTACTCTTATATATGATGGTGATAAATTCTAATTGTGAATATTAAAAAAACTAAATGTTATTTATTACTATAATAAGCAAACTGATAAGATTTTGGAGTTTGAGCCAAACTAGATTAGTGCATAAATCATTGGGCGTATAACAGGAATAAATAAGAAATTGTAGAACTAACCCCATTCTTGCAGAAATGATAATATATAGATATGATATATATACTTAGGTATATACTCATTCAGCAAAACTTAGTCAGTGAAATATTAAATATCGCAAATCTTACCTACAGCCACTTTGGAACATATTTCGTTATTAATTCATATAAAAACCAAGCTATGGAATAAGCTTCCTTGTGCGCTGTTTCCAGGACGATGTGACTTGGGTACCTTAAAAAAAAGTACACCTTTTTTAAAAGGCCGGCAGCTCTCCTGTGATTCCTCTGACGTTGCAGGAGAATGGGGGCGGTTGTGATCACTTTACATAAGGTACACTCGTTTGTCATCCTCATCCGTAAAAAAATCTTCAATATCTGACATGTCCGTTTGACAGGCTATTTGTGTGTTTATGTATAGATGTTAATATGTCCGACTTTTCCAATTGATATGAGTCAAAATGTAGGGCGCGACGTTTTAGTGTAGTAGCGCCATCTATCAATCAAGTGATAAAAAATTGCATTATTTCAACTAGCGCAGTACCTACAATTTTAAATAACTAGCAATGGTAGGTGTTACATATTCCAAGATTATTTCTTATAAGAACCGTTTCGTACTGGTTAGTTTTATGCTTACAATTTTTAATATCACATCAAACATTGGCAGAAATAAATATATATATATTATGCGGGGTAGCAGCAGGAGGGAGGTGGAGGAAGGTACATGTTGCGGGAGACGGGGGGGGGGTCGTATGGCAGGGGGGGTCCCCACCACCACCGGCCACCGGGTGCGTGCCGACCCACCCTCCCTCCACCCTCAAACTACGCCACACATCGCTACCGACACTATTCACAAAATAACAATCATAATTGGATTTGGAAGCTCCATCTTGTTATTGTTGTCTTATTTTCCAAACAATGCGCAACGACTCAATTATTGTTCGAATTGTTAGAATAATAGACTATTATTTATTAGACCACGTAAAATAGTAACGTTCTACCTTAACTACGTGTATTTATGTATATATTTGATTTTTTTTGGGATGTCATGCGAGCAAAGAGGATGTAAATACTACGTAATAAGGGCGGGATGCCGAAGTAAAAATTTAAATTTAGTATGAAACGTGCAGTGAAATTTGACATAAGTATGAGATAGTAATTACGA
>CATIXQ010000011.1:14924348-14936739 GCA_949711755.1 Leptidea juvernica
GCGCCGCGCGGGCCCCAGCCGCCGCCCGCGCAATGACCGCGCCCTCTGGCGGCCGACACAGTGCTGCGTGACAGTTGACAGTGACACTTGACACAACCAGCAACAGACTATCACGAAATAATCCGTGGTCCTTTGTACCGTACCTACCTTCGTATTGTAAGAAACAACCCGTCAAACTTAATAGTGTCGAGTTGTGTGTCATATACCTAACAATGTAGACGAAAGGCTAACATTATTTTTCTATGTTCTATAGTGAATTGGATTATATTATTATGATAATTGATATTGTATTTAGTTCCCACTTTAGATACCTACTGGATTAGCGTCGGAACTAGGGATGTGCCGACGGTGACAGTACATCGATCGCTTTACAATTAATTATGACCATATTCAACAAAATGGGCTGAGTACATTTTCACAGTCGGTGCATCATTAGGCAGACTCTATTGATGAGCGAATTGTTCCGTCCGAACGCTGAACCACACAACACTCTGTGTTCACACAACCCTTCTATACTCTAAGAGCTACCACGATCAAGTTTCGAGTACCTAATAATAATAAGAGTTTAGCAACAACTGTTAACCCAATAGTAAACAGAAATAACTAATATGGTGTGTGATTAGCAGCGTGCTGTGTGAAGTAACATACAGTTGTAATCCATTATGGCGATGGAACTTAGCGACGAACTAATGTGCATTTCATTGTTATTATTTCAGTGTAATTAATATACGCATAATACGTATTGCCTATGTGAAGCGGCCACGGGTCGCGTTCACAAACAAACAGTGCAATCCTCCATTTATGTATGTATGGTAGTTAGACAAGTGAAGGTGCATCACTAGATTGACACGGGCATCACAGTACGTGCAATCACGGCCACGTGACGCGAGTAGCGACCGCGAGCGTGACACGCCGTGACACGTCACTAACCGTTATGTAGTCTATACAGAATTGCTAGACATAATTGTTAGATCAGTAGGCACACGTTTTACAAATCTTGATCTGTCATAGTAATATGATATAACGGTTGTAACCAAGATGTCGCTATATGTATAATTTGTAAAGACTTCAATATTTCATACAGTTGAGTGTTGTGCATCTTTTAGCTAATATTACCTAATATCGGGATAGAAAACAAGTTATCTACAAGTTTCGGACGCGAAGCGAACGTAAATCGCATCAACTTAACCGAAACATTGATATTTTACTGTTCCTTTGCTTGTATTGAAAAAAAAAATGTTAATTGTAATTATTTCTATTGTTACATTTTTTAAGTTGTATTTTATGGAATGTATCGTTACTGTAAATATGTTATTATTTCACAGTTCTCATCGTACGATCTCCGGCAAATGCATGAGTACTCGTAAGTTAGTGAGAGAGCGAGCGAACGTGCTCGACCGGACACTATCATAATCATTACGTGAGATAGAGTCAAAAAACGAATTATGTTGTCTCAATATTTTTAATATAAATTAATAGACCTATATTAACTAACTAGAAAAAACCCACAACGGTATGTAAAATTACATAAAGAAAGGCTTCAAATACATAATATTGTAGTAATCTAAAATACCATAGAAGGATGTCTGTAGACACGCTATATACATATCATATACACTGCTGTTTTTGAATTACCAAAAAAGAGAACTAGTTTATCAGTTACTATTACAGAACACATCTGAGAAAAAAAAACATCAAAAAATTTTTCAACGAAAATAGCAAATCTACGCAACATATAAACTAAACTAATTAGAATGGTACAATTTAATATTTCATCCAGAATTTGATTCATAAATCACTAGGCATATCTAACTTCGCGTCTCCTGTCCCTTTCCTGGCCTCGCGATTTGTTAGTGATAAATATGTACATAATTTTAGGCAGGATGTAACAGTTCTGTGAGACAAAATATAGTGCATATTTACGGTCTCTACATTATTCAACCTTTTATTTTACTTTTTGATAATTTAAATCTAGCAGTGTATATAATAGGACTTCACTCACTTTACATGATTACGGTACCGTTCGCCACCTCGCTCTCAACATAGTATCTATAGTCCTGCTGTATGTGTTAAAGCCACACGAATACAGTAACAGACGTAGTGTAACGGTCGCACTAACACAAACATGGGTCATGTAATGTTTAGCTGAGGATAATATTTATTTTGTTATTTAAGTTAACTAATTTTATTGTTTACGTTAATTTTCTTGTAAACTTTATCTGTTTTAGAGAGTAAGTATCAATCACACGCGAGGGTGCAGGCGCGTGACCGTCACTCCATCACAACTTTGCACGCGTCATTCGACCGTGACATTACCCGCGCCTTTTGACCGCGACGATATCGACGCCCGTGCCCTTGCGCCTGACTGAAAATCGCGACTCACTATTCCGAAACGTTTCCTCGTGTTATTTATCGACTTGAATAAATCAAATTACGCTTCTAAAGTGTACTATAATTATATATATACATAATATTATGTAAATATAGGAGACTACTTATATCTATTAACTATATTAGTGAATGTTGTAATTTGTATATAAGTAATGAAAATTAAATTTTAAATACATAGATACATGTGTGTTATCAATTAATTACCTTTGATATATACCTAAGCGGTACCAAGTTTACATGTTAGCAACATACAGAGTCGGTGGCACAGTGGATAGGGCCGTCGACTCTCATACGGAGGGCGTCCGCGCCGGTGCGATCCTTCATTCAATTCATTTACATTCGACGCTCTCACGTTGAAGAAAAATATCGTGATGAAACCCACACAACATAGCAAGTGGCTACCTCGCAGTTGCAAGGTAATTCAATGTTTGTGTGTGAAGTTGACCACAACCACAATTGGACCTAAAAGTTCTTAAGCCTAAGTCTTGGCGTTTTAACGTAAAATAGGCGCACAGTAGACGTCGATTTGTGTAAGATAGCCTTACCTATACAACGAACAACAGTAAAAACAAGACATTTAAAGAGATTAGACCGACAGAAAAAAGATTTTCTATGAAGTCCGCGACTACCTCATGGTGTCCATGACGCGATCAAAAGTAACCAATCACAAAGCGGTATGGCAATTGCACAGCAATGTGTCCCTGCACTGTATATTATACGACTAAGTTCTAAGGTAATTGTGTTGTGTAAATGCCCAGAGGCAGCAACTCTCATGATTTGGTAGCATTATTCACAATAGAATACGATATAATATAAGTATGAAATTGCCGTTTTATTGTAATAGGTACTTCGAATTGACATAGAACCTTCATGGTTTGAGATTTTTGAGTGAAACTTTTATCACATGGCACCTAATTTCTACTTTTAATAAAATGTGCAAGATCAGATTATCGACTTCTTTACGATAACCATGAATGCAATGGCTGACCCCAGGTCAAACGCTGCGGCAAAGCAAAGATTACCAATAAAAAGGTAATGGTAACCGTTTGGTGGTCTCAGCATGGTGTTATCCACTATAGCTTTCTCCGATCTGGTCAAGCAATAACGGCGGGTGTCTACTGTGCCGAACACCGAAGAATGATAACAGTCTCGACACATGAATCGATCTTTACCATTATTGCTCCATGATAACGCGAGACCTCATACAGCACCACCAATTAACCAATAAAACAACACGAAGGAAGTAAAGTATAGAAATAGGTATGTTTATTGTTTTATACAATGTATATATGTACAATAAATATTAAGTATAGTACAATTAGAATGGTACAACACAGTACAACAATAAACTACATACATCGCGGCGCAGAGACAATTTCGGCTATTAACTACAATTTGCTAACCCGCTCATTTTCATATACGGCGCGTTAATAAAAAATATTTATATACTTACTGTACAAAATGGAATAAAATCATGGTACAACCGTGTACTACAATAAAAAATGGTAATCAGCGAATAACAAACGTTATTTAAGTAATAAGGATAAATACAAACATACTAACCACAGATGTAACAATGCATATGGTATGCGGAAATGGGAAATATTTATTGCCAGATATACTTAATAGTTTGCTGCAGTAACATATTAGAAAAATCTAGAAAAGGCAGAGTGTATTGAAAAAACTATTTTTAACGTATTTATGTCTTATGCCGAGATCTATAAGATCGTACTAAGATTTTGCTCAGACTTTACTTACGTAAAGCTGAGTGTGATAAAATGGGAACTTGACTTTTGCATTGGGCTGCCTTAACCTAAGGTCAGTATAATTTGTTACACTACAAATAAATAAAAACCAGAATTACATGGTTCTATGTTTAACATAAAACTTAGTTATTTCATTCGTTAATTAAAAACAACATAGGACTATGTAAAATTGAATATTTTGTATTAAATGTGCTGCCATCTAGTGGTTCATTTTTGCAAAAGTAAAGCTAATGACACATTGAACCTTGTATAGCATTTATAATTTTATAAGTGCTAAAATTGTAACATAGAACCTTGTAATAGTGAGCCATCGATATGTGTAAGTATTTAAGAACAATTTCGTGCCCTTGATAAACCTTATATGGTTTATAATTTAATATTTTTTATTGTGAACAATACACAATAAATAAAAAATAAAATAGAGACTATATTTTATTTTAATGACTGCCTACAGCCGGTTATTAGCGCGCCTTATATAAATGTCCTCTTAGTCACTAAAATCACTTAGTATAAGAAATTGTCTCTACTCTGCGATAAAATTTTAACTACATACATATAACTAACATAGTTAAAACCTGCATTCAATATTAAATGTACAGTCAAAATTGAATTTGTGACTTTCACATTGAAGTATGAGATGTTCAAGTGTGACCAATACAGTTGAACACTTGGATTTTATGACTGTGATACAAAACTTTACAAATACATTTTAGAGAAGATATTTATTTATTTATTTATGCCTGAGTTGTATTTATTATTGCGAAAGTGAAATAGTTAAACGGGTCGAATCATTTTGAGAATTAATCAAAGTACTTAATTAGGATAATACTATGAACAATGAGGATTTAAAATAAGATTAAATTTTACTACAAAACTAGAATAGAATAGTCAATTCAGATCCAATAGTTAACATGAACCTTAAAGAACGCAATTTGCACGACTAGGTACAAGGGTAACATTTAATTTTTTTGAACTGGCTGATTAGAAATAAATTCGAAGAAGTTTTTTTTTAATTTCGAATTTAGAAGTATCTGCGAACCCGATGATGTACTCGTATTGCGATTGCAATCAAAATGACCTAGAGAAGAGTGGGACTACTTCTCTTAGTGGTTCCATCGAATGCGATGTTGCTAAGAAAGCAATGGGGATACATACACACATCAAAAAAGTCAAAGCAACATGCATGATATTACAAATTTACCATTTATATTAATTAATTTCTAAGTTTTTATACACTCGAAGTGCATAGGTATGTAAACTTTTTTGTTATTGATTACATACTGGCTGGTTGTAAAAAAATCGATTACGTTTTTTTTTTTCATAAAATTAAATGAAAGGAAATTTGTTTAAATTTAAGTGTGTTTTTATTGCTACGTTTAGTCTTGATTTTATAATTTTACCAACTATTTAAATAAAGTTAGCGACAAAATTTAATTGTTAGATATTCTTTACGTCATGGAGCGACGTCATTTGACGGCAAATTAAATGCAAAGAGCTGTAGGGATGTTACAAGCGGGAAGTAATCAATCTCAGGTATATCGGCATTTTGGCATTCATAGCAGTGTTATTTGTCGTCTTTGGTAGCGCTACAATAATACAAGGGAACCCGCTGAACTCACTCGGCAAGACCGGTACATACAACTGACTGCAAGACACCAGCCGATGTTAAACGCTCGAGAGATAAGTTTGAGGCTACAAAATTCAAGTGGTGTTAATGTAAGTCCCCAAACTGTGCGAAATAGACTCCATGAGTACGGCCTACGAGCTCGACGCCCAATTAGGTGCCCACCGATAACTATTTCCCATTTTACATAATAGGACCCTCAAAATATTATTTCAAAAATAAAATACAACGTTATAATGTGAAAAACCATCCTAAAATATAAATTAGTACATGTTGCTTAGACATTTTTGATGTGTGTATTTGAATAAAAAGTAAAGCTAAATGCTTTATCAGTATTTATGAAACTAAATACTTTATCCAGTTTTATATTATCTACGAATCTCGCATCTATTTTACAGTGTTATGTTTGTGTATATGTCATTACTGTATCACGTACGATATGATGATCGCTCTAGATAGAACCATGTATATTGTGTGGCTTAATGGCATTGCTCGGGGCGATGTCGTAAAGCGGGTCCCTGCGATATGCTACCCCACTCGCAGTTTATTAGAAGTCTTTGGTCTAAAACATGACAGATGGTAGCAGAGACAGCGGTAGCATATTTAAGACTGTTCTAATCTTGAGCTTCTCACAAAGTTCTTATTTTAAGTCGTGTCCATTCCTGAGATCCCGTTAACTACTAATTCTCAATCCTATATAAATACAATACTGATCAAATTCATTCCATACAGAACAAATTATAAATTTAATTAGTTTTTTATTACAATACTAACAACTAAAATTAAATAAAATTCTCGAAAATTCCAGCTCATTACTATCTTACCTTAGATCATTTATACGACTAGATAGACTGTGGCAGCTGTGAAAACGTCGATAAAAATTGAGCTTGACAGTTAACCTCTATTTGAGCGACGCACGCACTCATCACAGTGTCATTCAAATCGCGAGTGTAAGACGTAGCTTGTCACGCACACTAAAGTAATAAGCCTGGTCTGTTTTTATCTGATGTCTAGCAGCAAGAGGCTCTATCTAGACATATAAATTATCTAAGACTATGTCATAAAGAATAAAACGTTCATTTTTTAGATTAAACTTTGGAAACATTTCGTTTCAAACGTGTACACGATTAAATATGACAAAACATAATTATTTACATGTAAGATTTTTTTTTAATTAACTAATCCATAATCATAGCTCGAAGACAGGGGCGTGCATTGGTTTTCTAGCAAGGTAGACACTCTAGATTTAATTAGTCGTAGTTGCGTTTAGTCCGACATTACTAGGTTTTGAGGTCTAAATATTGAAGTTGTTTATCGAATATGCAATCTGGAGACGGACTGCCTACCATAGGTATTTAGGGTTAAGCGTAAGGAACCAAATTAAATTGGCTTTAACACTAGTGCTATATTTATGTATGTTATTAACAAGGTAGGCACTGCCTAATTGCCTATATGATATGGACGCCCCTGCTCGAAGGTTAATCTTGGAACCTTCATCGAACGATTAAATAAACATACCATAACAGTCAAAGTGAATAAAATACATTAATAATTGGATGTAGTTCCTGAAAAACGTTCCAAGCCACAAACATCACATTTTAAGGAATTCGTGTTTCAAGTTTAATAAATATTAGTGTATTCCATACATTTGGGTTGGGCCACTAAGTCGTGATGTCATTCAAAGAATGACAGTAGGACTGCCATTTTTTGTCAGTCCGTTTATATGAATCCCGTGACCACAGTTAGGAATACAAAACTGTTCCTAACTCAATTTCGATATGATTGTGGTTTGAAACGTTTTTCTGGAATTACGTGTAATTGTCAGAGTCATTTTATTTTGATTGAGCACTGAGGCTTACATCTATAGACCGTACTCAGACTTTGCTCAGACTTCACTTTGGTAAATCTTACCCGAGTTCAAGTTCAGTACAAACTTTGATTTGGTATTTAAAATACAGGCCAATAAAAAAGTATAGTGCGCGTTTCATTATACACAGTACATTGTCTATTACTATTAAATAGTAACTATTGATTAGTTACCATTGGGAGGCTCCTTTGCAACGGATGCCGGCTAGATTATGGGTACCACAACGGCGCCTATTTCTGCCGTGAAGCAGTAATGTGTAAGCATTACTGTGTTTCGATCGCTAGTGAAATTACTGGCTGTCTCAAGGTGACTACCACAGTTGTAATGCCGCTCAGAATTTTGTAGAAGAAACCTACACACATAAAATAATAACGCTCAGAACGATACTTTCATTCATAGTTCCTGTCAATATAGAAATAACATTATAATTAATGTGTGCGTGAGCGTCACGTACTTTTATTCGACAACACGCACACAGACAGCCAAATAATGTTGCAAGTGAATAGACATTTCCCTAAATCAGTAAATTGTAAGAAATACTAGATTATATGTATTAAGAAAGAAGAAATAAAATATAAATTAAGAATTTCATAAAAACAGCACGTATTTAATTTTTGTTGCAACAATTTTTGAAGTGTAAGTAAAGATTTCTTTATAATCGGTGTTTTTTGAAACTCGTTGAAACGAAAAAGAGAGACGATAGAGGCGCCGTTCCCAGCAATATCCGAGGTTATCCGAGAGAACGAATTTGGGATCATTTTTTAAATCCAAGATGGCCGCCCCGAAAATTAATGATTTCAACGTATATCGAATCCGAAGTTCTCGAGGGTGCAGGTTAAAACAAATATTTATAGTGTCTATTCAAAGCGCTTAGCTTAAGCCTAATTGAATTAAGATTATTTGACTTTGACTTTGAATCTTATTACATCATGTGGCGTCGTACATTATAGGCTCCTATCAATATCTATAACTAATACCAATAAACACAAAAAAACTATCCCAGCAGAGGAACTCGGGGTATACAGTTCTTTCATAGCTGGCAACATATTTTTTAATGGCGTCTGTTTTGTGTACAAAATATTTTGCTGTTTTGACAAAGTATTTAGGTGTGAAATGTGATTTTCTTATCATAATTTTTATTATAAGATGCTTTATGACACCCTTTCACTGCACAGTAAGTCATTTTTCAATTAAATTTCGCGCACTGATTGTCCTGGAAGTTGACAGAATGACATTGACGCGGCGGGAAACGCATGTGGTCATAAACGACCACGTTGAAACTGCTTCATTTCGCTTGGGCCTACTCACGTTCTAGGCGTTATTATTCTAAGCCTACCAATGTATGTATAATACGGTAATTTTATAAGGTTGAAAAAGGTTTTTTAAGTCGTCGTTATAGGGAACTATAGCTTAAACTTAGCTAATTTATACTATTTGTCATGTTTTTAAAGTAATAACCCTAATTCTAGGATTAATTTTTTTGTGTATTAATCCTAGAAGTGAGGGTTATCACTTAAAAAACATGACAAATTGTTTCGATTTGCAAGAGCGACATCTCAAGTGAATTTCTTAATATGCAAATACTGGGGTTGAGCAGGTTATCAACTGTAAAGTAGATCCTGTAGATGAAGCCACAACCTGAGAATTGAACAAAGCATACAAGATTTTATGACGATACGTCACTCGAACGGTTAGCTCAGTTGGAAGAGCACTCGCACGGAACACGAGAGGTCGTGGGCTCGAGACCCGCATCGTTAAAAAAGAATTGTTTTCAAATTATTATTTTTTTATGAAAATAAGGGACGAGACGAGCAGGACGTTCAGCTGATGGTAATTCATACGCCCTGCCTATTACAATGCATTGCCACTCAGCACCTCAATTGCACTCGTCACCTTGAGATGTAAGATGTTAAGTCTCATTTGCCCTGTAATTTAAATTACAAAATGTAAATAAAAAATAAAATTTTATGAACGATGCGGGACTCGAACCCACGACCTCTCGTGTTCCGTGCAAGTGGCCTTCATAACGAAACACAGAAATAGGCGCCGTTTATTGGGCATTGGGTGGTACCCATAATCTAGCCAAGAAATGTCTATAAATACCCACCACGACTTAACTCTCTATCTAAGTCTGATCAAAGTCAAAGCACGCTCTATAAATCTCAGTCTAACCTGTCAATGTTTTTTCTGTTATATTAAAATAATAATTGTAACTGATATACAACAATCATAGTTACATAATCTAGATAAACGCTAATAGTTCATTAAACGTTACAAAATAAATACTTAAATTTAACATAATATTATGGTACAGGGGTCTGCGTACACGCATGCGCAATACGCTGCGGTACTCGTATACAATGACAGCGAGGCGCACCGCGACATCTGTTGGACAAAATACGAAACATAAATAAACTAATAGAGAATATTATTTTATGTGAAAGCATCATAAGATACATAATAGCTTTAAAGATAAATTTAAACTTTTATAATAAAGTCCCACTCAGTTCCGGCATTATCTATAAATTAATTGAAATGATAAAACATTAAAAATGGCTCTGCCGTAAATCCCACTACTCCACAGCTGAATATCTAAAGATCGGACAGCCTGGGACTAGATTATGTTTATTTTATAGCCGTAACAACGACAGTAGCATATTGTATAATTTACTAAAAGAGCGCAAAAAAAAGCTGGGAGAGATTCTTCCGCTGTTTCTCCTCTCTCAGAGCGCCATTTGTTTCCGAAGCGGTGGTAGTGTTTGAAGTTGACATCAAAAAGAATTCTAAAAAATCAATTTTAAGAAAATAATGCCTTTTATCACATTTTATACAAGAGGGGACAAACGGGCAAGAGGCCCACATAACGCTTAGTGGGGAATAAACCACCAATCTCCGACACCAGAGGTCAAGAGATGCGTTACCGGCCTTTAAGGTGGGAGTAATATCTAAGCTAGAAAATCCCTAAATTGTTGTGGGTTCAAGAAAACTGCAACCGGTCATTGATTCCACAAAGCGGCTGAATTCAGGCAAGAAGTTTCTGATCATAAAAAAAATTACAGTAACAATGCAATTTTTGCCGTAATTCACATGTTAAACTCGATACTTACTAAGCCACTCTCTTCTTCTCTCTATTTGAACGTCAGCTTGAAGTTCCGCGCCCTGGGATCAATATTGAAGGGCATTAATAACAATATAATAACTGTTTAAGCAGCATCATATTGGTCATGTCCAAATCAAATTAAATATTAAACTTTTTTATTCATTTAAGTCGAAGAAGACCAAAATGAACCTCAAAATATATACATAAAAAACCCTAAAAGGGGGCACAATTTAATGTGTAGAAGTGGCACGAAATGAGTTTTCACTAAGGTGCCATTCTTTTAATTCAATTATTACAGCTATCATATAATTTTACAAAATATTAAAAATTATAATGTATGCAATAAAGCTATCATATAATATTACAAATTTTTGAAGTGAAATCTTCTTTAGCATCGTTGTGATTTGAAAGTCGATGAAACGAAAAAGCGAGACAGTAAAAAGAGACACACACACAAATTCATAAGATTTAACGTGGGAGAAAATGAGATAGGAAGCATTATACAGTGTTCGGTACCAGGCGATCATAGTTGAGAAGATTCATTTCGTTGATTGGTGCTATGAAAAATACAAAATGTTTTACGGCGCTTGCGTATATTACTTATTGACAATTTACACATTAGCTTTTAGTACTTATATTACCCTGGTATTAGAGTAAAAGGAATTGCCACGCCTTTACAGCTTCAACTTATTTTGCATGTATGCATTTAATAAGAGGTGATACTTCTCTTTGACCGGTGCAGTCATCGTGTCGAAAACTGTAGCCATCACCGCCATGGGTCGTTCCCTTCCCTAAAGTATGATCGAGGGAGGCGATGGCTGGCCCGTGCGTCATGCTAGTGAACGAGCGCTACTTGTGGTGGCAGGATAATCCTTTTTTGAATTTGATTGATGCATCTACTGTACTCAATAACTCTTAGATTTTACGTATTAATTTACATACATTTAGTTTGTTGACTCACTCGTGTAAGGCATTCCTTGTAAATTTTTGAAGTTTGAGTATTTTTGTTGCATCTCTTACATAATATATTGTAGTTGAAATTATTTGTAAAACGTGGAAGCTGAAAATGTTGATTTAAAAGAGTGGCAATGAGTTTCTTGCCACTTCTCACCATAGCCCAACCTTTTCCGAAGTGACTGTAAATGTAAAAAGAAAACTTGACATTCATAAGTGTCAATTCCTTGACTTACACGATTGTCAAAGTTAGTGAAAAATGATTACTTTGTAATCAGTAAAAGTTCTTAAAATTTCCGAGAGATGGCGCTGTGCCAAAGGTTTGTTTGCTTTGGTTGATATAGCTAGTTTTAACTGGGCGGGTCAGACTACTAATATCGGGCGGCAGCGGTACCTGCACGCTATTCGTTCAGCTGCAGTGACAGCCGCAGCGCCTCGCTACACGCGCGCGTCTCAGTAAAGTTCCTAAAATTTCCGAAAGATGGCGCTGTGCTAAAGCTTTGTTTGAGTTTAATTGATGTAGCCAGTTATAACTGGGCGGGCGGCGGCGGTACCTGCGCGCTATTCGTCCAGCAGTGACAGCCGCAGCGCCTCACTGAGCGCGCGCTGCTCGTCCACCAGCTGCGACTGGCGCGCCTCGTGCTCGCTGGCCGACAGCGCGAGTGCGGGCGTCTCAGTAAAGTTCCTAA